>CAJNOP010000408.1:135807-159818 GCA_905250075.1 Rotaria sp. Silwood1
AATCTCATACTGCAAATATGAAAATATACTAAATAAAACCATAACCAAAATGCATTGAATACTTCGCATATATTGTTCTAAATTCCATGATATAAAAAACGAAGAATATCCGATCTCGTATTGAAAATATTAAAACATACCAAAAAGAACCATTGTTATCATGCATTGAATACTTCATATACCTCGTACCAATATCTAAAATAAAAGAAACATACCAAGAAAAACTATACCACAGTGCCCTCAATACTTCTAACACGTCAAGATAATATTGAAGGTAACATTCAGCTTCTGTTACACATAATCTGAAAAATTTCCTTAAAAAAATTTAAATGATTAAAATCAGTTTGTCTTGAAAATTTATTTATACGTATTATAGTAAAAATTCTGACTTCTATAAAAGCATAAATTCATACTGGCATAGAGATATAAACATGTAGAATTATCATGGTATAGGACATAGTGGTATAGAGATGGGTGTGGGTGTGGGTGTGTGCCATAACAGATAGTCAATCATAATTACAATCAGTTACTAAAGAAGAAGCAAAGCATTTTAAAAAAACATGCGGCTCTTTTTCACTACAGATGCTCAATGAATATCAGAATAATTGATGAAAGAAGAAGTGAAAATATTTAAACAAATAAACTTGATTGTTTTTCTCAAATAAAATAATCAGTTATGATTACAAGTAGGAACTAAAGACGATAGGAAATGAATAAAACGAAAACATTTTATCCTTCTTTTGTCACAAAAGATACTCAATTATTCTCGACATATCTAACTTAGAAGAAGGACAAAGGCCTAAACAAACATATTTGATTCATTTCCTGATACTACGTGTTCGAAGAAGATGAGATTAGAGAACTAAAAAGAAGGCAGAATGCTTAAAGAAAAAATTGTTATCGCAATCCCTTGAAGGATTAAAAATGTGAAATGCAATTCACCTATTGTTACTAATTAAATAGATTTCGTTTTCTTCCGATTCTTCGCGATAGATTTGTAGCTTATTGTTAATTTCATACTTTAAAACTAGAGTTTCTCTGTGACAGTCTATGATAAGTTTGGAGGTTCTCTGTCGCGGTCTGTGATAGTCTCTGGAGGTCTCTTTGTGTTCTCTGTGATAGCGTCTAGAGGTTCTCTGTCACTGTCGGTGATGATCACTTAGTGCTCTCTGTCACAGTCTGTAGCACCCTCTGAAGTTCCTCAGTCACAGTGTGTAATGAGTTTGGAGCTTTTCTGTCACAGCATATAATGTGTTTGGGGCTTCTCTACCGCAGTCTATAGTGGCCTGTGAGGGTTCTCTGTCACAGTCTGTGATCGGTATGTAATTTCTGTCACGGTCTATGGGGGAATGAATTCAAAATTTTTCTAACCTATGCACTTCATCAATCCTTTCAGATTGTGTTTCACAAAAATATTAACCCTTTTTATCGTAAAAGATATTGGATGAAGAACAGAATATCTAACTGAGTAAGAAGAAAGAAAATCTAAACGAAAATATCCACCTCTTCCTCACAAGGAATACTAAAAAACAGGAGAAAATATTTGAATGAAAATATTTGATTTTTGTTGAACGATACTGTTATATTCAGAGTAACTGCCAGAACAAAAAGGAGAAAGAGTTAAACGATGAAAATTTATGCTCTTTCTAAAACGCACTTATTAAAAATCAGAATATCGAACTGAGAAAGAATGAAAAGAGGATAACGAAAATATTTCATGTTGTTCTTTGTAACAGATACTGAAGTATGATAAGGATAGCTAATTGAAAAAAGGCGAAAAGAACAAAAGAAATATATTCAACTCTTCTTCTAAGAAAGAAGTGAAATGAAAATATTCAATTGTTCTCCAGACAAAAGTCACTAAACTATAGTCAGGATAACTGAATGAGTGAAAACAAGAAAACAGTCAATGAAAATATTTTATATTTTTAGTCACAATAGATACTTAATAAAAGTGAGAATCACAAAACGAAGAGGTATGAAAAATACGACAGCTAGTCATTTTTTAGCTGATGACTATTGGAAGATATTGAATGATCGTTGGGCTAACTCAATTAGAAATAAGAAAATGAAATTAACTAATCTGTGTAATTATGCTGCTTTTGAATAGGTCTTAGGTTATTGTTTTAGTGGCAGTTTGTTGAATGTTTGATAGAAATGGTTTTTGGATGAAATAAAGAATTGGTTTGTGTCGTAAGTGTTTTTGCCGGTATCATTTCGTTGAGTGCATGTGTTGATATGAAATTGAAATACTTACAAAGATTCTGTTCCTAGATGTTGGCAAGGTTCACACATTTTTGATTGATGATTGAATTAAGTGAAGAATGAGATATGTGTTCACTGAAGAGTTGGAATATATTTCAACTGATCTGTTTTTTTTGTATGATTGAATTGTTTGTAAGATGTTGGAATTGGTTTATTGAAAGAATTTATGGTTTTTTATTATCCGCTTGTATAATGCGAGCATTTAACCTGTTGGGTTTGATAATTATAGAAACTAATTTTTAGAATTAGTATAGACATAAGTGGTTTTTTTTAATGCTTTTTATACGAAAAAATAAACTAAAAATAATACCAGTTTATATCAGTTTTATTTTGTATTAAGCTCTTCTAAGAAAAATACGTAAAAGATAAAGAAAAAAAATCATTTACTGAATATCGTTTACTGAAGAACTTTATTCTAACATCAATGTTTGCGCTTGTTTTGTGAAAGCTAAAATTTGATTTTGCATCAGTCAGTGGAATGGCACCATCCTGAGTATCTTGCTAGTTCTTTTTACTGTTGGACGTGAAAGATTTATTTTTCTCTTTTATTACGCATTCAAGCCTTTCTTGATAACTTTCGACGAAGCGCTTTCATATTTCGATAGCTTAGCAACAACGATAATACTTCTCCGTAACTGCTATTATTGTGAAGCAATGTTGAATGAAATTAGAAATTTTGTGAAATCAGCAGTAGATGAAAGTGGAACTTATTCATTTTTAATAACATATTCAAATTTGGATCAAAACTATTTTCAGCAGAACTCACTCGTGTTATTGAATTACTACTCAAATAATCTTGTTGAATTGACAAACGGCATCGTGTATTTCTTTTAGGTGACGATTTCGACAGAAAACAATGCAATTGTGTACATTTACTTAACATAAGTGGCTTAGATACACTAAGTTTGTTCAACTAATCGCAGAGCTATCCAATAGATAAGGTTATCAATCTGTAACAATCACAGTCATTTTAGAGAAAATGCTAACCGTCTTTCACAGAAATAATCCCAGATAACTGCAAGCAACTAAATAGATATACTATCATTCTGTTAACGAATCTGAAAAGAAGGATTTAGGTAGAATTTTTTATCGCCGTACAGTAAATATTCTTTATATAAATACTCATGAACTTTCTGATGAGCCTTTAGCGTAATTTACGACTAAAAGTGGACAAATGAATCATTTTACTTGCTTAAGAAATTTGTAGACTAATCTAGACTTAAGAATAGAATAATCTATGGTGAATCTCAGAACGATCTGCCCTGGAATGTAAAATAGTTAATCCGTTTTCTTTGGCTGTAAATTATCTATTAATAGAAGAATAATAAACCGTTTTTACATAATGGTAAAATAAACTAGCTTCAGACATATGATAATAAACTCTATTTTCTAATTGTAGAATAATCTACGCTTATGCATAGAATAATGAGACCTTTTCTTCTATTGTCGTAGAATAATGGACCACTATACGCCTGTAAATGTAGAATAACAAATTCTTTTTTCATCATCGTAAAATAATTTACCTCTCTGCGAGGAATAGAAGCCCTTGTGTCCACAGTGATAGAATGATCTACCTTTATATGTAAAATGATAGAACTTTCTTCAGTAATCGTAGAATAATCTACCCTTTTGTGTGGAGTAATAAACCTTTGTATCCATAATGCTAGAATGATCTGCCCACAGACATAGAAAGATGAACCTTTCTTCTGTAATCGCAGAAACATCTACATATATGCATAGTACAGTAAACCCTTCTCTTCATAACCATAGAATAATGTATCTTTCTACGGGGAATGATAAACCAATTTGTCCACAATGGTAGAAGGATATACCCTTAGACGTAGAGTGATAAACTCTTTTATGTATAAGGGTAGAGGAATCTACCCTTAGGCGTAGAATGATAAACCCTTTTATGTATAATGGTAGAATGATCTAACCTCAGACGTAGAATGATAAGCCCTTGTATATGTAATTGTAGGAGCTACCCTCAGATGTAGAATGATGAACCCTTGCATGTGTAATTGTAGAAGGATCTACCATTAGACGTACAATGATGAATTCTTTTTTTCTAATTGTAGAGTAATCTACCCCTATGTGCAGCTTAATAAACCCTTCTCTTCAAAATTCTAGAATAGTCTACCCTACTGAATGCAATAATATACCCTTGAATCTATAGTAGTAGAATGATCTATCCTTAGACGAAGAATGATCTACCGTTAGACGTAGGATGGTAAACCCTTATTCTGCAATCGCAGAACAATCTACCCTTATGCGCAGCAAAATAAACCCTTCTCTTCATGATTCTAGAAAAGTGTACTATTCTGCGTGCAATAATAAACCCTTCTTTCAATAATGATAGAATGATCTACCCTTAGGCGTAGAATGATAAACCCACTTCTTAAAACCGCCGAGTGATCTACCCTTCTGTTGTAATCGTTGAATAATCTACCCTTGCGCGTAGAATAATAAATCCTTTTGTGAACTCCATAGCGTAGTATACCATTATGCGTAGAATAATAAACTCTTTTGTGGTCCTCGTAGAATGATCTACCCTGATGCGTGCAACAACATACAATTTTAATGAAAACGTAGAATAATATACCTTTGAGGATAGAATAATAAATCCTATTGATGAAAACTTTGACTGATATACCCTCAACTACGCATCATATACCCCTTTTATTTTCATATACCCTCATTGTTATAAACCCTTTCGTTCATAAACTCTTAAAGGGTATATGAAGTGGTTATAAACCCTTGAAGGGTTTATGGAATCGTTTTTCAAGTCAAAGAGTTGATTATTCTACGGATTTTTTTTTCAGTGTACGTATAGCATTCGTTTATCGATATTTTTATACCAGAAACCAGGAAAATAAAACTTAAGAAAAATGAATTGAAAACTCCATGAACTCCATATATTTCTAATCATCTTTCGTAATAAAGAAAAAATGTATATCCATTATTGTAAACGTATGTTTTGTCGCAAGATGAAACATTACATATCGTATCATATGTGATTGTTCATTATCAGAGTTGGTTATCTGTATGAGATCGTTTAGTTTGCTCTGAAACTTGAGCGAAAACATTAGATGTTTTATAGAAAAAGATCTGCAATCTATACAATCATATTATGTGCTCTTTCTTAATAATTTGAGAACACTTATCTGATTGTAGATAATCTTTGACAATAATATGTTTCTGATAGATTAAATTGTACAATTGAAACTAGTGCTAACGTTTCACTCGTCATCAAGAATAAAATTTCAACTAAAATCTAACACATTTGAAATAAAACACAAAAAATATGGCTTCTTAATTTTCTCTAACACTTCAGTTTCAAAAGAAATGGACAGGAGTTGTTAAAATTAAAAAATATTTTTCATGATTATGTTGAAGACGAAAGATAGTAGAAAATATCATCATGTTTGTGCTAAAATAAAGTGAACATATACATTGCAGAAAATACTTTGAAGAATAACTGAGATTGTTCGTTTTAAGTGCATCAGCTAGATGTTGGATCCCATTGTCTGTGATTTTACTCGCCTAAAGACTCAGTACGATACGTACCGACGTGTGTCTTCTTTCCTCGACGTGATCATAAATGGAAATGATAAGAAAACACAGATGAAAACGAGACGATAGTAACAAAACCGACATTTGGATGTTGAAGGAGGAGATTTTTGCAGATGTTCTAGTCTTCAATCAACTTCCTGAACTATATACTCATCGAACATACATATATCGAATACATTATTAACGATCGAAATAAATTATATAAGTGGAATATCGTGTTCAAGTTTTTCTAGATTTCAAAGTCATCCTGAAGTCGTAGAAGAAAAATTCGTAGAATAGACTTCGTCAATATCTTACGTATCAGGTAAAGCAACAAATTTTTCGCTAGAAAAAAATCTGATAGACCACCCAAACAGAGTTATAATTCCCACGGACGAAACGATGACATGTAAATTACTGTTAGATATAATCAAATATAGTTTTGTTGTTCTTTGATTTCTATATTATAAAACAAAACCAAAAATAAGCTGATGATATAAATTAATCAGTATGAGAACAATAAAAGGGTGTGGGTATGGGTGTGTGGGAATTCTATTCCACTATGTTCACCCACCCACACGCACACTCACAGCCACCCACACCCACATCCACACACCCACCCACACCCTCCGTTTTTACTAAAACTCGATTTCTATTGGTTGCTGGTCAACCAATAGGATTTCAAGGTCAGTGGAACTCAGATTCAAGTTCTCCACCCCAGAAAACCTTTGCTCAAGTTTGATAAAACCTCGAAGTATCGCTTCTCTGATCGGAAAACGGGACTTTAATTTTCGACCAATCCAAGCGTGAACAAACACAGAAGCAATTTTCGATTAAGTATCTTTGAAATAGATGACGTAGCCTTCTTGCTTCTTAATGTTTTATATATAGGGTGTGGGTGTGGGTGTGGGTTAGGGTGTGAGTGTGGGTGTATGGGTGTGGTGTGGGTGTGTGGATGTAGGTGAGGGAGTGTGGGTGTGGGTATGAGTGGGTGTGTGAGTGTGGGTGTCTATGGGGGTTGGGGTATGGATGTTGGTAGGTGGGTGTGGGTGTAGGTGGTATGGGTGTGGGTGGGTGTGGGTGTAGATGTGGGTGTGGGTGGTATGGGTGTGAGTGGGTGTGGGTGTGAGTGAGGGATGTGGATGTGGCTGTATCTGTTGGTTAGCGTACTCTCTATCTCTTTATCTACACCCAACCGCACTCCAGCCACACCCCACACCCACATCCACACCCTTATTATATATAAAAGAAAAAATCAAATTCAAAATAAAAGCTCAATTTGTTTTGTAATTGGAAATAGATGAGTCATTTTATATTCAATTTTATATATTAAAGATTCATCTAGTGGATGTATTAGATAGATAATTATTGCTTGTAATTTTGTTTAGCTTGATTTAATATACCATTTTTATCATAAATATCTCCAACAATTAAATATGTATGTGCTACGGGTGGATAATCCGATGTATAATCTTCAATTTGCTTGTAAAGTAATTTTTCAAAATAATTCAATGCTTGCAAATAATCTTGTTGTTCCAAAGAAATATAAGCCAGGATAGTATAAATATCACATACTGATCGATTAATATTTTGTTTATTAAGTAAATTCTGAAAATAAAATAAAGCTTGATCTAAATGCCGTGTATGAAATTGAGAATCGTTTTCAAGTGATTTGATATTAGTATCTAAATTTTCTTTCGATTTTGTTTTGTCTAATTTTCTTTGAAAATTATTTGAATATGTATCAAAATAATCTTTTTTCAAATAAATATTTCCAATCATAATATAGGTAACTGTTATTGATGAATGTTCAATTGTTTGTGTTTTTAATTGACAATCAAGTAATCTATAAAGATAAATTAATGCTTTATCATAATTATTTTGTTGAAAATAAATTGTAGCAATAGCTTTATATGTATCTTCTAACGATAGATCATCAACTGCTTTTCTTTCTAATTCATTATTTAATAATTGAATAAAATAATCTAATGATTTATCAAAATTTTGTTTTTCAAAACAAATATTTGCTAATATATAATAAGTATTTGATAAAAAAGGATCTGTTTTTGAATGAGTTTCAAGTTGTTTATTGAGTAAATTTTGAAAATAATTTAAAGATTGATCCAAATGACGTTTTTCAAAATGAATATTTTCAGTAAATCGAAAGTTATCTTTAGGTTTATCTGTTTCGATTTTTTGATAATATAGTATTGTTTTATCAAATTCAGATTTTTTTAAATAAATTTCTCCAATTAAAGTATAAATTTGATCGATAATTAATTCATCAAATAGTTTTTTTCGTAAATGACAACCAAGTAAACGATTATAATAAACTAATGATTGATTAAAATCATGTTTTTTAAAACAAATATCACCAATTACTTCATATAGATTAATTAATGATTCATCTTCATATAATTTTGTTTCTAATTCATTTTCAAGACATTTAAGATAGAAATTTAATGCATCATTTAAATCATTTTCATTTAAATGAACATTATATTTATCGAAATAAAGTTCTCCAAGTGTTTTATATGCAGAACTTAATGGTGAATCACCAGGTTTGCTTCTCTCTAATTCACCATCAAGTACTTTATTAAAATAAATTGATGCTTGATTAAAATCTCGTTTTTTCCAATAAACATGTCCAATAATACGATAAGTTTCAATAACTGATGGATGACTTGATGATAGTGTTTTTAATTGATTTTCTAATAATTTTTCATAATAAGAAAGTGCTTTATCTAAATCACCTAGTTTCATATATAAATTACCAAAATTTTTATAAGATTGTGCAAAATCTGAATGATTATTTGGTAATGTTTCTGATTGTAATTTATGAGCTTTTTCAATAAACTCTAAAGCTTTTTGCTGATCACCAATTTGAGAATACATTAAACCAATTTCAGCATAAGTATAAGCAAGATCTGGATGATCAGGAGAAAGTTCTTTTATTTGAGTTTCCAAAGCTTTATCAAACATTTTAGATGCTTCTTCTTTTTTATTCATTACAGCATAAACTTTTCCCATATCAATATATGTTTTTGTAATTGATACAAGATCTGTATTTGATTGACTTTGAAGAGATTTTTGTAAATATTCTAATGCTATTTGATAATGTTTCATTTGAAAATGAACTTGAGATAAACCAGAATAAGTTGCTGATGGAATATTATTTTTTGTTTGTAATGCTTTATCAAAAAACTCAAATGCAGTTTTATAATCTCCTTGATCAGAATAAGCTAATCCTAAATCATTATAACACTGTGAAATAAGTGGATGATCATCTGATGATGAACTTTTAGATAAATAATTTAATGCTTGATTTAAATTTTCTATAGACAAATTAGAATTTCCTTGTTTTTCATTAGCTTTTGCAAGTCCATGATAACAATAAGCAAGTTCAATATTATCTTTTGCTAAGTTTTGTTTTAATATTTTTTCAAAATGTTTTTGAGCATCATCATATTTGAGCATGTCAATAAAATTATATCCAATTGCAATTAATTGATTTTGTCCTTTTAATTGATTGTCTAGTGATGATGAAAAATTTTTCATATCTTGATCGTCTTCTGAACATAATGTTAAATTTGCCATCCAAAGTTTCGTTTGTTCATCATAATTAATATCATCAATTCGAAAAACACAACCAAGCATAAAAAGAATTTCTTCTTCTTCAGAAAAAGCACTTAGATGTCTTATATCAGCATATGGTTTTGAATTAGCATTTAAATCAACATTTATTTCTAATAAAATCGATGTTAATGTATCATTTGGTGGTGCTCGACTTGTTGCAAATTCTAAAGCTTTTTTCCTATTTGTACTTGTTGATAAAAATGAATTCATTGAAATGAATTGTCCAATACCAGATTTAAGACGATTAACTTCATCTTTACTAATAAATTGTCCACGATAACCTTTAATAAATGGTGTTGTTTGCTGTTTTACAAATAATTTATGCTGTTCGGATAATTGCGCATTTAAATCTCTAATAAATGATTCAAAAGGATTAACATCATCAATATTTTGTGTTCTTAAAGCTTTATTTAAAATTTTATAAATACAAGTTTCTCTTGTATACCAATGAATTGCTTTTTGTGGATCATAACTTGTATCAAATTCATCCATTACTTTTTTATCAACCATATCATTTGGTTCAAAATAATTTATAAGTAATGATTCATTAGATGATAACGAATCTTTTTCATCCAATATTTGTTGAAGTAATACTTGATAAAGAATAAATTCTCCATTTAATGATTTATGCATACTTTGATTATCCTTTGCTGAATAAACATTTGTACCCATTGTATCAACACGAACACTTTGTTTATCTGGATCTTGCTTTCGTCGCGAAGTTCGAGACATGATTCAGTAGCTAATTTACTAAATAATATTTAATTAATAAAGTATATAGGAAATAACTACGAGCTTTCTAACGAAATATGAATGTTGTCAAAAAATAAAACACATGTGACGATAGAAGATTTCAGAGAAACAAAAGTGTAAAAATTTAGGCTCGTTATTCGACGGTTGGGTTTAATTAAACTGAACTCAAACATTCGGATTTGATGATTTTTTATTTATTTAAAGGTATCATGTTTTATTCTGTCACATAATTTCCAATAAATATTTCTCAACAAGTATAACTAATGATGAAAATATCTTAGCTGATTTCAAGCGTTGAATTGTACAGGGTGGTAAATAATATTATTCCAGGGGGGTAACAGTATGATCTCGAATCGGAGATATCATGAATTTTATACCAAATGAAAGCCCGTGAAAAATGGGGTTTAGTGATAGTAAATAGTAAGACTTTGAAGAACTTTCGTGTACCAAATTTTTAAAAACAACGAAATTTTCTTTCAAAAACACGTTAAAAATCATTTTTCATACATTTTGAGACATTGAAAACGAACATTTTTTATGAAAACGAAAGAGAAATGATAACGATGATGATATATGACTATGACTCACACAATAAGATGGTTCTTTGGCGTTCTGTTCTTCTCTCCACGTGATACTAGTTATTTGAAAAATTTTTTCGTTCTCGGACTGTCTGAAAGTTATAGTCGAGTGAAATCTCAGTGTTTTTTCGTTTGTTATTTCAAATGGCTGGCGCTTATGATACCGAATAACAAAGAATGATTGATAGAATTAAATGCATTACTTTCCGAGAAGCTCGTGATGCTGGTGCAACATTTATAAATAGACAATGGATTGCCGACAAAATTCACCGTACGACTCGATTTGTTACAGAATGGTGGGAAAAATCGTGTGACCAATGTTTTGCTGATTATTCGAATGCTGGTCCTAAACTCAAGTTATCGAGAGCTGCTCAGGACATTATTCGTGAAGCAAGTGGTCACCAACGGAAAAGCGGTTCTGTCGTGGCGAAAGAGATTGCAAAGAAACAAAAAGAATATGTTACTCGACAAACAGTTAATAACTACCGTCGTAGGGAAGGATTAAAGCCTTTTCATGTTATTTCAAGACCGTTAAAATCTGAAACTCATATATCAGATCGATTATGGCTCTGTGATTGGTTGAAAGATTGGACTGAAGAAGATTTTCTTCATCTGGCACCATCAGATGAATTTTATGTTTGGACAGTTCGCAAACCAAATTATCAAAATGATAGAATTTGGGCAAAAAGTGTTGAAGATATTGAAGACGATGAAAGGTATCGCGAAATGGTTAAAAACCAAGCGTGTATCGGTATTTTTATCATTTTCACCGCGAAAAAAATGCATTGGGTGATTAAAGACAAAGGTGAATCTTGGACCGGTCAATATTTTCGTGACATTATTTTAATGCAACACGTATTTCCATTCCTCACCGACGAGGAAAACGTAATTGATCTGGATAATGTGATATTTGTTCACGATAAAGCACCGTGTATGCGAGCAAACATGACTCAACATCTGATTAGAGATAACAAAATCGAGTTTTGGGGCAATGATATTTGGCCTGGTAATTCGCCCGATCTCAATGCGGCGGAACATATTGGATCAATAATGAAAGATGAAGTTGAACAAAAAATGTTATCGGAAACTGGACATAATCGATATAGTGAAGACACACTTAAAAAGCACATTGCGGATGTTTTGACGGACATGGAAGAAAATACCGAATTGTTTGAAGCTCTTTTATGTTCGTATCCATCTCGACTTCGTGCAGTAAAGAGTGCTAATGGTCGTCATACTGATTATTGATTGTACTCAATAAATAATAAGAAAATAAACAGTTGTACAACATATAGTTTAGCCCCGAACTTTTTCGATGAACTGATTTTATAATATTTTATGTCGATAAAAATCGTAACGTTTGATAAATTAATACAAGAAAGTTCTTCAAAGTCTTACTATTTACTATCACTAAACCCCATTTTTCACGAGCTTTCATTTGGTATAAAATTCATGATATCTCCGATTCGAGATCATAGTGTTACCCCCCTGGAATAATATTATTTACCACCCTGTATTGTATTACTGGAGAAAGATTTCAAAACAAAAAAAAACCATCGATTAATTTGTTATGAATATCTTCTACAAATACAGTAAAGTTTCTCTTAGATGGGCACCTACAGGACTTTTTCAAATTGCCCACTTGATAGAGGTGCCCGCGTTATATAGATTTTTACAAATACTAATTACCAATGTTTACCGCAATCTACGTCACAAAGAGTATCCATACATATCAGAGATGAGCACAGGACAATATTTTTCGTCTTGTCCTGTGCTCATCTCTGATACATATACAATGCTGACCAAAAGTATGTCCTATCTCGCATCTCAGCTACTATAAGAGCTGTGGCTCTGAAAACTTGAGTCCATATAGTCCTCGATCTATGTAGGTCAGCGTCGAAATCCGAGCCTCTATAGCCTGAATTACAAGAGAGTTATCATGCATGCGGTTCGTTTCCATTGTGAGCCTCAAAACTTCAGAAAAACAAAATCTAATGAACTGCGGTACTCGTCATTTTGTAGCCCTGTATAATGGCTATCTGTGGTAAAAATTTCATCAAAATCCGTTGAGTTATTATGGAGTTAGATTCATTTTACTGTAAGGATTGTTGTGCTCTGAAGCCGTCCGATCTCACCGTATGACTCACAATTCATCGTAGGTTCAACAAATTGACTTCAAATCTATAGGAAAGGTTGCCCCATAGGCCCTTGCTATTCTCGGAAATTTTCAGACTTCTATCGTATACTAGACAGAAATGGCACTATGCTCAAATTCTGGATGTTGTCATAGGGCTAGCTACTCGAATAGTCAAGCAATTAACCTCATCTTTTGGATACATAACTAAAGGATGGTCAAAAATTTTCGACCCTTCTAAGTAAATCGATTGTATTTATGACAAACTTATATATAGTTAATCAATCGATCTATGTGATTTTGTAGAGAGAGAATAGGACTATCATGTGGAAAAAAAGATAGTTCGAAGTGCTCAAATGTAAAATAATGTTATGTCCATTTTACTAGTAATTTGAGTGACTATTTTCATCTTATATTTTTTGAGGAAAATATTTAAAAAAACGTTTTTCGTTAAAATATCTAAATGATTAATAAGTTTATCATATAGATATTGTGCCAACACATTAATAATTATATATTGCGATGCGTTGGCCCTGTTTTTGAATGGTTGTTTCTAGCCGTTTTGAAATGCTGTCCATCATTTTCACGCATTTTTCATCGCGAAAATTTTGCTATCAACGTTTTTTTAAATATTTTTCTCAAAAAATATAATATGAAAATAGTCGCTCAAATTACTAGTAAAATGGACATAACATTATTTTACACTTGAGCATTTCGAACTATCTTTTTCCATATGATAGTCCTACTCTCCATTTACAAGATCACATACATTGATTGAGTAACTATATATAAGTTTGTCATAAATACAATCGATTTATTTAGAAGGGTCGAAACTTTTTGACCACCCTTTATTTCGAAAAAGAAAGACGATACGCACAAAACAAAGAGTGCAGTATGAAATAGATGCGCAATGATGATGGTTGTCCACCAATCGATCGTCGCAGTCAATGTACTAGTGTGAACGTACTAATTAGGATAACTGCAATGATCCATCAACGACTTGTTAAAACCGTTGAAATCATTATAGATGTAACGGTGAGTTTGCTGATTAAGACACTAAAGACATGTAGAGTACAACGAAGACTATTATTTTTATAGAGTTAACATTTGCTAGCATAAAACAGAGTTGCCAGGCATCAAACTCGAAAACTCGGAATGTAGATCTCAAAATCCGCAAAATTCAGGAGTTCTTTTTTTGAAATCTGGAAACATTTTTGAGGATCTGTTTTAACCGCTTAAAGTACGTCTTTCTTCATCAGATTATGAATAACGATATCCTTTATATCCACAAAATATATTTGAATAAAAAAAAATATCAAAAAATAGTTAACTCCATGATAAGAACTTATCAATTACGCATTTTGCTCTTAATTTACATGTTGTTTTTTTAGTACAAAATTTATTATTCTAATGAATAAGTTTCAATAATTCAGATTTTGACAAAAGACTAAACCTCTATCGAATTAGTAATGATTTGTCTAGATTGTCAACCAACAAACAAAATATAATTGAGATAGAAAATATCTAAAATCCGGAAACAGGAAATAAACTGGAAAAACTTTCAAAATTCGGAATTTTTCTAGAAAACCCGGAAGATCTGGCAACCCTGGCATAAAGGTATTTGATCAAGTTTTGTAAAATACCATTGCTTATTGGAAATAGCCCTTCCTTGACGAAAAAATCTACTTTAATTTTGACTACAATACTCCTAAGACCAGTGTTATTTGAAGATCGACGAGTGCATTGTCACCGTTGCATTCTTAGTATGTAATAAGCAAATTATATATTCAGATTTTGAGTAAGCGTCAAGAGGAAAAAGCACCACTCCAGGAGTGCATATCCCACTGGTACTCCATTTCTTTTTTGAGTACCAGTGGAGTCGCACCATTTTCCTCCTTGGTAACCGTAGAACACTTTTTGTAAGTATGCATCTATTCACATCACTACTGAAAAAGATCTCTTTATTATAATTCCATTAAACTTTAATTTCTAATTGTACACACTAATTCTTGCGTTCATTGTGTCTACTATTTAACTCTCTTTTTTCTAAACCGAGCAAAACCGAATAAAACGACGAAAAAATTATATGATCTCAGTTTTTCTTAATAGTGTATAGATTGTTTTTTTGATCAAATAAATGTCTGTTGCTTAGCAAAAAAATGAAGTGTTTCTATCAAGGTTAATAATATCACTCAAATAATGAATAATTTTAATATTAAACTTAATCCGAACAACTTCAATAACCTCTACTTATCGAAGTTGCAACTTCGATAAACAGGGTAACTTCAATACGACATAAATATATCACAGTTAACATCAGAAGCCAGTTGAATTTTGAATACACGAAAACAGAAAGCAATTCTTTTAGAAAAAAAAATTATTATAGGAATAAAGCATTTAGAGCAAGATGAGTCATTTTTGACTTAGAGAAAAGTCCACAAAATCATATCGTATTTAACTTCGAAAAGAAAAAACACTTCAATCTATTCTCAAGATTTTTTAAACTGTTGTATCGGAAATCCAGTCAAAACTTCACTGAGAATAGTTAAGTATCGCATACCATCGATTATAGTATCTAGACAACTAATTTAGCTTTCAATTTCATTGATGATTACAATAATTTAATACGCTCTTATATCGTAATTATAAAATAAACATGTGGTGCAATATGCACTTGTTTTTAAAAATCACCCATCTCTTTCCAACTCTACTTGTATATTGAATACTGTCAATTTTTTTTAAAGCGTCATTAATCCTTCAATGTACCTGTGTGTCCAAGAAAAAAAATTGTTTTATAATATCTAAACAAACATTTCATGTCTCCATGTTCCTGAGATAAAAAAAACTATATATTATAAAAAATAACATAAAACTACTTGTTAATTATTAAAATCTACCAGTCAATGCATGTCCTCATGTCGCCGCTATACGAAAAAAAAAGCATATCTTACAAAGAAAATAAAATTATTTCTTGATCATTGAAATCTAACCAATCATTGAATGTCCCTATGTTGTCACAATCAAAAACAAACAAAAAGTTATGTCTTATACAGATGGAAAATTGGTTTCTTAATTATTGAAATTTGATTATAATTATTTAAATTCTTCAAATCTTAGAGATAAAAACATCTCTAAAAGTAACTATTCAATTCAACACAACAAATATAACAGACTTACTACTACTTGAAAACACAACAAAAACGTACAAACATATATACCTATTATAAAAACATTCAAACAAGATTATTAATGAACAGCTTTTCTACTTTATACTATCAACGCAGCAATATTCGACGCCAATGTCCACTAGATTCTAATTTCACCTGGCATATATATACATATGTATATAATCAAACATATTTTATTACCTGTTAACGGTGAAGACGTAAAAACACAGTAAGTAATTTTTATCAATAAAAAATGTATGCATACTTTTATACACGTTTTTTGTCATTTTTAATTTTCCTCCAATGCGTAATATATTTTTTCTCTACGAAATATAAAAGCAATTACCCAATACATTGCTAATATTTTGTTTGCATAATGTTGTTAGCGCTTCTCAGCAGAACAAGCACTGATGAAGAAATAGTATAAACAAAAAAATAACATTGAATAACATATTAGTCAATTTTTTTTCTTAATACATATGCGTACAAAAAGACGAAATTGAATGATATTATTCAATGTCATTTTTTGTTTCTGCATATGTGTAAAAAATATCATTGAATAATATTATTCAATGTCATTTTTTTGTTTATACATATTTGTACCAAAAAATCGAGAACGGAAAAAAAATTTTTTTTTCGTTCTTGATTTTTGTACACGTATGCACAAGTAATGCGAATCCAGTGGATTTGCTAGCTCTTTTCTGAAAGAAAGCAAAATGTGATTTGTGATCAAAGCTATTGATGACTATGTATTAGAGTGTGGATGTGGGTAGATGTAAACGACGAGAAGGAAATTACCCACACCCACTCTGACTACATAGCAGATATCATGAAGGACGATTTTGTTTCCAAGCAGTATCATCTGAACAACACTAAAATATGAAATAACTAAGTTCTAACTTCCAGAAATAATCGATATCGGTACTAATAAGCTTATTGAAGTACATAAGAGATTGCCAAGGTCTGCTGTAGATCAATGGTTCGATGATAAATGAGTGATTAAAATAAAACGAAAGAAAAAGGATACGGAATGTCGCATCCATAGTGCTACGTTATAAGGCAATATTTTTGTATTGATTGGTTTGATCCTATAAACTAAGCTTTTTGCTAGTGGTAGATGTTTATTGAAGATTTCTATTTGTTATTAGAATAAGGATAGCAAGTATTACTACTATCAAGTGTTATTATTGATATCATAGAATTATGTTTGTCTGTTATCAAGTAATAACTAAATTTGTGACTTTTAATAGATAATTTTCAACTGCCATCTATGAAAATAATAAGAACAGGTTAAATCGAATTTTATAAGTAATTCTGTATTCATGCACATAAAGTAAGCTTTCAAAAACAGTTCGTTAAAATGTTGAAATTCGTGCCATATAAATGTAGCATACAATGGCAAACCTTTGACTATTAACACATTTGCAAGAACATGCTTTCTGACGTTTGTATGGGCATAGATTACATTTCTTTTCTCCTAAAAACTCTCACACCAACATATCCACAGGAGGAGCTATCAGAACTTATTTTTTCTTTGGGATTTATTTATACGTTGAGAATTTATTATTTTTGATAATTTTCCAGCACATCTTCATCAACGTCCAAACTTTATATGCATTGAGATAATGTATAGAATTTATTCCAAAAGGCCTAGAACCTTATTGAAAAGCCCCAATAAATCCCGAAAAAGTAAGTCCTGGTAGGTAGGGTGTGGGTGAGGTGTGGGTGCGTGTGTGGGTGTGGGTGGGAGGTGTGTGTGTATGGGTGTGTGGGTGTGGTTGAGTGGGATGTGGGTGTGGGTGTAGGCGTATGGATGTTGGTGTGGGCTGAGCACTTCATGTTACACACACCCACACCCATGCGCACACCCACACCCACACCCCACACCCACCCACACCCACACCCCACCCCGATGTGATAGATTTTATGAATAAATTACACTTTTTATTTTTGAATCGAATGAAATTTATTTTTTTTTCTTTTGACATAATTAATAAAACATAAATTTTTTCACATATTCACAAATGAAACATAATCTAATATTTAAAATAAGTTTCTTATATAAATTATTTAAAATATTAATACGAGATAAAGATATTCGATAAATATTTCATTTTGTAAAAATTCAAATTGTATTTTTATCGCCATTCTATTAATATGGAGAAAAAAATCTGCATTGAAACTTCTCGTTGTTGTTTTTTATGTGCATTGAAACGATTTGTTTTTTTTTCTAAATGTCATTTTTTATAACAATAATGTATTATATTTCATAATTTCAAATTTTTTAGGTTATATATATTTTAGAGATTTTCATATAAGCAATTTGTCAAAATTTATGGTTTAAACCATAATATTAAGAAGTATAATTTGCTTAAATGTAACAGATATGCTAAATAAACATATTATTTGAACATATCTATAGATTTTCAATTTCACCGATAATTTCTAAGGAGCTGAGATGTTATTTGAACAGATGATTAAATTTGATCTTGTCAAGTTCTGTTCACATGATAATTAGCATTTCACTGAAAATGAAGATGAATATTTCTATGAATATCCAAATAGTGACTTGAAATAAAATGGCAACATTTTCGTACAAACTTCTTCTTTTTTTATCGTATTTTGTGAAAGGAATTTAATAGATTGTCTATGTTATTAGCCTTAGATCTCTAAATTATTGAAATAAGAAAGAAGCCTATTAATCAAGAATAATCTATAGAGGAAAAAAAAATATTTTATTATTACGTTTGATTTAAGTGAAAACTTGTATATCAATAGAAAAATTTCCATTGATTTAACATATAGAAATACTGTAGAAATCATCAGCTAAAAATTTTTTATTGTTATAAAATTTAAAAAAAAAATTTATCCAAAATAGAATTCATAAATTGTTGAATGTTGTCATTAATTAATCAACGGTTTTAATTTAAAAAATATCGGAAATCTACCACCAAAGAAAACTGTTCTGGAATAAATATAGACGCCAATTGTTGTTTTACCATAACTTCATAGTTGCTGCATTGCAAAAAAAAGTCCAATAATCTGTTTATATAGCGAACGCAAGCAAATATTTTTTTTTCTCATTTTGTCTTTTGTACTCACTTACGTCTTTTTTACATATAAAAGTTTTTTTTTTCTTCATAATTATATCTCTTAACTTGCAACAAATCTATAACAACATGGTATACTCGTAAGTAAACAGTTTTTATTTTAGAAAGCAAAGTAATATTATTTCTATCGATCTTCGATATTTTACATGAAAGTTTGTTTTTTTTTCATTGTAAACTTTTTCATGAATATATAGAAAAATTAAAGTATTATAGCTGAAATAAGTTGAAAATGGAATCATATTAAAGTAGTTTTTTCTCACCAAAACATAAAATTTACTCAAAAAAAGACTTTCTTCAAGCTGTTTGACAAGTTTATATTGTTAATTCGAATATTTGAACAATTAAATTTTATTTAACTTTGTAATAAATTATCATTTCAACAGGAATTATTGCAATTATCTTTCTCAATATATTTAATCATCATATTAAGCAACTATTATCACCAACTAATAGTTTCTTGTCAATACCATTCATATAAAAAGGTTATTTACTTATAATTGGCCTCCTGTTATTGAGAATTTGAATTTAGATTTTCAACTAACATAAATCTTAATTAAGGTTTTTGATATGTTGAAAAATTTTCTTGATGAGTATTAAATTAGAAAAAGTTGAACTCAATTTATTTTTAATTTAAAATTCTTTCTATCAAGCTTAATTTTTTGAATTTTGTCGCAGCAAAGGAACAAATCGTAGGCGAAATTCATCGATATTTTAGAAAATATCTTTAAAATACTTGAACCTGTTTGCCCATTGATTGTAAGATTTGTTAAATGTGTCTAAGATACAATGGTACGTGATTGAATGAGTTTTGAAGGTTCTGGTCGAAAATTGTTGAATGAAATCGATCCATTATCATCGAAAAAATCCTATATTATATTTGACAAGAAATTTCATTAATTTGCCAATTCTCTACCTCGATTTGTCTACTCTTCATTTTTTTTTCTACACGAACTTAATCCTTTTAATTAAATGAATTTATATTTTAATATACATTTTCATGCACAAGATGAAAGTGAACTTATTTAACATTGTATAACATATATACTTCAAATAAAAGATTGCTAATCGAATGATTTATATGTATCTAAAATATCCATTGTTTGAACATCATTTTATCTTCTGTCGGATTCAAATTCACACTCATCTTCCTCCGTTCTCAATATCCAAATGTGTTTATTTAGAAAATCTTATTAATGACATGTTACGTCTGATAAACATAGCAATAGTTGCGAAGTGTTCTATTTAAGACACACAAGTTCATTTGACAGATGAAACATTGTTAAATGTGAAGAAAGATGATATAGTTCACTCTATCCACAAATAGCTTATTACAATTCAGAGAACAATAATAACTATTAAGGGTTTTATGCATTTTGGAATCAGAAAAAACATTTATTGAAAATTCTCTAATCTCTTATTTTCAATAATAAAGCCTATCCGGATCCGGATTTACTTTTTTAGACAGCAAAGCAACACCATCAATAGATGTTGTTGTCTTATTTAGGTGGACACAAAATTCAAATGAATGACTAATATCTATACTATGATCTATGCGAGATTCTCAAGGGGGAAACACCGTACTTTTGTACTTTAAAGTACCTTCAAGTACTTTAAAGTACTTCAAAGTACTTTAAAGTACTTTGAAGTACATTAAAGTAGTTTAAAGTACCTTAAAAGTACATTAAAGTATCTTAAAGTTGGGATGTCATTTTCCTGCTGATTTAATATAAATTTCAATTATGAGTAATTAATATTAAATTTCACTCGTTTGCTTTTTATAATTCATTAGATACAAATTAAATTATACTATTTTTTTACAAGGTACCTAGGGGTATTTTCTATAACTTTTCATGTGCTATCTAGGGGCAGCCTTCATATCTCTTTGAAGACTATTCAAGGGTAATCCTCATGACTCTTCAAGGCCTATACCAGAAGAGAATCCATAGGTCCTCAAGGCCTACACTATAGAGGTACTCTTAGATCCTCAAGCCCTATGCTATTAGGGAACCCTTAGGCCCTCACATGCTATACTATAGGGATACCCTTAGTCCTTAACAGCCATACTATAAGGGAACCCTTAGTAGGGATGCAACGGCGACGATCATTCACCGGTATACCGTCATCCTTTCACCGGTCCAAACCGCTAACCGTAGGTACGGTTACCGCTCTAACTACGATAACCGTAGGTACGGTTATCGGCCCATCTACAATAGCAGTAGGTACGGGTACCGGTCTAACTAAGATAACAGTAAGTACGGTTATCAATGCAAGCACGTTTTCACGAAGGAAAGAGTTTTTTAAGAAAATAACGACTTTTTATAAAGGTTGACGAAAGTAAATCGGGGTCGAAGAATCCGAATCTGAACTTAGTTTTTCGATCTGAGTTTTCATTGGTCAGAAAATGGACCAATCACAAACGAGATTTTTTATTTTGAGGCTTTTCGACCTTTTGATAAAACTTTGCAAAACGTTATCGATATCCAGGAATTTGAATATGAAGTCTTTTTTTCGATCTGAGCTTTCATTGGTTAGAAAATGGACCAATCGGAAATGCGCTTTTTTATATTAAGGCTTTTCGACCTTTTGATAAAACTTTGCAATATGTTATCGATATCCAGGGATCCAAATCTGAAGTCAGTTATGCTGTCTGAGCTTTCATTAGTCAGAAAATAGACCAATCAGAAACCAGCTTTTTTCCCTCGACTGAAGGGACGGTGATATGAAATAAATAAAGCTTGACGGACTCATAGGGAACGCCGAAAATATTTAATTGGCTGAACTGCCTGCCTGAAGAAACTTCATATATATTTGATATTATGGAGATTATCCGGCCTATAATCACGCAAACGCATCTGAATGCGTTACTATCCCAATGACTGCGAGGTCACAAGCTCATTTTATTTCATATGATCCTCCCTCCAGTGGAGGGAAAAAAGCTCGTTTCCGATTGGTCCATTTTCTGACCAATGGAAGCACAGATCGAAAAACTAACTTCAGATTCGGATTCTTCGACCCCGATTTACTTTCGTGAACCTTTATAAAGAGTCATTATTTTCTTAAAAAACTCTTTCCTTCGTGAAAACGGGCTCGGACTGATAGCCGTACTTACTGTTATCTTAGTTAGAACCAAGGGGGAAAAGGCATACTTCTGTACCTCTGAAGTACGCAGAAGTACAGAAGTACCGAGAAGTCTCAAGGAGTACCGAGAAGTTCCAAGAAGTATCAAACAGTACCAAGAAGTATCAAGAAGTACCAAGAAGTACCGAGAAGTACGGAGAAGTACGAAGAAGTACAAGAAGTATGCCCTTTCCCCCTTGGTTAGACCGGTAACCGTACCTACGGCTATCGTCATCGTTGCACCCCTAACCCTTAGGTCCTCAAACCCTATACTACAGAGTTACCCTTAGATCTTCAGAACCTATACTATAACGATAGCCTCAGATCCTCAAGTGCTATACTATAGGTTACAGTAAATGCCTTGTGGACCTCAGGGTATCCATATAGTACAGCTGCTGACGACCTAAGGGTACCTTTATAATATAGCACTTGAGGGTATAAGGGTATCCATGTAGTGTATCACGTGAGGACTAAGGATTCCTTTATAGTATAGGTCTTGAGGACCTAAAGGTACCTCTGTAGTATGGGCCTTGAGGAGCTAAGGGTTCCCTTATAGTATAGCATTTGAGGATCTAAGGATTCCCTTATAGTATAGGCTTTGAGGACCTAAGGGTATCCTTATAGTATAGCACTTGAGGACCTAAGGGTATTTCTATACTATAGGCTGTGAGAACCTAGGAATATCCCTATAGTATAGCTTGTGAGGACCTATGGATTCCCTTATAGTATAGACCTTGGGGACCTAAGGTACCGTTATAGTATAGCTGTTGAGGATCTAAGGGACACCTGTACTATAGCACTTGAGGACGTAAGGGTACCCCTATACAATAGGGTATAATGACCTAAGGTTCCCCTATAAGGTAGAACTTGAAGACCTACAAGTACCTCCGGAAACATAGGATGTGAGGCCCTAGGGGCAGTTCTATAGGATAGGTATTCGAGAAGGAACAAAAAAATGACGCGTAAATGAAAATGGAAGAACCGCAAACTTTCTGTTACTAGTTACTTGGTAATGGTAACTCCCCCTACCCCTAGATAGCCGTTGAAGAGTTATGAAGACTACCCGTAGATAGGCCTTGAAGAGTTATGAAGACTACTCGTGGATAGGCCTTGATGTATATAAGCACATTGAAGTATCTTAAAGTAGCTTGAAGTATATCAAAGCACAATAAAGTACTTTGAAGTACATTAAAGTACTTCAAAGTACCTTAAAGTACTTTAAAGTACAAAGTACGGTGTTTCCCCCTTGGCATTACCTCGAATAGGCCTTGAAGAGATAATAAGAGTGCCCCTAGATAGCCCTTGAAGAAATATCAACACTACCCCTGGACAAGCCCTGAAGAAATATCAATCGTGCCCCTACATTGTCCTTGAAGAGTTATGAACACTACTTGCGGATGGCCTTTGAAGAGTTACAAAGACTATCCCCAGATAGGCCTGAAAGAGTTATGAAGATTACCTCGAGATAGGCCTGGAAAAGATATTAAGAATACTCCGAGATAGCCCTTGAAGAAATATGAACACTACCCTTGGATAGGTCTTGAAGATTCATAGAGACTGTCCCTAGATAGCGCTTGAGCAAATGTAGAGAGTACCCTAGACAACCCTTAAAGAGTTATAGAGAGTACCGTTAAATATGCCTTGAACTATATAAGTACATTAAAGTAGTTTAAAGTACTTTAAAGTACTTCAAAGTACT
>CAJNOP010000408.1:159918-182991 GCA_905250075.1 Rotaria sp. Silwood1
AAAGTACTTTAAAGTACATTAAAGTACTTCAAAGTACTTTAAAGTACATTAAAGTACTTCAAAGTACTTTAAAGTACCTCAAAGTACTTTAAAGTACCTCAAAGTACCTCAAAGTACTTTAAAGTACCTCAAAGTACCTCAAAGTACTTTAAAGTACAAAGTACGGTGTTTCCCCCTTGGAGATTCTGCTGCATTAGGATATCTTTTGTGGAACTCACATATGCGTTCGAAGAAATTAGTCAGTTTAAAATTCTCAATCAAAATTGAAATCGTCAAAATTCTGAGCTTCTTCTATATCGAGAGACACCTGATAAATAATTAACATAGCTTTGAGGACATATGTATGTGGATTAAACATATCGGTTCTTGAGGGTGTGGGTGTGGGTGGGTGTAGGTGTGGATTTGTGGGTGTGGGAGTTAGCTTTTTCAATAACCCACACCCACGCCCACACCCACACCCTAAGTTACACATGTTGTGTTTATCAAGTGGTGCACTGACAAGATTTTTATTAGCTGTTCAATACGTGCAGTACAAGTAGAGAAATAAAAACTCTGTGCGAGCAGTCGATTCTCGAACATATTTCAGCTTATCTTTGCATCTCTTAAGGCATCTCCCCCCTTCTCCAAAAAGTCGATTTTCGTCAAAAAAATGGATTTTGAGATAAACACATGGGCATGATGCTTGAGTTGTCTACTTTACAAATCCGTAAAGATATTATTGAATCTCTAAGTTTTTTATGGGATTTTCGTAAAAAAACTTAAGTTAGTTGTAACTATTATTACTTATATAGACCCAAAACAAATGACTAGTTGATTTTTTCATTATATATTCATTTTATTTCAAAACAAACACGATACATCGCGACAATCATAGTGCAATGCACTGTGACGTGTATCTACCATTGGCATGCAATTCTTGCATTTTTAGATTAGTAGCAGATAATATTCACAAAAAAAACTTGTTTATCGTTTTTCTCAAAACCGAGTTTTTTTGCAAAATATCAATCTCTGAACAAATTTTTCTTCACTATAGTTTATTCTATTAAACTGCGGTTTTTTTTAATTTGATAGATAGGTATATCCTTCTTCAGATGACGAGAAGGAATTTTTTATTACACTCTCAATCTATGAGCAATCAGGTATTTTATGAAAAATCCTACATAGGATTTTCAGAACTTGAAAGTTTTGGGGATCCTACCAAAGAAAAAAAATCAAAATTAAAAAAATCCTTTCCCTCATCTGAAGCCCTAAGGAGTTCTCTTTCAAATGAGACCAGCCCGAGCGCTCCATCTCGAAGTGTATTGAAAAAATCCTTGTACGCGTGGGACCTTCATTTTGCCCCTTGGTACCTGTATATCTCCCGAACGGAAAGGGCTAGAGTCATGAATTTTTTTTTTTACACTTGTATCTTTATGGTTCGAGCATCTGTAGAAAGTTTCATGAAGATTCCATGCACCATGTTGAAAATCGATTTTGGAGGAGGGGGGATGCCTTAAACTAATCGATGAGAAGAAAATAGAGTGACTTCTATATTGGCTATCAGTTTACGAGTAGCAAGAGCTGATGAAGGCTTAAAGTTCTTCATATACACTTCGTTGCTTCATACTATCAGATGTACTTGCAACTTTTTCATACATAGGGACCACTTTATCTGAAGATGTATGGTAGCATGAAAATAAGGTCAAAATCTCAGAGATAGTAAATAGTCACGTCTTGTTTGAAATATTTTGATTCACCTCATGAAGAATTTGACTGAAGGAAGTGATTTGTGACTGTATCATCGTTAGAATTGATATTTGAAGCATTCATTCTAGGATTTTGAATAGTAAGAATATACAATACCATTCATAATCTGATCCTTTCCTTTGTCGTATCATTCTTAGTTGCACTTTTCTTTCTCCTACATACTTATAATGAATGATCTTATTTTGGAACAGCTTTTTTTACATATACAAATGTCCACATGATTAAATACGTACGAAAAGAAAGGTGACTTCATCGTGATTGAATATTGTATATTGATGTTTTTTCTGTGCACTTTCATTCGTATGAAATAGAAGGGAAGGTCACACATGGGCAATAATAAATTGTATGTATTACTAACTAGTCTTTCTTGTTCTGTACTTTTTTTTTATTGATGAGACTCATTTCTTTTTCTTTTTTTTTCCTTTTCCTAGGAGGCTGTCGTCTTGCGTGCACCCATTTTTTAATGATAATGCTAGCAATAACAAAATAATGATGTAGTAACATAATCGAAACGACAGCATAGAAGTCAATACTATGCTACAAGTTATAAAGACACGTTTATTTTTTTAAATATTCATATATTTTTCGACATACACTATTTATTCTTCATTTTAATGATATAGTTACGAACCATTTCGATATTTGAGCGTCAATTAAATATGCAGGTAATGTTAACGAGCAAAAAATGAATTACTATTCATGAATGACTTGCGTTGTTCATCGTGCTATTCTTTGATTTTATTGGTATTGTTAGAAAAAATTCAAATTTCTTTCAGCTGATTTAGATGAACTTCTTACTCATGGTCATCTCAAAAAGCTCTCCGAATTTCTTAGCATACCATTAGGTTTGTATGGTGACTTCTTCGAGTAAAATAATTCGTTGATTGAAAACAACAGAAGATTGATATCATGCATATGTATGAAGCGTCATTCACTCCTAAGCGAAAATATTTTTTTCATTGTTTTCACGCAAAAAAAAACATTCCGAGCTGCACTGACTCATCAGATATATTTAACAAAAACTTCATCTCTTGAGTTCTTTTTTTTGTTTGAAGTACGTTTTCACTAAACGTTCACATCATTGTAAAGAAAAGTACATAATGATCAATGCTCATTATATGCTTATCACTATTGTATAAATCCTTTTTTGAATATGTGAAGACAGCAAATTTGTATCTAAAAAATTTATCTTTGTATGTTTCAAAGATAACCATAGAATCATAAGCCCTTCATCTGAGCAGTTAATTTAATACATATATCTAAAAGAGTTCATGAATATAAAAGATTAGACAAAAGTATGTAAATTCCTAACGGGTTACAAACTCCTATCATGTTTGATTGAACAAAATGGGTTTATGTAATGTTAATAAACAGAAAGTAAATTATGCTATAACTATGTTTTACAATAACACAATGGTGTTTATATGATTCGAGAAGCGATAGAATTTTTTTTGTTTTACTTATACATCAAATCCTCGATGATCTGAAACGGCCTAGTGTTCATTTTACAACAATTCATAGTCTATACTATCATCAGAGACAATTTTAGGTTGCTTCATCAAATGTATACAATTCCTGTTGTCAAAGCAAATAAAGTATGCCGCTTTCATTCTGTAACTGTTACACAAAATTTCTTGGGAAATCTTAGGCGTCATTTTTGAAGGAAAATTTATCTTCATCATACTCCATTCGAAAAAGTAAATTGGTATTCTATTTTCTTTAAGTTTTTATAGCTAGTATTTCAACATACGACGGCAAAAAATAAATAGTCGTATGTCCGACTATGTGGTGTACGTTAAGGATGGCCAAGTCGACTTGTAATCATTGAATACTTATTCAAATCTACTTTTTTGATCCAGTTTTTCGTAACTTTTTAAATTATCTATAAAATGTTACGACTGAAGAAACTTGTCATTACAGTGTCTTGTTTTTTTCGGAAATTCTGATGTGAATCATAAAAAACGACACTTTTTTAAGAAAAACCTGAAGACAACTACAAATTAAAGTAGGTATTTTACAAAGTACAACTTACTCTTTCAAGTGATATATGACAAAAATAAGTTTTTATTCAAACTGAATCCCAAGATTCCCAAAAAAAGATAATCTTCGGGTAATTATTAAAGAATAAAAAAGAACATACATTGATTGTATTAGCAATAAGAACTGCATAGATGTGATGAAGCGACGTACAATTTTCTATGGTGATACTATAGATTATGAGTCGTAATATGACGAAAACTAAAAAGTTCTCGATCATCAAAGTTTTGATACATGAGTAAAGCAAAAATTTTTACTTACTTCTTAAATTATGAATTATATAAGTAGACATTGTATGTCACTAACAATAGTACAGATATTTAACTTTTCTATTCTAGTAGATTCGTCTTCTGAAAGATACGTTAATTGTGTCTTGATCTTGGAGTTAATTGAAAAGTGAAAGGAATTTACGGACAATTTTCACCATCTACCATGTTTGTCCGGTACTTTGCAGTAAACAAAGACAATATAATATTTCTTGTCATATGTGAGAGTTATTATAGAATGTATCGAACAAATAATGCTCTTCTAAGTCTTGCAATCATTTTCGATCATATGACTAGTTCTTAAATGAATTCTAGTAAAATAAAATTTGAATGATTAAGATTTGTTTTTCAAACGAAAATTCAATGGTAAATGATTGTGTAGCACTAAACGGATCCCGTGGAAAATCTTAATTTTTAGATTTTAAGACAGAGTCAACATCTCCTAAGCTATTATTTATCTTGAAGTAAACCACGAAAACAAACATGGTGCAAATTGAAGATCCTGATGTACGTCTTCTTCGTGAAATGGGTTACACGCAGGAACTCTATCGTGGCTTTTCTTCATTTATGTCATTTGCTTTCTGTTTCACTGCTGTCAATGTCCTCACATCAATTTCAATCGGTTTTACATATTCACTCAACACTGGTGGATCAGGTGTGACAATATGGGCATGGATTATTGGAGCTATATTTACTATCCTCATCGGACTTTCTTTAGCTGAAATATGTTCTGTATACCCTAGCGCTGGATCTGTATATCATTGGTATGATATTGAAAGTTGCACGCCACCCAATTGATGATAAAAATACGTTTCTTTTGTTGTAGGGCAGGTCAGTTGGTCTCCGCTAAGCATGCACCATTGGCTTCGTTTATTTGTGGTTGGTTCAATTTCATAGGGAACTTTGCAGGTAGGAAAATGATCAAAGAGTCAATCGATTTATGTTTTAAAACATGTTGCAGGAGATGTTGCGTTTGCATCTGGCTTTGCTACGATTATTAATGCAGCTATTATTCTCGAAGGCAAAGATTCATTAAGCACGGGTGCCCAAGTGGGCATTGCTATAGGCATCACTTTTGTATGGGCTGTTCAAAACGCGTTGCGTATTGATCAACAAGGCTGGCTCAATAATTTTGCTGTTATATTTCAGCTTGGATCGGCAGTTACTATTGTTACAGTACTTCTTGCTATGGCTCCTGAACGAGCTACGGCTCATAACGTTTTTACATCGACATACAATGGTACTGGATTTCCATTTCCATATGTATGCTTCATTGGTATCCTTTCAACGCTTTTTCATTCTCCGGCTATGAAGGTAAACCTTTTAAGATTTGAATATGTTTTTATTATCTTCGAATTTTCAAGCTGGTGCTCATTTGGCCGAAGAAACAAGAGATGCAAGCCGCGCAGGTGAGTAAATATTCGAAACAAAATTGAGATCTCAGAGAATAATTGTCAATAAAATGATTGATTCTTCTTCTTTTTAAGCTCCAAAAGGAATCGTAGGCACTTGCATATGCAGTGCTATCACTGATTTTGCTTATTTGCTTGCTCTACTCTTTGCCATTCCGGATGTGAGCTCGTTTGTGGATAACAATAGTGGAGATAACTCAACGCAAAACCTTGCTGTTGCTACCTATCAGCTTGCTGTACCCCAAAAAGGCGCACTTGCATTGACCATTCTACTCATTCTTAATTTGTATTTTGCGGGTATGTCGTCATTGACAGTGACCAGTCAAATTGGGTATATATTAGCTAGTCGAATATGTTTTGCTTTCTCTTTTTCTAGTTAATAACATCTCATTCATTCTAGCTTTGCTATGGCTCGTGATGGTGTATTTCCACTATCGGTGTATCTACGTTGGATATTCAAGCCAACAAAAACTCCATTGGGCAATGTGATATTTGTTTTTGTCATTGACTGTCTTCTTCTCCTTCTTCAATTAGCATCAACGACTGCTTTCACTGCTATTCTTTCCATAGCTACACTTGGTTATCAAATATCCTATTTTATGCCTATTTTCTTCCGATGTACAGCAGCAAGACACACTTTCCCAATCGGTGAATTCAATTTAGGTCGATTCAGTCTACCCATCGCTATTATCTCCGCCGCTTGGCTTTTTATTACATCTATCATCATGTTCTTTCCTGCTGAATATCCGGTTACCAAAGATAATATGAACTATGCTGTAGTAATCGTCGGTGGCGTAGCATTCCTTGCAGGTGCCTATTGGATTATCTCTGCTCGTCATTGGTTTGTAGGGCCAAAGAGAACTACTATAAATCATAATAAATTATCATCGGACCAGACCATCAATGATGACACTAGGGACAGAACACCATCACTCAGTGTCATACATATTCGATTGTGATTGTTAGTAATTTTCTCATATATTTTCATCAATAATATAACGGATGCATATTTTCAACTTGATGAATTTATTAAAATCCTTACCGAGTTTCTAACATAATAAAGCTAATCACAAAATGTAAAAGTGACATAGGAAGAAATGATTGTTACGACTAGCCCCTGACGGTAATTATTGATGTTATTATTCAGTTGACGCAACTCATGTTTTGCTTAGTGTCAGTCATCGACGAATTTAAGATGAATCAACGAAAAGACAAAAAACATTTTTTTCAATATACACAGATTATGCAAATAAGTATTCTGTGGTACAGTATACTCTATTCATGAGCATCATCATATGACAGATAGAACGATAATTAAAAACAATGGAATGAGATGATTGAATTTTATAGATGGATAACTAATATTTAATTAAAGAAAACATTGGGAAAAATGACACAGACGTTCTTCTATTAAGGAAAACAACACTTTGAGGACGAAAAGAAAAGTTTTAACTGATGATAATACACATCTTTCCAACACGATATAGCACTCTGTCAGCAGACAAAATATGTACTAGCAGGCAGATTAACGAAACAGAGAGATGTCATATAGCGTTTCTACTCATAAAACACGAAATTTCATGATGATTGTTTTATAATTGACATTTATCTACCATTCGCAGAGAAATATCGTAAAATAGTATTTCAATTTGAAGAACATCATGCTACAATGTTAATAGAACTTTTTTTTTGTTGAGTGAGAAAGAGAAGATGAAAAAGTCACTTTTTCTTTATCCAATATCGGAAAGATAGACGTTTTTTTTGGTCATCAACAACAGTAATAACAATTAAAGCATCACAGAATATGAAAATGGCAGAGGAGCAACATTCACTTATTCGTTCTCATCTAGGTCGGAAACGTTTTCTTGAATTTTTTCAACTGAAATCGACTAAACCGTGGTAAACATTTGATATGATTTTCTACGAGCAATACCAGACAGGCCGGATCTTGTTTTCAGAATGACGGGCAAGGCCGCCAGTTCTCAATTATTAATTCCAATAATAACAATTATGATATTGATCGATCCTTTTCATTCTACAATCACCATATTGTCATAAAAAAGAATATCAGAATGTCTTTAATGCAACGTCAACATGCTCATAGCAGCAAGGTTTTTTTTTTTTGAAGAACAGTAAAAAGTCTTATTTTGAAAAGTCTTCTATACGAATTCACTATGCAACATACACACGTGTTAAATCAGTAGCAACATTTTGCATTTTAGTTGTGTATTGGATTTTTTTTGTCTTGTTCTGTTACACATACAGAAATCTACATTGAGTAGTCACGATTCAAAAAACGAAAAAGAAAAAAGATTTATTTTATTATATTCTATTTGTAAAATCTATATCGTATGTACACCATTTTAATAATTAATACAATCGCCTTTATCTTTTAATTAACAATTTGACTAAATTTGGCAGCAAATTCAACAGGTAAATTTTTCTATTCTTGTTTTTTTTTAACTCTTGCAATGAAATTCTTTATTGACGTTGGTGCTTGTTTGTTTATTCTGAGTTTCGTTGATGTCCAAACATTTTCGATTAGGTTACAGTCGGTAGACTACGATGGCGAAGATAATGATTGTATGCTATTGTTGAACTTAAACATTTTAATTTGTTTTGAAATATATCTCGGATCATTATCTTCTAACAGTTTCCAATAAGATTTATTATGGTCAAACCATCTCTTTGCTGACGGTAGGACTTCATTTTTGTAAATTTTTCACATAAAATTTGAGTTTAATTTTGATGTAAATAATACCAGTTTCCTAAACCTATTGTTTGCTAAAACATTCTCAAAAGTGAACTTCAACAGGATATTTATTTATTGAGACATAATATTTTTTGACTACATTTTTTCCACACATCTTTAAACACTTGTTTTGTATGAAATGAACTCTCATCCGGAAAAACAACTTCGTTCCAGTCAACATCTTTGTGTTGCATAACCCATTGAGATCTTCTTTTAATATGAACACTCATGAACAACGATTTGGAAATTGATTTCATCGATTTTATATTGAATTCTTTCAATCTTCTTCTTAATGTGATTTCACTAATTGTTATACCTTCCCTTGATAATCTAAATGCATTTTGGTCTGCAAATTCGATTGGATGTTGAACTATCATCGACTAAATTGTTGTATCTTAGTTTTTGGTTGTAGACCGTTGACGATCGAATTTTTGTACAACTTCTATGTCATCAGTTATTTTATACCTATCGAGTCAATATCTTTTGATTCGTAAATATCGTGAAACATCAGTATTTGGCATGTGTGGATCATAGTTATGCCTTGATAAGAAAATGATTTCCTATTTTTTTCTTTGAAGAAATATTCATCTTTTCATTAAGCTGTAATTTGATAACAGAAAGGATGTAAATGCTCTCATCTGTATCCCATGATGTGCATCAATAGTTCGTGCAAAATAAACAAAAAGCTTAAATACTGGTCATTGCTGTTAAAAAAAGTAGAAGGCATGATCATCTATGGAGATTGCTGTAGCAATAACGGGTACGCCAGGTTGAATGGTCGCGTTTTGCATTCCAATTTTCAGTTACTTAATATATTGTATTTAAAAAAAGAATATACCAAAAGATGCAGCGTGAAAAGCTCTACAATTTACATACGACTGTTTTTTTTTTATAGTTACACTTTTTATTTTCAAAATCGGCTGAGCGATGAAATTTTGACAGTGCGAAAACGATATTTTTTTTGTACAAGATGGATTTGTCTCTGTTATTTCATCTTTTTATCATCTTGTATCTTTTATTTAAAAAAAAGAAACAAATACATCACTAGATGCACCGAGAAAAGCTCTACAATTTATACAATAAAGCTTATTGTAATTGTTTTCAAAAAAAAAATCAAAATTCTCTGCGATCAATTTTCGTACGGTCGAAATTCGATCGCTCAAAATTTCGTCCATTTTCGAAGCAAAAAGTTCAACTATCAAAAAAAAGCTGGTCTATGTAAATTGTAGAGTTTTTCACATTGCATCTTTTGGTTTATTTTGTTTTTATAATACACTATATTAAGCAAAATGAAAATTGAAATACCAAACGCGGCCATTCAATCTGGCACATCCGTTACTTACAAAAATCGTACGCAGTAATATCCATATAATTTGATGGTCATTTCTGGTAAATTATACTCTATTTTTTTGTTGGATACATGAACACTTGAACCGTATTTTCATGTGTTTTTATGGTACGATATGAATGGGTATTTCCAAAATTCTATCCATACATATTTACTTTCGGAAACATTCGACTTGTCCTAAGAGAACCCCGACAACACAATAAATATTTTTAATATTTATTTTGTAATATCTTCAACTGTACAATTTAACAAGAATATTTTTTCGGATACATCGGTTGATTGATATAAAGTTTTGGGCTGTTAAAAAAGATCCTATGAAGTTCTGACTCTGATAAATATTCTAGCTATTTAGAGTGTTGTCTTAGACAAGAAGAAATCGAATAGTATCGACAGTTTAACTGATGTTAGACTATCTGTTCTCTGATCTCTGTCGTTGAAAGATTTATTATGATGAACAATACTAAAGAGTAAAGATCGGTGATTAGCTACAATCAAAATAAACAGCATAACTAAGACACATCATCCAATAACGATTGCACCTAGTAACAACAAGAATTCTGAAGAAGAAGCCTCAGACATCAATGAAAAATCAAGAAAAAAAAAGATGATTGAGAACAAGAGCAAAGTAGAAACTACAACCAACAAGGAAAAAAAATCAAGCGAAAGAAAAAAAAATATAGAAGATATGATTTGGAGAATAGCTGATAGTAATCTCTACAATTGAAATCCCCGACTTTAAATGAGTTGATCTACCATCAAAAATGGAAAGACGAAAAGATCTTAAAAATCCATATCAGGATATTCTTGAAGTGAATTAGTAGATTGTAAAAGTGCACTAGAGTTGTGTCCTACTGACTACGAAGCGTACATAAACATTCACAAAAACCCTTGTATGCTCAAACGATACGCATAATTAAACTATAGTCACCTGGGGCAAACAATCCTATGGTAAGATATTGTAAGATTTTGCATTTGATTTTTTGATCTGAGTGCACTCCCTGATTTTTCTGTTTTAATTAGATATTTCTATGAAGTACTATTCTAGAATATCAGTCAATATGCGATGCTTGTGCATAAGTCATTTCATGTAAACCACGACTTAACTTCAGGCAAACTGTTGAATCGAAGATCTCATATTCGATGACATATCTAAATAAGTACGTATGTTATAGGCATAGGAGTTCGATCAATATCCACACAAGATGATAGAAGGAATGATGGTGAATGTAATGATGAAAAGATAAATCTTTAAAAGAATCCTACACTCATCTATAGGCTCAAATCGAAGAATAGGGTATGATTCGATAGGCGTTTCTCTAGTCATGTCGGTTCTGATTGGAGATTTACGACAGGTACTATTTTTTGAAATCTGCTTTTTACAGCATTTGGAATGATAAGTATAACAAGTGCAAATATAATGATTGATTCATTCATGATTTGTGTTCAGCATTTCGTTTTTTATGAATAAAATACTGAACAGTCGGAAGCAGAGATGAGCACGAGGGCGTCACAATCAACGTGACCTTAGGCCTGCCTTATAGAACTCACGTTGATTGTGACGCCCTCATGCTCATCTCTGGTCGGAAGTAAAGCATTGCTTGCACTGCAACAAAATCGCATTTAAAATCGTAACTTTTCGTAATAATCGTAAGATCTAAATATCAGGTACATATGATTAAAATGGTTTGTCATTATGTGTATCTATTAATAAATATTCGAGTCAACATACCGTAGTCATATCACATCCTATAAATAAAGATCTACAACTAAACTTTCGAGATGAAAAATTTTGTTTAGAATACAGTTTTATGCATTTCTAGTGACATTTTGATAAAACAATCAGAATTTGGTAAATATTATCCTTTATTATATTTATCTCATTCTTTTGATGAAGATCTGCGTGTAGTTTTAAAATTAAAAGCATCGTCGAACTATTAAAGTTTTCATTAAATACTTAGGTCTGACCAAAAGTTCTGCAATTTAAAAAAAAAAGTTAAAGAAAAAGAGAAAGTTCGAGTTTTATTTTATTAAATGTTCAAAATAGTCCCCATGATTATTTATACAAAGTTCCATCCTTTCTAACAGTTTGTCGAAAGTTTTTTTATATTCTTCTTCAGGAATATTTTTCACCACCTTGGATACCGCACGAGCTAATGATTTTTCATTTGGTTGATCACTTAAATTACACTTGATGTAATCATTAAGCCAATAATCACATGGTGCAAGGTCAGGTGAATATGGTGGATGTGGCATTATTTTGATATGTTGTTCTGTTAAATAATTAATAACATCAGAATGAGTGTGGGGTCGAGCATTGTCGTGAAGCAATTTGATACCTTGTGTACCTGCTGACCTTCTTTGCTTCAATATTTCCTTGACAACAGGCTTGAGGCAATTTTCAATATAGTAGTTGTGATCTATAGTCTTGCCTTCATCAACACAATGTATAAGAACAGGACCATTTGATTTAAAGAAAATAGAAAATAAATTTTTTGGTTCAAATCTGCTTCGACGAACTACAGTAGTTGGTGATTCACCTTCGCCAACCCAGCTTGCGTTCTTTGACTTGTGATAAATCTGTCTATGGTAAATCCATGTTTCATCACCTGTTATAATATCACATAATCGCCCAGAACCAGTTTGAAATTTGGCCAAATTTTCACGACAAAGTTGAACTCGTTGTTGTTTTTGTTCATCAGTTAGTTCATGGGATACCCAACGAGATGTAACTTTTTTCATTTTGAGACAGTCGTGGATAATTCGTTCTATTGTACCGTGAGAGAGAGAAGTCTCAGCTATAATTTCATCATAAGTTGAATGTGGATCATTACTGATAACTTATCGAACCAGTTCAATATTTTCATCTGTAAGTTCGGATATTGGACGACTAAATCGAGGATCATCATTGACTTCTTCTCTTCCTTCACGAAAACGTTTTGCCCATCTTGTAACTGTTGTATATGATGGAGCATTGGGTCCCAAAGCTGTTACAAGTTCTTCATGAATTGTCTTTGGATCTATTCCCAAAATAGTTCGAATTTTTATATAATATCGATTGAGTTTATTATCCATTAAAAAAATTTTTTTTTGGTTCAAACGAAAGTTTATCTGAAAAAGTACTATAACTAAGTCCAAAATAGATTTACTATATATATTATTATAGACAAGACATTCCACTATTTATCCATGCAACAACCTCTTGAATGTTGATTGGTTTATAAAATTGCCAATAACGATTGCAGAACTTTTGGTCAGACCTAAGTAATAGTCTAAAATAGATACGTTCTATGCTAGCAGTAGATTCCATTTTGAGATTTCCTTCAATGAGCTTTGTTATCAATCGATTTGCATGGATATTCATCGAATTATTTCTTCTATAATCATATTTATATAAGTCATCGAAATCTAATGTCATTCATTGAGTAGAATAATTCATGGCTTACTTAAAACCTTAGTTAGGAGCAACATACAAAAGAAACCCTAAGTTTTTCCATAGGTATTGTAATTCTATGTAGAATATTTTCAGTTCAGAATAAATACAATCAATATATGATACGTGCTATTTGTTGATAAGAGTATAGAAGAACAAAACACATAGTTATCGAGGACTAACTGTCAATGGGTACATTTGCGCTTGAATAGTTACATGTGGGTTATTGTTTTTATTTACTCAAGCTATTTATCTTGATTAATATGTATTGTTTCTCAACTAGGACAAGATCGACACAAAAAAAAAGACAGTTAAATATTGACGAATAACAACATGAGACGATATCGACACTGTATCTCCAGAGCATTTAAAATGATTTGTCTTAGTATTCTAATATTAAGTATCGTACGTTTTGCTTACGAATTCATATACGAATATTTTATGAGTAAGCCTCCAAATTCATCAGTAGCCTTTTGGGAAGATAGTCGAACATATCAAACAGGATGGTCACGTCCAGAACCAATAACAACAATTGATAAAGTTAATCTAACAAATTTTACATTAGTTATCACAGCCTGTTGTCGAAATGTCGAAAATCATCTTATTGGTTTTCAAAAAAATATACGTGCTATTGGTGCATTATTTCGATCTTATCATCTCTATTTGGGAGAATCAGATTCTGATGATGGCACATTGAAATTTCTGCAAGAATGGTCGAAAAATGATTCTAATCATGTTAGTGTTTATACTGCAGGACAACAACGACGGCGCTTATTTTTCCGTAAGTAAATCATTTAAAGATGTGAGCATAGATAAGGTGCTTATGAACAGAAGACTCGCATCCAAACTCTATCTACTTATCTTAAGAGTACTATCTTTATCTTTACAAGATTTTTAAAGAGCGACTCGTATGTTTGCTTTTATAAGATATAACGAGCATAAAGGATGACAACAGGGTCTTCAACTCATGTGTAATCGCTGAAAATTTTGATGTAGTAATTATGAGTAAATTAGAGTGTAGATTTTTTATTTCAAAAATAATGAATTCTTGAAAAAATGAATATGAAAATACTGATAGTTATTCTGTGACACTTTGTCAAACTTTTAGCAATTGATACAAATTTTGTAAAACTTGTTTAGGTTTACTGATGCAGTATTCTTTTCAAAAAGCACACGATGGCCCGATTCGATTGAAGTTACTATTTGAAAACATCGAATTTAGTCAATCGAAATATCAGGAGAAAAATATGGAAACTTTGATTTTCTTTTTCGCAGATTGATTTCGAGAACAACAGAGAAATACTATAAAACAACTTTCAGCACACATTAGAAGTTTGTATTTCTTCAACGAAATCAATCAAAATTTAAGATTACTTAGCGGTGTGGAAAGTCTATGACTCTTTCTTAATACACTCTGAAATGTAAGACCATTATTATTATAACGAGACTTTGTTATAGAATAGAAGAGTCACAGTGAATTTTTCTGGAAAACGCTTCCACAATTGGTTTTAAGTGAAATCAATGACTGATGATGAATAACTAGCAATAATACGACACTTTATAGATGATACATCTGGGATATATATATGTGGAGAATGAAAACAAAATCGAAAAACTTCAATTTCTAGGCTTCGGAAGGACAGGAGGATGCTGATTTTTGATAAAGCATCTTTGAAGTCTTCTGAAATATTATGCAAATATGGATTTAAAAAAATATTACGCAATCTCATATCACATTAAAAAATTTTCGGAGACTTATCAGATCGCTTTACATCTGTTTCGAGGTTTCGCAATTAAGAATACTACTAAACTCCATCATTTTCTCGGTTGGAAACACTGGTGCACATTGCCATTTTTTTTGTCGCATGACAAGAAACCATCATTCTGGATTTCCTGTAGAAACTTAAAAGTGTCGTTCTGGAAGAGTTTGAAAAATTTGTCAAAGACAACTGAAAGAACATAATCTAGTTATGCAAACAATCGTAGAATGTGCTTCTTATAGTTCTCCAGTACAAACACTTCCCAATTACATTGAATAAAAAAAAGAATTTCATCTAAAACAAATTTGTATTTAGGCACTTCACGTCTTGCCCATTGTCGAAATTATCTTTTTCAACGTGCACGAACTGATATGCCATGGTTCGATTATTATTTTGTACTTGATGTTGATGTTACATCTACGGAAACATTTAGTGTCAACAATTTTCTTACAAATTTCATTTATCCTTTATCATCATGGGCAGTCATGACAGCTTCACAAACAGATTCATATTATGATGCATGGGCATTACGTTCATGGCCAACAATAACATATGATTTTTGGGAACGGGCACGACAAGGATCATTTTTTTCTCTCGCTTGGAAATCACAAATTAGACGAGCCGTTGTTATTCACAACAAGGCGATACCACGTAATCATTCATTGATTGAAGTTCAATCAGCTTTTGGCGGAGCAGCTATCTATGCAGCTCAATATTTGACTAAAGATTGTATGTACAATGGTTGGATGGATAAAAGATGGTGGTTTAGTCGAGAACAATGTGAACATGTTTCATTTAATGAATGTGTCAGACGGAATGCAGGTGGAGGAAAATTTTTTATTAATCCGCAGTTTCAAAATGTATAAAACGAATTCATAATAAATTTTCGTTAGAAGTGATTGTTCGTTCACAGTTTAGTTCAAAAAAACAAAATTTTCATTCATTGAAAGACGAGAAAGAAGTATCATGAGATAGAAAATGACTACATGTCAGAAAGTTGAAAAATAAAAAAAATTGCATCACAATGATAAATTTGACATAAATACGGATGTACTTTAAACTCATTCATTAAAACAGAAATTCTCATCGATTTCTCACCGTGGCCAAAGAAATGTGGCTATAAAAGACCAGATTCGATCAGGTTTTCAACGAATTTTCTAAGCAAGATTTCTACATCGATTTCGATTCTTAGTCTCAGCTTAGTTCACGTCTTTTCCTCAGTCCGATAGCTATGTTCGGATACGCAGATAGAATACGATCTGTGTAACTAGTTCTTTCAGCCTCATAATGACATTAGCTGCCACTTAATAAATCGAAGATTCTTGCACAAAGTAGATGCTCTTTTTTGAGTTTTCTTTTCTTTCATTTTTTGTATAAAATACTACGAGCAATGAACATCAACAAAAAACTATAATCGATTTACAACCGTGTCTTCTCATTTGGGAACATAAACACGAAATTCAAAATTTTTAAATTTAATTTCAGTTGTTAACCCGAATAAAGTAATGCATGATAATATTGTCATAGTTTCTCATCTGGAGTAAAAGCTATCAATCGAAAGTTTTAGTAGTTATCTAGCACTAAGTTAGTACAATGATTTGATAAAAATTACAAAAAAAAAGTTTGTCTTTGTTGAATACATAAACAATAAGCTTTTCAATCATTTTCGAATTTCTAGAACAGTCCGTATATATATACTTATAGAAGAAATATTACGAATGTTAGTACATTTTTTTCTTCGTATTCGATAAAAATAGTTAATTCCGTTTAAAATTTAATATTTTTTGTATCTATTTTTAGCTGTGAATAACAAAGGAAAGATTAAAATCATAAATGCTAAAGACATTTTAATATTATTATAAAAGCTTCATGTCTCTGTAATATTACTTATTAAGAGTTTAAAACTGTTCAAGAAGTCCTAAAAGTCAAAAACTACGTTTTATACAGGGCAATAATATAATAAGATAATTGATATTTTGGAAAATAAGATGAAACGTTGATGTTTTTCATTGATTTCTTTGATTAAAGCAATTGATTTTATTAAATTAGTTTTTTTCGATAAAAATGATGCAGTTAATTTAAAACTAATTAAAGGTAACTGTCTCCCATTTGATTAACAGCCTATTCATCTTCAATATCCGCTATTAAATCCAATCATATACCATACAATTAGTAACTGTAGCAATACACAACTCTGTTTTTGTCGATTCTTGTCAATTCAGCAATTCTAAGTACTAATGTATTTATGTTGTTCTTTAAGTCATGTACTCGATATGGATCAGTAATCGAGTGAAAGATGTGAAATAGTTGAAGTCCAAATGGTGACATTGAAAAGTTATGCTATCTGGGTTTTTTTGTTCATATTTTAATTGACAAAAAAGAACCCGGATAATGATTTCATTATTATTTGTACTCTATCAAAATTATAGTCCCTTCTAATCACAAAATAGTATTAGAGAATTCTAAAATTTGGTAAAATTATATAATGGTGACTTCTCCAGTCAGCAATATTCTTCTGCTTCAAGAAATTCCATGATATATTTCGATTTAACAAGAAGAGGTTTATGTTTGTGTAACTCGGTGTTTGATTTAAAGGAAATAGAAAGAACAATAATATTATTTTGATTTCTAATGAAAATATCAATGCCTGTAGATAGCAATTTATGAAATGGCATGCCTTTAACCACATAAATTGGTTTCTTTCCATTTCAATTAAAAAAAATCTATCCGTCAGTAAAACAAAGAGTGTGAAGAAATGGTAAAAACACAATTCACACCATTAGGTTAATAACCTTGAATAACGAAGAAAATCTGAACACATGATAATCATCAGTTGAATATGATACAAAATGAAATTTTCAGATTGTACTATACAGAAAACTAAAATACCTATCTTCATTTTCCATATACAATACATAAAGTATGAAACTGTGCATAAAATTGGTGAGATATTTCTCGATTCGGTGCTCTCTTATCAAATCAATGTTGTTGTATGAATTGCCTAGTTAGTAGCTATAAAAGTCCCAGAAGAAAGAAAAAAAACAACTATATAAGACATTTGTTATTGTGTGTTTTTGTCTCATTTTTATCAGAACAGTAGTAGCAACTGTAATCGATTGCTTTTAGCAATAATTTCACTAAAACAAGTATGTGATCATGTGAGCACATAGGATCTTTTTACATTACTCTAGCTAGGTTTCTTTTTGCATTAGGATGGATGACAATTATCGAATTCGTATTCGTGAAATTTTACATCGAACGAGCAATCATATTACTGAAGCTGAATATGTGTTTGACGAAATTTATGCCAATGGTAAAGTGCGTCAATATCGTATTAGTGTCAAGAGAGAAGAATTTGAACGACTAGCTGCTACAATTAAGAAGCCGACGTTATCATTTGATAAATTCACAAAAATTACACGACCCTTACTGATGGGACATCATGCAATCGAAGATATACCTGAAGCATTTCGTCTATTAGACACTGATAATTCAGACACTATTGATATTGGTGAATTGGCTGTGTTTATGCCTGCTATTGTACCTAATTCAAATTCATACATGCTTCTTCGTTACTTTCAAGTTGCTGATACAAACAATGATTATAGACTCAATTTAGATGAATTTACTGAATTTATAAAGAAAGGAATCGTTCGTGATCTTGTACTTGGACGTTGTTAAAATATACATATCTTCGTCATAAGAGACCTTTGGAACAAAATTTAGTATTTAGAAATCAAAAATAAAATTTGAAACGAAATCATTCGAATTTAATATGTTCAAATTGGCAACACGACAGTTGAGCCCCCGACAGTTGAGCCCCGACAGTTGAGCCCCGACAAATGAGCCCCCGACAAATGAGCCCACCGACAGTTGAGCCTACCGACAGTTGAGCTCCCGACAAATGAGCTCCCGACATTTGAGCCTCATAGGCGAAACAAATTAAAGAAATAGAAAAATTAATATTAGATAAATTAGTGGTTCAATATTAAAAAAAAGTGTAAACATGTGACATCTTATGGTTCCAGAAATTCGTTTATATCTAACTTCTCTAGCGGGCCAATCAAAAGTAATAAGACGAAAAAGTTGTTCGATTTATTTTTTTTCGATATTTCTTGTATTCGTTTGATTCTCATTGTTGTTCATCTAATTTGATTATCAGTACATAATGTCAATTGTCAAGTCTTCCAAAGGACACGATAAACTTTTACTCGAAGGTTATTCTTATCGTCGTGCAAATAAATCACAAAGAATATGGCGCTGCTCGAGAAACGATTGTGCTGGTCGTGTTGCTTTTGATGGTGATCAATATAATAAAATAACAGAACATGTACATGCACCCAACCCGGAAGCAACTATATCAGCTGAATTTAAATCAAAAATTACAACCAGTGCAACCACATCTCATGATCCTCCACGTCGTATAATTTATGAAGCACTACAAAATGTTGATAAAAATGATGGTGCAGCTGTACCAACATATCATTCATCACAAAGAACAATTGAACGTAAAAGAAAAAGAAATGACATACCTTTACCACGACCACAGACATACACTGAAATCGTAATTCCTGATGAATTACAAATAACTAATGGTGGTGCACGTTTTCTATTGTACAACAATCAAGATCCTAGTAGACGTTTAATAATAGTCAAATATGAACTTATTGATGAAAAATTACAGATACTAGCTTCAACATTTTACGTCATACCAACAGATATTTATTTCAAAAGAGCAAGAGCTCTCTTTAATTTTTGATACTAATATAAAATAAATTTTTCTATTTCTTTAATTTGTTTCTCCTATGAGGCTCAAATGTCGGGAGCTCATTTGTCGGGAGCTCAACTGTCGGTAGGCTCAACTGTCGGTGGGCTCATTTGTCGGGGGCTCATTTGTCGGGGCTCAACTGTCGGGGCTCAACTGTCGAGGGCTCAACTGTCGGTGTACCGTTCAAATTGTCCAATAAACTATTGCCAACATATGAAGTTTCACGCATTGTCATTTATATGTCTAAGATTTCGTTGCTAAAGTTACAGAGTGTTGTGAGAAATACTATAAATATGAGAGTGCCTTATCAGATAACAAATTCCAAGTCGTGTATTGAAAAAAAGCATAATTTTTCTATGAGTTACATCACATGCGTAATGTTAACTATATTAGTTTCTGTTTAAACTCTATCATTTGTTAGTAAAGTGTTTTATTTATTAATTTTTTTTCTTAGAGTGTTTTAATTAAACATATGTCTTAGATTAAATCATTGTTTAATATACAAATGACAAAGTTCAAACCAATGAGCAAATTGTATCTACCATAAATGATTTAAAAAACATACTTTTCTGATGTATAGCCTATAGGCTATATCAAAAATAATACTGAAGTACGTCACTGGTTGGATACTCCCGTATATAGAAATCACAGAAAGATAGTATACGGCTTAGACTCCATGATGACACGATGCTCTCTGACACTTACTGATTGTAATAGGAAAAACAAAACGTATTCAAAGATTCTTTGAAAATATACGATGTTTGATTCGTTGCCAACGATTGATCAATACAAAGAGAAAGAGAATATTGAACAAGTAATCACTCCAGGAACTTGTCATTCAGATTTATTAATTGAAATTCGCTGCAGAGATTTCAACGAACCGATTCGTCATATCGGGGAAATAAGCGTTGAAAAAAAACAAATTCAAATTCGAAGTAAACGATGTGTGTGGAACAAAGTTACTGTGAACGATTGGACAAAATAATGATGCACATTGTTTTTTTCGTGAAACTCTCAAATGTTTTCTACTAATCAACAATAGATGTAAGTCGTTGATAGATTGATCATTGAATTATTGGCAATAAATAAATTAAAAACCCATCTCAGAAAAAAAAATGACGTCAACGAAATTGTGACAGTTGTTTTTGTAGTAACTGACAAGTGCATTGAAACCATAGCTTATCATCTAATTGGTGGCGTTTAAGAGAACATAACCGAACGATACAGTTGCGAGAATGAATAAGAAACTATCGATTTTATTGTGAGATTTTGAAAAAATTCTCGTTTTTTTTGAGTCGAAATATTCATTTGAATTCGAAGTTATGGCACAAGGATAAATATTTCATCAGATATACGTAACATATGCATCTGTTCGATGAAATTTAGGTACACTTGAATATGTCATAGTCATATGATTCAATGAGACTCAAAATTCAAGTGCAGACACAAGTATAAATCTGATGATAGACGCTTAAATTCAAAATTTAGCATAATCCATCTTATCATAAACGATAACCAGTCGCTTTTCAAAAGAGTAATTAATGACAAATGAAATAATGAAGCCACTTCTTTCAATATGACTTGATCTGTGGTATACGAAGGTATCAACATGTCTATTTGATGGGATTTAGTACTGATGTCTTTTTTCAAAAAACAACAAAGGGGTAAAGTCTTTGTTCGGAACAAAAGACCGACATGACAGATATAATTCAATAAAAATTTGAACTTATTTTGTCTCTAAATAAAACTTCTAATCAAGAGCTTTGTGAAGTATACAAACTTCGTATTGTGTCATTCACATGTTGAGATTCTCGTATATGAAGCCATTGTAGTGTCGAGCAACTCTTTTGTTGAAAAAAAAATAGAAAAAAACTAATTTATTTTTCATATTGACATGTAGAAGAAAAAAAATCATGCCTATTCGTTAGTCAGTTAACTTTGCTTTTTTTTTATTCAACATTAAATCAAAGTTTTTTTGTTTTTTTTTACTTAGTGAATAGTCTCTCTACTTATCAATCAACATTAGTGATGATATAAATGAATAGATTAAATAATACAAGACATTTATACAAATCAATCGTGATAATAAGCTTTTTAGTTTTCAGTATATATTGTTTAACATGCTTTACTTATCGTAAATCAAGGAGAAAAATTAGTACATATGTTGATATTAATATTCCAAGATTTGACAGCAATATAAAACAAACCAAAAAACAAATTTTTGTTCAAACATTAGTTCATAACAAAACATCCATAACGAGAAAAGTGCTACTCGAAGAATTTAGTTATGATTATGAAGAACTACCGATAAAACAAATTATAAGCAGACCTGTCTACCAATATGATATTGAACAAATCTATTTTACATTTACAACCAATACAGGACGAATTCGAGAAACTATTCATCAAGTAAAATTTTGGGCAACACGACTTGGTATTCGATGTTTAATTATTTTTGAAAGCAAGGATTTGCAATCTAAGAATTATATTAAAAGATATCTAAAAAATGAAGGAATTTCATGTAAAATAAAAACTTCAAATGTCACTCGTTATGAAGAAAGATATCTCGAATTAATTCAACAAGCTTGGTATTCATTAAATAAAAGTTCATATACTAATATGAAAACAATACAATGGTTTGCTTTTGGAGATGATGATACTATTTGGTTCTTAAACACTCTTTTACAATTATTAGAATATTATAATGCATCTAATTCGATCTATTTAGGTAATATTTCTGATAAATTAGGAGCTATTCAATATCATGGAACTTATTACGCTTATGGAGGTGGTGGTTTTATTTTAAGTCGACCTTTAGCATCACGAGCAGCACAACATACTAAAGATTGTCAACGATTTACGAAGATGTTTGGTGGTGACGAGATGATTGGCAAGTGTATTACTGAAGTATTAAAAATAAATTTGACACGAAACAAAAATTTTCATCAAATGGACCATGACGGAGATATGGACGGCTATTTAGAAAGTGGTTTAGAAGGACTTGTTTCTCTACATCATATTTTCTCTTTTTGGGAATCATTTCCTGAAGAACACACTAACAGTCCGCGTGAGACTATGTATCTTTTGAAACTTGCCTATCAAACATTTGGTAATCATTTTTTGAAAAGATATGTTCGACTAGATCACCGAACTAATCGAACATTCTTATTGACAATGGGATATTCATTTAGTTTATTTAATCGAATATTAACATATGACGAATTGATGAAAGTGGAAAAGACATGGCGGTGTTGTAGTGAGTTCGTCGATAGAGAAACAAGACCAAAAGAAAAGAATAAAATGACTTGGTATTTTCGTGATGTAACAAATGAAAGTGCAAATATAGTGAATGGATATGGAGCAGTTTACGAAAATAAACAGAAAGATGCAATTGTTCAAATTCCTAGGATAGAAATTATTTTAACAAACTAAATGAATCAAAACTATATTTTTTTTTTCATAATATCAAAAAATAAATATAATGTCTTCAACAACAGGTTCCAGAGATGGAACCGGTACCGGTTACCGGCCGGTCCAGTCCGGTACCGGTCTGG
>CAJNOP010000409.1:0-37556 GCA_905250075.1 Rotaria sp. Silwood1
ATTATTTAGTTTATTCTTATATCTTAATCATATTTATATTGAAATTTGTCTTGATATTCAATCTTGATTATTATATATTAAGCAAGTTTTGTAGAATTTTATTTTATTCGTCAAACAGAAATGAAAAAAAAGAAAACAGTTGTAGTTCAGTTGATTTACAATTAATTTTCTATTTAAACATTTTAAGATCTTCTTATTGTTCCATCAATACTTTATCTTCTTCGATTTAATCGTCGATTTACATTATTTTGGCTGATATTACAAAAAGAAAAACAAAAGTTTCATTAATTGATTTAACTCTTCTATTTTATTTTATATTTATGACATTCACTAGTTTATTTTATTTATTATTTGAGCACCAAACTTATGTTGAAATAATTGCATGCAAATTTAAGAAAGTTAAAAATTTGGAAAATGTTAATTGCTTTTTGTTCTATTCGTCGAATTTTTTCTTATCAATATGTTTATCTCAATCATTATTAATAGTTTTAATTACATTCTACATCATGTTTTAAACAGGGAAAAATCAATCTGAAATGATTAAAGTTTTTTTAAAAGTCAAAAGGAAAAAGTTCGAATCAATATAAAAAAACAGGAGATTACGTACCTGAATTTTCAGACAAGATTGATCAACTTTTTGTAGTATTAAATTAAGTAAAAAACTTGTTATCATCAATTTTGATAGAATTATCTATTTTTATTTTGGAAGTAGAGGATCATAAAATGTTGTATAATTTAATGAATTTTGCTTCTAAGAATGTTTGACTATAAAAAGAATCTTGATTCGCTCATCTGCTACTTTAACTTTTTACTAAATATCAATTCAAATTGGTTTCAAATATAATATAAGAGGAAACAAAGTGACTTGTAAAAATTTTTCTACGGTTATTTTTTTTTCTTTTTTTTTGTTTTAATTGATCGTTCGAAGTGTTTATATTTGATGGTTATCTATAAGTACAATTTATGAGTTGCTTGAATAAATGTGTTTGCCTCTGAACATGTTTTAAGGTGTTTACATGAGTAAAACAAGTTCGACTACGGTTAATCATTCGATAATATCTTCACGTTCGAATATATTAGTTTGACACAAAAGTACAAAGATTTTCATTTTAAAAAAATATTCGATTATACAAGAGGAGATGTTTTTATAGTAAAACAATTTAATTCAGTGTGCTGTGCATCGAACATAATCCGAAATGAAATAAGTACATGGTGTCAAACATGTAAAAAATGTTTTATTAGATATTCATCCGTAATGTTGATCGAAAACTTGATTATCATTCAAATGAAAATAGCAAAAATAAAAATATACTACAATTCAGCTCGAACGAAGGATCCTACAGTCGATTCTGATAGAAAGTTATCAAATGTTGGATTCGACGCTTTTCGACAGTAAGGTGCGACAGTTCCAAAACGTTGGATATACCTCAAATCTGATAGGATTATATAGGAAGATGTTCAATTTGTGCGTGGATGTGGGTGGGGCACTACTAGTACCCACATCCACACTCACACTTTCTCCCAAATGAGTATATATTCTTAAACTTTCAACTTGTTGTTAGCGGAACTGAAGACAATACTTTTTCTGTCGACAACTGTGTTTACTGGGCGCGTTGTTCTTCTTTCCATTTTCTAATTTCTGTTATTTTTCGAACACAATCTGTTCTTGCATCGGCTGCTGGAAACTGTAACTTGGCTAATTTTTGTAGTCTCTTATTTTGTAGAGCGTGATAACGTTCTTTGTTTTTTGGTACCTTGTTAGCTGTTAATGATATTAAATCACTTAAAATCTCTTGTAATTTATTTCGTTGCTTTGCTTTATTGGTACAACCGTACCAAGGAAAAGAGATACCAAATTTGCTGTCAATGTATTCGTGTAATGATTGAATTAGTAAATATAACCAATTATGTTGATCCTCTCTATTATTTTTTATGCTACTAATGTGATCTACTTTGCCAATCACATTGGCTACTTGATTTACTATTAGTCTTGATGAACGAAATTCCAGAGATCCTCGGTCATATTCACGCTCAATAATTGACATGGCCAAACTAACTAAAATCTCTTCGAAACTGATTTCATATGAATCTAATGCAAATATGCATTTCGATAATTTGGATTTTTCACCGATCATCATAAGAGATTTTTTAAATCCTTGATAAAATAATATCGCACATAATAATCTACCAAACTGTGAATTAAGATGAATTTTATCTTGAATGATACTTTCTTTGATCTGTGCTGTATCATCTATTTCATTAATACCAATATCATATTCATGAGAAGAAATAGGTTCACTCAGTTGCTTTGTGTTCAATCGAGTTTGCACTTTGAATAGTAAATGAGTAGTGGCCAACAAAGGAGACTCACTATTGATCAAAATTAATCGATTACCGACTTGAAAGTCCAATGTGGATTTATAAACATACTTTTTACCGTAAACAACGGTCATACAATGTTGAGAACATAAATCTGTTGTATCATCATAAACTATTTGATACAAAAACTTATGATCTTCTCGTTTCTCATAATCTGTTCTAAGTTCGTTGGCCATCGCATTCAATATTTCACCATTAGGCTGCTTGCATCCAAAGCCGGACCAAAGATGACTTGAAAATTCGGATTTAGTTTTCTGTTTGTTGTCAAGAAATTGTAAATTGTTGTAATCGAATAGAGCAAAATCAAAATCATTCGGTAGACAATTACCAATACAAATAAAACCAGCATTCTCACTAGAATTCATATGCTGTAAAAATAATTGAGATTTGATTACATTGAATGTTGATTTTGGGTTAAGATAAATAAAAATAATCAAATTTGCTGTTGTCAACCATTGTATCCTTGGATGATGAAATGTTTGATATCTTTCAATATCCCACATTTGACTTGAATATTTGAATAACTGAAATAATTTCTGGTATGCAAGATATTCAACTCGATTAGTTTGAGAATTCGTAACTAGAAGAACATCAGTTTTAATATTTGGATTAAATTCCGGTACAATTCGAATGTAATCTGTGTAGTTTTCAATCAGTCTATCACGTAATAGTAGATCGACATTCCAAAATAAACTTTCATAAAGTTGATGAGAAGCATTTGCACTTAAACAAAACTCAAAACAAATTTTCTTTGTAGATTTAGTTGATAGTTCTTCATTGATTTTGTAGCGACCATGCCCATTAGGCGTTATGCAGTACGAATGTTCTGTAGTTGCAGGTAAAATTTTTATTAAAGAATGAGCATAAAATATAAATTCAATGGAACCAGCTGAATCCTGGCATGTACCGTATGATCGTGTGGAGATGTTAGTGAAGTCTAATGCTATGATGGCTCGTTCATTAGGACCCAGAAAAGTAGGAATCTGAATATTTCTAATTTGAATCGGATATTGACAAGTTAAAGTAGTTGGAACTTGACTATGTTCAAATAAACGACCCAACAGATTAATTTCAGATACTATTTTTACGGGTTGAATATACGGTTGGTTGATTGAAACTGTTGGTACATCATTCAGATGGCATTTAAATCGATGAGAGTCAATCAAAATTTGGTTTATATTAGCATCCATCAATACACTAACGTCGGTGATATCACTAGAAATATATTTTGTAGATGGAAATGATAATATAGATCCGTTGGGCAAGGATATTGCACCATTGTTTGCCCATTTAACATTCGTAATAAAAAAATCTGAGTCTGGTTCGTAGATTTCATCATTGTTTTCATCAGTAATAGTGTAACCAAGAACGCTGGCATGGTATTTGTCAGGGCCTATTTCAATAATTTTATCATCTACATCTACTACAGCATATTCAATATAACCATCACTTGCAGCACAGCCATCATTACCAGTGGAACCATTTCTACCTGCACGACCATAACTGCCACGCTTACCAGCAGGACCGTCTCCACCATCTGCACCATCGGAGCCGCCTGGCCCACCTCTACCGCCACTACCACCATGACCGCCATTTCCACCTCGACCACCTACGCCATAAGAACCACCTTTTCCACCAAGACCACCTTTACCTTCGATTCCTGCCCGACAATCTAGTTCAATTAACATAAATAATCGAGGATCTGCACTTCGAACCTGAATACGGCCGCCGGCACCTGCATTTCCTCCATTTCTTCCTGTTCCACCATTCCCACCATTACCTCCACAACCGCCGTTCCCTCCTGCTCCACCAGCGCCTCCTCTTTTACCAGTAGCACCTTGGTTGTAAGATTTGGAGCCATCTTTTCCATCACAACCATCACCACCATTGCCTCCAGGGCCTCCATTACCTCCACAGCCTCCAACACCTCCATTACCCCCATGTCCTCCCACAGCCTGTACAAGAATGATTCTCGTCGAATTCGCTAATTGAAAATTATAGTTGGCATCATTAAGACGATGGGTGAGATTTGAATTAATATCAAAGACTTGTCTTGAGAAATCATGTACTTTGTCACACATTTTTAGTTGCATATTTAAATTTTCAACTGTTCCATTCAATTGGACAATTGCGTTCTTAGAATCTGTACCAGATTGACCTGGTTCACCGGCAGATCCATTCTCACCAGCATCACCTCTACCACCGTGTCGACCGTTTGACCGATCTTTCCCAGGAATTCCGGATGCACCATCACTACCAGAACTGCCGGATACACCATCACTACCAGGATTTCCATTTATACCTGATTGGCCACTAATAGAAATTTTCCGATGCGCAAGCTTCGTTAAAGCTCGCTGACTGACATGGTGAACATCGAAACAAAGATTCGGTATAGGAACTTCTGTCAATATACTCATTGGACCACGTTATCTGAAATAAATTAGACATTGTATGTTCCAGTTAGAACATGAATTATTAATTGTTTATATGTGTTAGGTAGAATTGAGTTTCAGGGAAAATTAAATCGTAGGTTTCTAAAAGAGATATTTTCTAGAATAATGTTTAGCTGTTTAAGAATTAAGTAACTTCTTGTTTTGTAACATGTTTTCTTTTTACACACTATTTCATGGAACTAGCTATTTGATATCTAGCGATATTTAAATATTACTATAACTATTCAAGCATGATCCGAATTATTGAGAAGGGTGGGATGTGGGTGTGGATAAGTGTAAATTAGTCTGGATAACTGTGACTATAAGCTTTCTTTATTCGTTAAGATTCATGCCCCACACCATCTCCAGTTGTATTTGAGCTGATTACCTTCGAAAACAACACCTCATTGGCGTGGATTCGTCATATATTTTTATGAAGATGGTGGTGGTACAATAAGTGGTTGTAATAGTATTTGATGATTATTATTGTTATAATTTTTTGACGACAGGAATAGTAGACCAGTTGATAGATATTATGAATCAAATAACAAGAATATATTCCAATTGATTCGATGTCTAGTATATTGCTCGTACTAAAATCAATCGAAAACAGGCCAACCTATATTTCTATTACGCAAATCAATCTAAAGCTCTTAACTTTTGCTTTGCAGCAATCAATCAAGTATAAAATAAAGAAAGGATAGAAAAATAATGGATAAATGTGCTTCAATTAAAACCATGTAAAAATATATGGAGTTAATATCACAGACACGTTTCGTACTTTCTCAAGATAGCACTTTTCAGCATTAAAAATGATACCTACCAAAGAAAAAAGAAAGATAATTATTATCACATAGGAAAATGAAAAGATAACATGAATAAAGAATAAAAAGCTAAAAACTATCTAGATTCATGTAAGATAAGAAGAAGCTCATTTAATTCATCATTTCATGCATTGGATCACCATGCATGACTTTGCATCCTAAAGTAGAAGATTATATTCCTTTCTACAAAGGTTAAAGATAGATTAATCTTTATTGTTTGTTGGACATGATGTTTCTTCCAATGGCAGATCCAAAATTTTCTGAAGGAGGCGGCGAATAATCGAAAACTGGAGTCGGATAAGCGAAGCGAGAGCAAATAAGCGAAAGGGGGAAGCAATCACATCTAAGAGTGTGGGCCTGGATGAATATAGATCTAGATGCAAGTTGAGATGAAAGTGTATCGTCACTAGCACCAACACCTACATTGCGCCCATTCCACCACAGCCACACCCATCTTCGTGTTTGTCAGTGTTGTGATGAATCTGAGCGGAAGAGGAATGCACTTCTGGTGCTGCTTTTGTCCGATTCCGACTATTCTCATTACATTCGCTCCACACCCTCACCCACATTCTCTTCCACATGCACTGATAGCTATAAACTCACATCATCAATTATGATAGGGGTGTGGGTGTGGGTGATGAAGCGATGACCCACGCCCACACCCACACCCATACCCTTACCCATACCCACACCCCCCACTCCCACACCCACACACCCACCCACACACCCACCCACGCACCCACACCCACACCCACCAGCCACACACACTCACACCCACACCCACACCCCACACCCACACACCCACACCCACACCCACCCACACCCACACCCTTATTTATTTATTTACTCTCTCCTTCTTTTCTTGATTGTTGTTGCTATTCTTTGTTTTTCTTCTTGTTCTTCAAATCTCCCTTTTCATTAAAAAAAATGCAAAACTAAATAAAAAAAATCAATAAAGAAAAAATAATTCTTTTTTTTGCAAAAAACACATGTCGGTTTGCGAAATTCAAAGAGTTGACATTTTGTTTGAAGAGCAATATGCAGTACATGTGGAGATTGAGAAATTAAATATATTTTCAACATCACCAATGTATATTTTTGTTTATTCTGGTCGCATAATTAAGAACATTGGATCAGTGTTATCGGTGGTCTAGATTATGTTGAAACTCATTAACCGACTGACAAATCTAATTACTCTTCGTTCATTTTAGCTCTATCAGAATAACATTTGATTAAGATTTTTTATTGATCCGTTTTTCAAATTAAAGGCATTTGCCTTAGAGCAAGTAATCATCTATTGCTACTGTACACGTCTTTTAGAATTTTTAATTTATTTTATATTATTTCGATTGGCTATATAAAAAAAAATTAATTCAGAGGGATGGAACGAGCAAAACGAAAGAAACTGTTGTGCGACAAACAGGACGAACAGAACGCGACGAAATGTGGTGCGACGAAGTGATCAGTCACCAAGAAATCAAGACAAAAACATCTCTCGCACCGATCGTATTCGACAACAGATGTATTGAAAAGCATTACTCGCAAGAACGATGTCGATTTTGAGCAAGAAAAAACAAAAACAATTAACCTGAAGTACACAAATCTATAATATTTATGTAATGCAAAAAGCAGTAGATAAGGAAATTTGAGACGTCGGAGTTTTTAAAGTTTACTTAAAGTCGGAAACGTATGTAATATTGAGACAATCACAAATATTTGATACTAAGTTTTCAAATCGAAGAGGTCTGCTGACGACTTGTAGTTTGTTAAATAATGAATGAGTTCTTTTTTTTTCTTTTGCTCCTTATATACACCTCAACTGGGTTTTTCCCCATTCAAACAAAATAACGAATATTAAATATCTTTTGCCCGCATGTGAATCATGTTTGAAGAAAAGCAAATCAGAATGATTTTTCATGACGAGTAACACTTATTTCTGTTATTTGAATTATAGAACAAGCAAAACTCTGTACTGGGTGCTTTTTGAGGTGGGTGTGGATGTGACGGTGTGGGTGTGGGTGTGGGTATGGATGTAGATGGGAAGAGAAGACTTCGACCCATACCCACACCCATCCACATCTACACCTACACCCATACTCACACCCACACCCCGCATTGAATTATACGGCGAATGAAACTGTTATATATATATGTATATGTATATCCATTATTTTAAACCTGATCGCTTAGGTCTGTAAAAGGGGGGGGGGGGGGGGGGGGGGGGGGGGGGCAGGAGCCGCGAAGCCTTGACCTTAAGCCCCCCCTCAGAAAAGTCAATTTCGGTCAAATTTATCGATTTTGTGATTTATAACTCGTTAGATAGAGCAAAGTGTCTACTCTCAAATGTACTATAGTTGATTGATTTTATGATGAGATTTAAGGATATTGCATCCGATTTTCTGGACCTTCATATTGAAACAATAAGGTTTTTAAAAACTTATTTTCCGTTTTTCTCAAAATCCATTTTTTCGAGTATACTGTTTACGCGGGCAAACCTTACTCAATAACGACTGAATATAAAAGTGGTAATGCTTTTTTGTTATAGAGCAGACACTTGGGGCTAGGTCGTAATAGAGCCCGATTTTTGAATTTCTCCTTTGTTTAAATAAAAAACTTAGATCTTTTATTTTAATTAGCGATCTTTTGTCCACGAATTTGAGAATTTTTCAAAAAGATTTTTTTAAAAACCAAACAAAGGGAAATTAAAAAATCGGGCTCTATTACGACCTAGCCCTATGGGTACTCTACAATTTAAAAACCACCCCGACATGCTAAGCTAGGTATCCTCATGTTGAAAATCTTGCCCGCGTAATGGATATTTTTGATCAATTAATTGACTATAACTCGTGAATGGCTCGCAGATTTCGGAAGATATTTTAGCCATAATCTATTCTAGCCAAGACTAACATTCTCTGAAATTTTGGTTGAAATCGGATGAAAAATAACAAAGTTGGTTTCTTACACTTACTATTTTCTTCGAAAATATACGTGAGTTTCACAAAATATTGTATTTGTAAATAATTATATTATGATCAAAATCTAAACCACAAGGGAAGTTCTCCAACTGATAAATCACTTTAGAGTCGAGACTAGGCGCATAATGTAAATTCAAATGAAGCTTGAATATACAGAAAAGAGTTTGTTCTCTTAACTCATTGTTGTCGAGATACTGTACCTTTATGTTAGTTTTTAAATGTTTCGCTCAGAAACACCAAGAAAAATGCTTTTCGAATTTTTGATTACAATCACAACTAAGACTACGAAAATGCCAAAGTATTCAAAAATTTTACGAGAGTTTAGATGAGTACTGATGCTACCGAAAAAAAGATCCATGCCTACATGATATCATGATATTACGAACAGAATAGATATGAACTTGTTAATCTATAATGATTTTCAAATACCTGCTCCTAGACAAAGTGGCGATTACAGGGAACGTTGTGAGCATAATCTCAGATGTCAACGAGAAATGAAAATGAATTTTAACGATTCTTTGTGATCGTAAGTATTTCACACTACAGGCAATATCTTTTATGCATAGACGACGCTTGATTAAAGATTAATTTAATAATGTGTTCGAACATATAATTGGGTCGAGCTTGAAAATCTACCCGTGATTTTCTGAAATCGGCAACACGACCAACTGAGAAAGAGATTTTGCTTATTATTTATAATATTTTTTACTTTTCTAATATATAAAAATTAAATTTACCTTCTCTTGTACTTTATGTTTAATAATAAACACAGCAAATATTTCTATGCTATGAAAAATAAGAATTTTCTTTTGTTTTTAAAATATCAATATAATTCTTTAATTAATAATATCAATTGTTAAATTTACTGGTCCAGCTACATTAGTATCTAATGTGATGCCATAACAATCGTCGAATTTACTAAGATGAATTTCCAGTGTAGCCAACAATTAATATAACTTTCGTTGAATCCAATTCATAGCGAATGCACGTAGAAAACATATTTGACTATCTTTTATTATACTTGTTGATTGTGTTCGATTTAATTTCATTCGAAAAATTTTATCAATATATAATTATTGAGAAAAATCGAGATTCTTGCTCAGTTAATTTAACGAAAGTATTGTTTACTCCGATTGATAAAGTTACTTTAATCAAAACAGGATAATGATTAGACAACTCTTCTTTTATAACTTCAGCTTCTCGTATGAACCATGTGTAATTTCAGAATCAATCACTATAGAAAACCTTTGAGACACTGGTTAGTTGAAGTAGGTCATCTTACAGCAAGTACTATACAGCCAATTTTTTCGCATGAAATTAATTGGCATTAATTTGACTGTAAAGGTAATCAGTATGTAAAGCATATGTACGTACAATGGCGAACGACGATATACGGTGATTGACGTTGACCAAGTATAGTGAAAATATAATGTATATAAGGCGAAAATAGGATCGTAAAGATGTCGTAATCGAGCTGCATAAGAGCATTGCAACAAAGTATCTCAGGAATACAAATTAGAATGATTTTTGCAATGACTTTCATTTCGAAAACAAATACGATACAATATGAAAGATTCTTCATCTAAGATTAATTTAAATTCTCCTATTGTACTCAGTCAACACATTAAAATAAAACATACCACAGACTGTGCCATAAACATATGTCCTATGATAGATATATTAACCGTTAGTCAATAACATAGTAAGAGATCAATCGATGACCAACATTGAACTACCTTGAAGTCGTCTGATCAGGATCAAATCAAGCTGATGCGGCTAGATCTTAGAATCTTGTCGTCTTGTACTCCAAGAGTGGTTGCTAATAATTCAAGTTTCCAAAAAACAAACTACGAGATTTACCAAAGAAGAAACTCAAATCACGTTTTCATACGACACATGCAATATATTTTGCATTAGTATCAGTGCATACTCTTTGTGATTATATTATGTAAAAAACATTGACAACAAAAACACTGTTCATTTATTTTTGGTCACAAAAAGTCTTTTGGATACATGTTGAAGTGCAAAAACAAAACTTACTTTTCTGCTTTGGGTACGGATATTCTCTTCACAAACACTCTCGATCATCCATAGTTACACCTTATAGACAATGAATCATGCAGAAAATTAAACGATCAATCAATAATGTTCTTAAGAAGAATGTTGAGAGGCATTCACAGAGTTCTCGTTGTGATTAGTTTCACTATAGCAACTTTTCACATTGATCAACTGATGGATAAAATTATAACATTTTCGATTGATAGCGACAAAAAAAATGTTTGAATCCAGTAAAACGTAAACATCTTTAGCGAAAGAGCGACTTACAATGAATGCTATTAAACGATGAGTCTTTTTCTATGAGATCTCATTTTTTTTTCCAAAAATCGAGATTCGTACTTCGCACCACATTTCGTTAATCGAGAGAATCTCGAATACTATCTAGTTTTAATTATTAGTCAGAGAAAAGTTTCCAGTGCTTAAAAAAAACCAACCATCGTATTAAAGATCTAATATAGAGTCACGCCATCTTTCGAATAGACATCTTTTATTACCACATTGGCTTTGCTTTTATCTTGAGTCCTTGACAAAATCTTAACGATGAACATATATAGATAATAAAGATCCATTTATAGTCGAATTTCTACGATCGAACTAATTTATCATTCATCTTTTTTTTGTAAAATTAAATGAAGAACTTTTTTTTTTTCATTTATTTGTTTATTTACAGGAATTTATATTGAAATACCATTTGAATAAATTCTTCATTAAAAATCTCTTCAAATTAAATATAAATTTATCGAATAATTCGTTGACAAACATGTATGTCATTTGATTTTTATTATTAATTACTTTAATATATTAATTGACTATTAAAATCTTTCTTGCTTTGTTTTTTCATCTATAATAAATATCATTAAAGAATATTTTTCATAGTTTCATCAATATATGAACAGAATTATTATTTAAAAAAAAAAAAGAAACGAATATTTTTCCCTATAAAATATAAAAAAAGCTTATTTAGAATGTAAATTCTTTCGAAATAAATCTTATATGGTTACCTCGAAAAGTTCTGATGTAACGTCAAATAAAATAATTTCCTTGAATAATATGTTACGTAAAATGATGCTTTCATTTAACCAAATAACGTTCTTCTTCTTTTCTTCTTTACATTCAATTCTTTTTCTATTCATAGAAGAAAATCAAAAAAAAAAAGAAGCACATGTCTTTTTTTTCTTCTTCGTACAATAGATTGATCTTTGCAACAGTTTTCAATGTCATTGTGAATTGTTACTTAGTAGAAGGACAAAAAAGAAAGAAAAGAGAAACGTAAATGTGATCAAGTATGTTATTACACTTGGTTTTTTTTCTTTTTATTAAAATCTGACAGGAAGAAAAAGAACTATTAGAACATCGAACCTTTTCTTTCTTTTTTTTTCCTTCTTTTTCAATGCAGTAAAGAAAAAAACTAGAGATGTTACTCGTTCTTGTTGCTTCTCTCAAGGTTTCTTTTTTTTATGATAACAAATAAAAGACGAATGACGATGAGAGGAAGAAGAAAGAAAGAAAAAAAAAGTTGAATAAGAGACCTTCATGTCATTTATGTTCCAAGGTATATATATATGCCCAAGCGAGAGTATTATATAAGAAGAAAAAAAAAAACAGCGAAAAGAGAACAAGAAAAAAAATTGAGTGTGAGTCGTTTCGATCGATAGAACATTTTTTTTTTTTCGAAGTAAATTGAAATCAATCTAGACAATTTATTTGCTACGATATAAACACGTGCAAATGATCAATATATCAATTATTCGAATTTATTTATTGTTAGTTTTTATCAATTTTTTTTGTAAGTCAAACATTTTTAATTTAAAAAAAGAAAAAAGACAATTAGATTCTTCACTTTGAATAAATTCATTTGTATTTTTATTTATTATTCATAGAAATGAATCATTGTTAACTAGATTTTTAAATGATAGATTTCAAACGATTAAAAAAAAAATTTATTTTTTACAATTTATAAAACCTTTTCTTTTCATTATCTTTATTATTAAAAAAAAAAGAAATGAGATATTTACATTGATTTTTTTTAAATAGAAATAATAATTTATTATTCTAGTTGAATATGTTCATGCAAGAACAAATCCTCGTTTTGATATGCGTGACAAAGATGGAATTATTTTTGATCCAATTGCACCACGAGCCGGTGAACGATTAATAGCCAAATGTACACTTGTTGGTCTTACAGATAATGATAAACGAAGTGTAAGTTTTTTTTTGTATTTATTTATACATGTTTATTTACAAGTGAAAAAAATGTTGATTTAAAATAAACTGATTTATTTTTGTTTTATTTTGTAAAATTAGGTCAGTTGGGAATTACATCGTTTAAATGATCAAAAAAGATTTTTTTTAGCAACAGATGATCAAGTATTCCAATTTACTCAACCAACTCGTCGTCTTTATGCTGAACATGCATTAGATTCAAGTGATTGGTATTTAATATTTGATCCATTAGATCGTGAAGATTATGGTGATTTAACATGTATGTTAGCTGATACTGGTTATAATAATTCAATTTATCTTCGACGACGTCTTATTGTATATAGTGAACCATTTGTTGTTCAATCATCAACTAAAGATATTGAAGTTAATGAAGGTGATAATATACTATTAAAATGTTATGCTCAAGGTTTACCACCACCACAAATTCAATGGATGAAAGCTGATGCTAGTCCATTACCAGATGGAAATATTCGTGCTATTGGTGTAAGATATTTTTGTTTTATATATATATAGAAAGATAAAAAAAAGAATTTTTTTGTTTTCGTTTAGACTGTTGAACTTGCAATAAATGATATTCGAAAACAAGATCGAGGAATTTATAAATGTTTAGCAATTAATTTAGTTGGTTATGGTGATATATGGACTCTTAAAGTTAATGTTAAATGTAAGTAAAATATATATATAAATAATAATTATTAATTATTTATTTTAGTTCCACCATATATTCGATGTCCATATCCAATGGTTGGACAAGCAATTAATTTTTTAGTTGATATATATGTTGAATGTTATGTACATGGTTATCCTCCACCACGTATAACATGGTTAATTTATTTTAAAAAATATATACATATATATATATATATGAATATAATTCTAATAGGTATAAAAATGATTATGGTGGTCAAATATCAGATCAAATGAGTATTGATGTTCTTCGACCAATATGGAATTCTTATAAATATAAAATTGAAGCAACAATACCTGAACCAAATATTTGTACTGATTGTATATTATCACGTTTAACAGTAATTAATGTTTTAGCTAGTGATTTGGGTTCATATGTTATTAATGCAACAACAAATGATAAACCTTATCGAACAGCATTAGCATCAGTTTTTATATTTGGTATATATATTAACATATATATGTTATTTTATCTTTATTTATTTATTTATAGAAACACCTGATTGTCAACAATTTATAACACATCGTAATAATATTGGTTGTAAACGTATTCGTTTTACAACTAGTAAAGCTTCATCAAACATTTTTCAATATTTTATTTTCTTATTTGGATTTCTTACCAGAATTTTAATCTAAAACAAAGAAAAAAAAAAACTTTCTTTTTTAAATCTTTCTATACGTATTCGATCTCAAACGGAATAGTAAACGATCTTTTCTTTTTTCTTTTTTGACTATGATTTTATTTCTCGTCTGTTTTGTTTTTCAAAAATATGATTGATAAATATTAATATCCATAGTAGTGACATCCCATAGGAAATAATAGATCCCTTTTTTATATGATTTAAAATGTTCACTTCGATATATCTATTATAAAATAGTTCAATTTATATGAGAGAATAGCAAAATAAAATAATTTCATAGTTTTCATTCATAGAAATTTCTAAATCGATGTTTTATAGAATAAATGTGTTCCATATATAGCTGATGTGATGAGAATTCGCATAAGTGAAGGTTGTATCCACACTACGGAATCGAATGATGATCTGTTCGTTAAGTGTATGATATTCTCTATATATAAATATATTAAAAAAAGAAAAAAAATTTTATATTAAAACTAAAAATAATCTTAGATAGAAATTGTTTTTTTTTCTTTTTTTGTATATGATTATTCATTTTTATTGTTTGCAATGAGTGAAAATGTGCATATGTGTTTAATAAGAATAAATGTTCTTTTTACGAAAAAACAAAACAAATCTTTTTATTTTTATATTCTGTTAATAAATAAATATATAATTAATGTGTTTTCTTGTGTTTGTTTTTTTTTATTAATGTTTTGTATATGATTTAAATAATAAATAGATTTGTCTTATTTAAATATAATATATTTAATTTGTTAGATGAATTCATTGAGACGTTCACCAATAACTGGACTTTACCATCCGAGAACAACTATTTATTCATTATCTAATTCATCTTTAACAGATAATCAAAGTTCATCATCTCTAAAAAGAAAAACATCAACTGTTGATCGAATATTATATGCTGATAAATCAGGTTCAATTTATCATTGAATTAAAATTAAAAAAATACATGTTTTTTTTTTTTCTAGGATTTTTACCGTCAGAATCCTATTCATGTTCTTCTCGTTCACAGTCAAATGTTGATTTATCTAAATCATTATCTTCTCTTGATCAATCTATTCTTGAAGCTCAAGTAAAACGAGCTCTTTCTTGCAATGAAACAATGGAAGCAACTATTAAACGTATACGTACTGAAGGATTATATTCTATCAAAGATTTAATCAATCAAAATGAAGTTAATCATTTATTCAATTTACATTTTCTATAAGATTTTTTTTTTGGTTTGTTTGTTTATAGGTTTTAGAACGTTCTCTTCAAGAATCGAATATGAAAATTTCTCAATTAGAATATTTATTAAATAAAACAAAACAACAAAGAATTATTTCAAATGATATAACAACATCAATATCGAATTATGAAGAGAAAATAAAAAATTTAGAAAACGATAAACTTCAATTAAAACTTCAATTTGAACAAGTTAAATCTATTAAATAGAAAAACAAAAGAATTTGTTTAAACTTAAGAAAAAAAATTTTTTTTTTGATTAATATTTAGTGTAAAAGTCTTCATTCCAAAGAAGTAACTCAACTTGAACAAAATATAAATGATTTAAAACATCAATTAGTTGATACAGAAAATAAATTCAAATTAATTCAAATTGAACAAGAGAAAATAAATAGGTTTTATTTAGTTAACAGTGATTATCTTTTTTTTTTTTTATTGTTTTTTTTTTTATTTAGCATAAATCAAAATAATTTAAATCAATTAAATGAAAAAAATCAACTTATTGAACAATTACAAAAGCGTATTACTGTTAAGTTTTTTTTTATTGAAAAGAATTTTTTTTAATTATTCATTAATAGGAAGTTGAATTAAACTTATCAAAAATAGATTCAAACAATATTATCAATCAAACATTAGTTGATGATGTTAAACGAATCAATGATTTACGTTATGAAAATGAACAATTAAAAAAAGATATTCAATTACTTAAGTAATTATATTATATTTAAAAATAAAACAGAATCTCTTCGAGAACTAATACATACAAAATGATCTTATTCATCTTGATTATCAACCGAAGATTCTTCTATTTGTTCGATTTTCAAATACATTCATTCACCATTGTTTTTCTTAATCCTTCATAAATACAAATATGAAATAATTCGAATGCGAACAAAGGAGTAACATCGTTGCTAAAGCATCTTTGACGATCTATGATCGTATAACAACAATCAATATTCTCATGTCAGATTAATTAAGTTATGACATATATATACTCTTGTAGTGTAAGATCTTCCTGCGATCCAAAACTAAAGCTAACCATAATGGTAGAGAACATATCAGGACAGTAAATCTGTCGGTAGGGAGGATTCCATGTCAGAAGGTAGTAGAAAGACTAGAGTATTCAACAAAAAAAAAAATAAACAAAGTTTGTGATGTTTCTATGATAATGTTCGTGATGATCTGCTAGTTAAGAAGAGGAGAAATTTAAAGATTTGTTTTTCTTAATATTGATCGTTCTTTTTAGGCTTAAATATAATGAACGATTAACACATAATGAAGAAATTCGAGTGTTACGTAAACAAGTTAATACAAAAGATAATTATCGAACACAAATAGCTCAACAACAAGCAGAAATTCATGTAAGAATCTTTATCTTTGTTTTTTATTTTTAATTTAAAAACAAAAAAAACATTGTTCTTCTTCTTGTTGGTTTTTTCTTCATTTATTTAGAAACTTCGTGAACAGTTAGCAAATATCAACAAAACAAATATGGTTTAATATTTGTCTTTAGTATTGTATATTGATAAAATATATTCTTATAAAAATAAATAAGAATAGAAGAATCGATGGACCGATACGAATACTTAAATTACAATAATCATGATCACAACAATATATTTTAACATCCGCTTGTGTTGTTTGAGTTGGACAAAAAAATACTGAACCTTTTGATACAAAACGACGACCATCACTTAAATTAACAACTGTTGTCTACATATATACATATTAAAAAAAAACAATAAGTTCAAAGATTTCTTTGACAAATCTCAAATAATAATACTTACAGTACATTTTGCAAGAAAATTTGTATTATTAGTTATAGTAACATAAGGATAATTTTCAGTAAATGGTTGAGGACAATCTGTACATTCATAACATATTATTGAATTAACCATTTGAACATCTATAATAATCAAAATTATATTAGAAATTCATTTGATTAAAACATTTTTTTTTGTTTGTTTATTATTAATAAGAAAAACAGTTGAATATTAATCATTCGTAAAAATCAATAATCCGTATCATCTCATTTAATCGTCGAATAAGTTCATTCGAAAAAACATTTTTTTTAATTGAACTCAAATATCATTTATATTTCACAGACAAAAAAAGAGACGAAGGATTTGTACGATAAATTTGTAATTTTTGCATAATTTCGTCAAAAAGATCTTTGACTTTAATAAACTCATTAGAAAAAGACTTCGAAAATGAAAGTTAATTATAATAAAATGTTGTCTACAATAGATTTTTAACGATTTTCGTGTTGAAATAGCAAATCTATTGCTTGAGTGTTCCTTTTTTTTCAGCACTTTTCTATTGAAGAAAAATAGAAAATATTAATATTTTCATATTAATTAATCATTCAATGTTACTTAAAGTTTTTCCTAAGACAAAAGACAAGTATCAGTGGTATATACATGGATGTTACTATTGAACTGACTCAAATATGACGTCATTGATTAATTAACCATCCGAGAATTTTCCTATAGATTATTCTAAAAACTATTAAATTCTGGTACATTTTGAAATTTCAAGTTATCAAAAGTTTATTTCAATTGATGTCTTTCCTTTAAGATGTGTTTGATATTCCGACAACAGTTTTTCATAGTTAAATAGTTGCTTATCATCTAACCGATAGTTGTTATTTAACCACCGTCAAATCTTCTGTCGATAATACGGACAAAAATGTAAGATGATAAATTATTCGATTTGTGAATAGATTTAATAAAAATATATTTTAATTAAATGTCCAAATATGACTCACTGTATAGGAGAAATATTCCCAATAGAACTAATCGATATTGCAGCATATTTTCCAGTGTTGTATTAATTTCAATGTTTCCACTTTGATCGTTCGTCTATGAATGATATATTCAAGGTGAATAAATATTTTTCTTATTTGAAAGAGGCGGAAACAAAGAATCTTTCATTCTTTCTTTCTTTTTTTTTATATTTTACTATCAATGATTGTCTTTCTTATACGTTTTTTTTTTTTTTCGTTAAAATAATGCCTCCTCAATAGTCAATAAAGATAGATTGATTATATTTTGTTGTTCACAATATATATCATTTTGAATAATAATGATGATGAAAGGAAGTCTATTACTTGTCTTTGGTATAATTCTATTAAATTGTAAGTTGAAGATATAATTTAAGATAAATCTATTATGTAATAAATCTGAAAATAGGTATAATAAATGAATGTCGAATAATTCAATGTTATTCTTGTTCAGATTGTGCTAATTCAGTATTAAAAGATGTTAATATTATTCAAACAACTAATGATAAAGATCAATGCATTGTATAATATTCTTAATATATTAAAATAAAATATTTAATTGATTTAAATTTATTTAGAAAACAACAATATTAACAGGAACAAATCGTGATAGTGACAAACAAGTTAATCGTGGTGCTTCATCACAATGTCAACCATATTCAAGTGAACAAATTTCAATTTATTGTTGTCAATCAGACTTTTGTAATGCATAATTTTATATTTATTTTTATTTATTGATAAACATCAATTGATTTATATCGTTTAGTAAATCAAAATAAACATTTTTTTTTCAAAATTCAAAATTCATTTAAGTTTGATCTTCACTTATTAATATTTAATTAAAGTATTCATTGAAGATACTTTCAATTAATATCAATCGAAATTTAGAGATTTAAATAGTGATCATAGATTTGTTCAAATCTAAAATAGTTAATCTATAATAGAGATTTTCAATAAGATTTATTTTGATTTTTCACAACGAATATAACAAATTCGAACACGAATCTGACTGATTCAAAGGTAAATTTAACTTGAACAAAATGTAACTTAAGAAAAAAATGCTCAGCGGTATGAAAGAATTTTCGCTTGGTTTATTTAAATGATATTAAATTTGAAAAAGAGTATTAACATTTAACTATGATTTTTCTTTATTGAGATTCAAAGGTTATTGCAAAGCACGTCCAAAGTTTTATCTAGATAAGACTGGATATATGAGCGAGATCCACCTATCGAACAACCTGCAGCTATTTTATATTGGTAAATATGATGAAATCTATTGTCTTATAATTAACTCGTATTATGTTTTGTTCTTGATATTTAATGTATGATTGTAAGAGGTATGAAGATGTCCCTTGATAAGTGTTAAGGGCAGAGAGTGAAACATATTAAATAAGAAATAGTTTATATTGATGTAATGATAATAAATGAAAGAATATATTGATATTAAATGTTCTCTTCTAAATTAGTCATAGATGATCAAATAATTCTATTGATCAAATATTTATTGAAGAGTTGTCAAATAAAAATAATAAATTAAAATGTTAAGCAAATAAATTTCTTAGAAAACATTTTTATTTTATAATCAATAACAAATTCATTTCTTGATTTTAATTCTAATAATAAATACATGTTTGCATATTTTCATTGTTTCATACTTTAAGTTAATATTATTCTACTGAAAATATTATTTTATCTTATGTTTTTTTTGACTAATTGTCATTATTGATTTATCAAAGATCATATTTATATATATAGACATATAGTTGAATATCAAAAATAATTCTTCATTATGTTACATTCGTTGTTTTATCTAATCAATAATAATTCTTTAGAATCTTTGACAAGAAAACAGTTTTAATTGTATTTATTTGTAAATTAGTTACTCAATGTAGGACATTCTTTTGTATGTTACTGTTCGAAATTTATACTAAATATTGTTGTTACCAAACAAATCTTTATAATCGATCAAATTCATTCAAATAATTAACATTATGAACAAAGAATAGATTTATCACTAATTATTATACAAGAAAAAAAAAATCGACTCAAACCATTGATTAAATATTGCGTACTATTCAGTCGAAAAAAAAGCACACTCTTTTTCAATAAATTTTTTTTCAACATTTATGGAATCTGTTTATAGAGGTATCATGTCAACTGTCACCTCGAAGTATACATCAATATAAATTTTAGCTTATTTTCATTTTTCCTTCCAACATCCGAAGTTAAGTTTATTTAGGCGTAACTTCCAAAGTTTCTTCTAAGTTAATTGAGGTCGGGAAATCCGGAAATGAGGTCGGAGTTCATTTTTTCTTGTTTGTCTCTCTGTATATTAAATGTAATCTCTTTTCTCGAGAATCCTAGAGAATGTACTGACTTAAGGATACCCGAAAAGATACACTGTTACCAGTATGTCACAGGAAATTTTGGGTACTAAAGTACTTTTAGGTACTTTCCAGTACTTATGTGGTACTTTGGTAGGTAACCTGGTATGAAATATGTAGTGAATGGGTACTTGAAGGTACTGATTAGATACTTAATTAGGTACTGTTACATAGTATTTCTAGGTATCCTGTTGCCGAAATTTCAGCATGTTTCGGATCGAACCTGACCTTTAACTGTTTCTCATATTGAGTTTTTCTAGCATAGTATTTGTCAAAAATATATGTCTAATGATTTACTATCCTATTTTCTTTATATATAAAGAAAATTGATAGTTTCACTTGAATCGGAATAAATACAAATAATTATATTGGAATAAAAATAATACTATAATTTCAAGGCACTCAGAATATATAAAATAACAAAAGATTGAATATAATTTCAACAATAAAAAAAAAAAATATTTATTAAATGAAAAAAAATTGCACCTATTGTATTACAAGTTCCAAAAAAAATTAGCGATACAGGTATAATAACTTACAACACGTATTTAACTAAAAACAATGATAGTTACAAGTTTTAATCAGAATATTGTTCGTTGAATAGGTAAAGCAGCAGCTGGCTTCAGCTCATTTCTATATAATAAAAAATAGCAGAGAATGAAATAGGCAAAGAATCTTATCGGTAATAACAAGTGAAAACTTTTTCAATGATCATTAGAATAGATCAGGCTTAAAACCGAAATATGATCATTTGATGAAGAGGGTGTGGGTGTGAATGTTCTTGTGGGTGAGCGCGTGAAGGTTCGGGTTTGGGTTGGTGCATTATTTCCTTCTTTCCCATACCCACATCCGCACCCACACCCTGAATGTTAAAAACACTCTTTTTATAAAAACTAAAAATAATACACTAAGTGGACAACAATCATACGATCCTTTTTGTTTTACTTTTCAATATATATAAAATTACACAGGACGTAAAACGACCGCCTTTACATTGAGAAATACATGCAAATTAATTTTCCATGAATGTGATATCTATATTTATAGAAGTATTTTAATAATGTATTATCTGATTTGTTGAAAAGAAAATCGTGTCGAAAAAATTCTGAATATTGAAGAAAAACAAAAATATATTTATCCTTGTATTAATTATAGTTTGATTTAGTGCTGATTTTTGCTTAAGAATAAATTGTGAACTTGAATGAACAAAGCTTGTTTGCTCAAATGCACGAATGATTGGTGGAGTCTATTTTATTCTCATGATTATCCATTCATTATATAATTTAAACCAAAAAAATTTGTCGTACACGCTACTTTCTTTCCATATACTGATTCATTACTTAAACAAAGATCAATCTTTTGTATACCTCTGCAATTTTCTTTTTGGACTCTAATTTTTAGTTGCTTTCCCAATTTAATAATGATTAGTTTAAGTGCTGGTTTAACTGATATATAAATATGCTTTACATGTTTGATTGCTCGTATAAAGGTAGTGTCAGAGCCAAACATCACTTGTAATAATAGGAGATTACTATTTTCATATTAAATCGAATGTTAACTCGGAAAATTACATGTACAGATTCAATCTAAATGCTACAATTAGTCATATGATAAACTATTAGAGTACCGTCTTTGAAACACATATACCGTTGTAAGAATACGTAATAATAAAGTGTATGGTTCATTAATGGTAAGGTTTAGCTTGCTAAATTTAGAACTCTACTAGAGAAATTAACTGCAGTTGCTCTGTTCTATATATTATCTCGTGGATAGAGCCCTCGAATTTTAATCGATTTTATTCTGTTATATCCGTACAATAACTACATGAAGATTTACGGAAGTTGTTTCTTTGGGCATAACATATGTTTGTAAAGGGTGTGGGGTGTGGGTGTGGATGTGAAGGTGTGGGGGTGGGTATCGATGCAAAGAATATCCATACCCACCCACCCACACCTCACACCCACACCCACCCACATCCACACTCCACACCCACCCACGCCCACACACCCCATATGAGATATAAAGCACTTTGAAATATCGATTACCTAAGAAAAGTTTCGAAAAATTTAGCGTTTCTTTTAACAGAAAAGAGTGCACTAGTTAAGAGATGAAAAAATCAAAAGGAAATACAAACAGAGAGCGTAATAAATACACAGTTTGTATGCTAGCAGAACGATTGGGAAAAAGTGATGAAAGAAAAAGACAGATCAATAGTCTATGATTATTTTGTTTACGCACATTCGTGATAAGGGTGTGGGTGTGGATGAGGAGATGGGAAACATTTACACCCACCCCACACTCACACCCTCCTCAAGGTCACTATAGAGGGGTACTTTTGGGTCCTGAAGGACTACTATAGAGGGGTACCTTTGGATTCTGAAGGGTTACTATAGAGAGATACCCTTAGGTCCTCATATCATAATATAGAGAGATACTCTTAGGTCTTCATATCCTACTATAGAGGCGTACCCTTTGGGTTCTCAAGAGGTACTACAGAGGGATACCCTTAGGTCCTCATATTCTACTATTGGGAGATACCATTAGGTCCACATATCCTACTATAGAGCAGTACCCTCGGGTCCTCATGGGCTACTATAGGAGGTACCCTCAGGTCCTCAAGTCCTACGATACTAGAGTTTTCTTGGGCTCTTTAGAGCTAAGCTATGGAATCCTCTTGGGTTCTCAATGGCTAGGCTATGGGATACCCTTGCATCCTCGAGTTCTATTATCGGAGAGTACTGTACGGTTCTCAAGTCTTGTTAAACTAGTAGTTCCCCACATAATACGAAGAAAAGGCTTCCTGAATCCGGATTCGCCAAAAAACAGATTAAATGAGTGAGAGAATCTATTGCTGGATGATAGATAGGGTTGAACTCACACACATACTGGGCATTTGATAAAGCGTTCTCGCTAAATCTAGAATCCACCGGAACATGACTAGTAGCTGTCCGTATAAGAAGAAAGAAAACCCTTCATGAAATCTGATTCGTCGAAAAATGGTACAATGAGATTTTATGAAGACTTCCTTTCGTATTCTCAAGACAGTTACCAATCATGTTCGGGTCCAAAGTACTTTTCAATAGTTTTCGAGGTACTTAAGAGTACTATCGCGTTATGAAAAGTATTAAAGTTACTTTTTGACGCTTTCGGAAGCACTCAACCCGTTAAAAAAGTGTGGGAAAAATACAATTTAACCATTTGAAGCCTGGAAGCACATATGTATGCTTCAGTTCTGATACTAACTGCATGTGACATAAGCACATATCTAATGAATGACTAATAGCAGAAGTGGCGGTATAGAAGACAGGTGTATCGTTTCCGATGCGGGTCGAGATGAGTGCGTTTGTGGCTGCAGGTGTGAGTGCGAAGTGCAGATGTTCTGCTGCTAGCAGTCACATCCACAGGCACGACAATGTCCTGATACAGCTAGATCCACATGAAAAGCCAAACCTATTAATACAACCAGACCCACTCTAACTTCCGTACCTAACACCTACATCCCACACTCACATCTTCAATTTGCAAGGAAATGTATTCTTGAGTATTTGAAAAAATTTCTGTTCTTTTGCTGCAATAAGTCTAGTTCTAAACGGTTAAGTACTTTTAATATAAATAAAATGAAATAAATTAACCTTTTCTACCATGTTTTCCCTATTAAAGTGTTTTCTGAAACGTTTTCTCTGTGGACAGAACATATCTATGACATAAAATATAAAAAATACTTTTCGCTACTTTTAAGGAACTTAATAGTCTTATTTTATTGAGTGAAGCTTGTATACTACTGTTAAGTACTTTTAAAAGTGCTAGAAAGTATTTCATATACTTTATAAGATAGGAAGATACTATCAAGTACTTCTTAGAGTGAAAAAAAATCATCCGAATTACTTTCATTAGTGAAAATAGAGTAGAAAATGTTCCTTTTTTGACTTTCTTCGTTTCAAAACTATTTAAAGTGCTTTTTCCTCACTTTTTCTTTACATGGAGAAAATACTTCTGAAAGTACAGAAAAGCACTTTTGATACTTTTTTCAAAACAAACTACGATTAAGTACTTCCAAAAGTATCGTAAAGTACGATTAAGTACCTCACAAAGTATCGAAAAGTATTTTATATACTTTTCATAATTCAAAAAGTAGTATTAAGTATTTCTAAAAGTATCGAAAGCTACTTTATATACTTTAATCATACAAAACTACTATTAAATACTTCACAAAATATCGAAAAGTACTTTTTCTATTTTTCATAATTCGAAAACACTACTAAGTACTTTTAAAAGTATAGAGAAGCACTTCATATACTTTTCATAATACAAAACTATCATTAAGTACTTCAGAAAGTATCAAAAAGTACTTTTCCGACTATTCATTATTCAAAAGTACTATTAAGTGCTTCTAAAAGTACCGAAAAGTACTTTATATACTTTTCATAATTAAGAAGTACTATTAATTGCCTCACAAAGTACCGAAAAGTACCTTTTATACTTTTCATAACGCAAAAATACTATTAAGTACTTTTTAAAGTGGGAAAAATATGAGAAAGTACTATAAAAAGTGAAAAATAGTAGAAAAAAGTTACTTTATTCTACTCTATTAATATTAAAAGTACTTAAAAGTCGTTTTTTTTTCTACTTTTTTTTTCTTTACATAGGACCCACACCCTCACTTTAATGCAATGGCGATTTTTGTGTGTACGTCGGAGTGTGTGTAGATTATCTCAACCTTTGGTTCACTTCTGTCGACCGTAAATCCATAGTGTGGCACTGTTTCTGTGTCACTTTTTGAAATCATCCTATTGGTTAATTGTTTGTCACTAGCAGTTATGATTAATATATGTACTAATATTTAATATTTTTTAGCAACATTTGCTGCAAAATACTTTATTTCAATCAAAAACTCAGTACTTTACACAAGAAATTTAAAAAATATTAAAAATAAAAACTACAAACAAAAAAACATAAATGTACAAATAAATAAAAAATATAGAAATGTACATTAAAAAATAAAAAAAAATATAATATACAAAAAAATATTATGCAAAAAAATAAAAAAATATAAATGCACAAATACATAAAAAGATATATAAATGTACATTAAAAAATTGAAAAAAAGAACAAAATATACAGAAGAAACAAAATTTGCAAGAAAAATAAAAAATGAAATGTACAAAATAATAGATAAATATAAATGTAATTTCAAGATTCAAAAAAACAAATAAAATCTAAAAAAATATTAAAAAAACAAAATATACAAAAAAAATAAAAAAATATAAATGAACATTAAAAATTATAAAAAAAAATTATCTGAATTTTATTAGTAACTTAACTAAAAAAAATTGAATTATAATATTTTATAATAAAACATCTAGAAAGAAAAAAAGAAAATTTAACAAAAAATTAATTAATTTTGGGCTTAAGGCCCCAATCACACCAAAAATAGAGCAATTTAACTTTTGTTTTAAGTTAATATGCGATCACATCAAGCAGCTAATCCACAAATCAAAATTGAGAATAGCCTCTATAATGTAGTGACAATGAATGAATACAGTGTACTTTATGGGAGTAAAAAAATTTTCTTATTGTTTACTTGCAGGGACTCGCTTTAGAAACTCATAATTTGCAGAAAAATTTAAAAATCTGATACACTATTTTTATAATAATTATCTTCTTCAAGCGACATCACTTCTTTTTATCTAATGACGTTATATATATCAGTTATATCTTTCATTGTTCAATCAGGCTATTCTATGATTGGCGCATTAATGTTCAATTTGAGTTGAGTCATCTCAAAAAGATAAATTAAGTGTGTTTTAACCATTCTAGCCATTTCATTGGTTAATTCCGTTTTAACTTGTTCGGTGTGATTCAGGCTTCAGCATAAAATTTCAAATTTATATATATGACAAAAAAAGACCTTTGTTTTCTTTCATGTCTTTAGTGCATATGATGCATAAGTGATTCGTCGGCATTGCATTTTCATAATGCATACATAGTACCGTCTTGCTTTTTCACAGCGGACGGCACAAGTCAATTGTATGGATATTATCCTCTGCATGAATAGGCAATTAAATACAAAGAAATTTTTTCATTCATTCCATCATCTATTGCGTCATTGTTCGTTGTGTATAAATACTGTGACCGTCCTTCTGATTGTGTTGAAAATACAAAATGTGTCTTGCGAAGGTAAAAAACTATTCAACTAATAGTACTTTTATTTCAGAATCAGATACTATTTTGATAACACGTTAAGGCAATATTCATTCATCATAATGGACAAAGCGATGAATAGTACTAATATAAAATCATTGTTAAAATCAGGAAAAGAAGTAAATATACACTTGAATACGATTGAAACTTTGAATATTCATTGTTTTCTTTTTGTAGAATCAAACAAATAGTGAATTACCAGAAGAAAAAATTAAATTATTACAACAAGAAAATGCATCACAAGCGACAGAAATTACAGAATTACGTGAATTGAACAAAAAGTATTTTAATACGATTGAATGGATGCAAAAAAAAATGCAACAACTTGAAGATGATCTTAATCGTACAAAAGCAAAAGTATCTGAACTCAACTTGTCTAATTCGTCGAATGACTCACCTCCATTGGTTAAGAAATAATATTTATTGAAAAATGACGAATTCAATGTGTTCAATTGCGGTTTTTTGTATTCTCACTATGTATATATATGTACATTAGGTGCTTTTCGTTTTTTTTCTGATATGTATATTAGATGCTTTTTCGTTTTTGTATTGATATGAAAAAGATGTATCAAAAAGAAGAAATAAAATAGAAATTGTAATATTACTGATATAAGAACGAACAATATTTCGTTGTTATTTGATTATTTACGGTGTGGAAGTGAATGACAAGAATACCCATATCCTTAGACTTCAAAAACGTCGTTTACTTTGCTTACTTGACTAGCATTTCAACTATAAAATTTTCAAATAACAATCGATGTTGTGATATTAATGTGAGAAGTAATAAATATTTTGATAACAGTTTTAAAAAATAGAAACAATTGCATTTTGACTGTCTGACAAAGGATTTTATTTACATACGAAAAAACCTAAAAACAAAATACACATTTGTTTTTCTACTTCTAAGATTCACGACAAGAACTGGTATCTATGCCATTCGTTCGAAAGTCAATTTGAGCTTTTCTCCCAGATCTTTTCAACAAAAATAATCATATATTTTTAACAAAAGATTTTCATTGATTCTTTTCTACGTTTTGTCAAATAAAAAACTAATATTCCATATTTAAAACAAAACATTTATCATAAAATATATTACAGGTAGTTTACTGAAGATTTATTTATTTTAATATTAAAATAATTGGAGAAAAATATTCATAAAACCTTTGATAAATAATAATGACTGTTGTGATTATTGCTCAAAAAAAAAAGAAAACTTTTCTCGAAAATTAATTAAGAACATCAAGTGAATCAATACGATTCGGACGAATTTCATCAACGAATAATGAACAATCATTTACACTGAAAACCAAATCATGTGGTTTACCAAATTTCTAAACAATATGTTAAAAATATATATAAAATTGATTTTTTAAAATAAAATAAGCAAACATCATTTGGTTTCCGAAGTAATAATTAATTGACCGAATGATTCTGAATGAGTACTAAAAGTAAAACCCAATGCTCAATTTTGATCATTTCTTCCATTAACTGCATAAAGACGAACAGTTCAAATAAATATTTATTTATTTAGGAATAATTTTAAAATGAAGTATACTTTTATTTAGATTATAATTAATAGCATAAGCAGTTGTCATTAAAGGATGAGCAATAATAGCGTCAACTTGACCATGATCATTTCGATTTGTTTCGACATTATCAATACCACAATTAAAACAAAGAAATCTATTAGAATAAATTTTAAATAAAAATTCAAATAAATTTTTAACGTTCATTTTATCTATCGGCAACACAAAAAAGATGAAGTTTTGCAATAAATATAGTAGTATGAGAAATAGAAAGTGGTTCTTCTCCTTCAGGCATTGAATATTTCTTTTTAAATTTCCTTTGAATCAAATTTAACAATATGTGCATTTTACCAAATCCATATCAGCAATATAAATATTTGAACCATCATTTGATGTAACAACAGCAGCTGGTTTACAAAAATGTGATGAATCACTTCCAGGAACAAATGATTCACCTAATATTAATACGCCTTCGTCTTTTGAATATTTAAATACTTTTTGTTTTTTCCATTAAATAAATATTATTTATTTATTATTCAAAAAACAAAAATATTTTTTTACCTAATGTATTCCAACATCTGTTAACCAAAGATTTCCATTAGTATCAATCGAAAGACCACGAGGCATATAGAATCTTAAATAGGATTTTAAATTTATTTTATTTATTAAAATAATGAGCAAACTTACGTATTGTTTCCCCATTGATTTATGATTTGACCAGTACGAATATTGACAGTAAGAACTGTATTTTCTGGTATGGTACTAAATTCTTCTTTGTCAAAATTATGACCATCGGGAAATAATCTTTAAAGGGAGAATATTCCAGAAACACCTCATCACCTTTCCTTTTTCTACGATTAAAATTTTTACAAAACTAAATTTTCATTGAAAATATTTCTTTCTAATTTTCGACCAAATTTGGAAGTAATTTGCATAAAACGTTAAATACCCTTGTTCGTCTTCTAGAGAGTTATTCGTCTATACAATGTTAATCGATAATTTCAGACTTTTCTTTGATCATAATAATTCCGAATTGTTTCAGATGAAGTACAAAAAAAGAGAATTTCTATGACAGAACAGAAAAAAAAAAAAATAAATTCTTTGATATTTGTACCAATTAAATATTATGATTAATTATAGATTCTCTTCTATGTATATATATATATTCGTATCTATTTCATAGAAAAGTCATTCAAATGTCGTATATAGTCGATTACTCGTGTGATGATTCTTTTTTATTATATTTCATACCCATGTTATTGTTCTGTATGTTATTCATGCTAATGTCAACAATCATATCCATATTATTATCAGGTTCCTGTTCCACAACAACAGGTAAGTAGTCAATATCATCATATTCTTCTGTATTTCAGGTTCGACTAGAAACAACAACTACTCGTCGTTTTTCTTCTGAACAAATTCGAACTCTTGAAGAATATTTTTATAAAATTGATAAATATGTATCAAAAACAACAATTGATAAACTTGCAACTCGAACTCAATTAAAACTAGCTTAAATTCGTGTTTGGTTTAATAATAAATGCACAAGAGAACGTCATTAACATTTCTTGTTTGCATTTTGTTTTTCTTTTATTAATTAAAAATGACAACTTACTCTTAATTCCATTCTCTTGATGTTCGATGAGCTTTAATTAATTCATTTCCTTAAGAATCAGTCGTTCCATGTCGTTTCTAAATCCGAAAACTTTTTAAACGCCTACATAATTTGTTAAATATATGTAAAATCATTCTATGTATACTGTCCTGGATGATTTCAGAAAAAAGAATTTGATCGAGAGATGCAGCATAAAATAAAAAGAACGTAGAAGAGCCAAAACAATATTCAGTCTTTCTTTTCTGATTACTTGAATTTTCAAAATGAAAATGGCTAAATTATTGTATTTCAGTTAGCGTTGTTTTTTGGTTCATCCTATAGAGCCCATCGAATCCTTGTTTAACATCATACTCTACCGTTTCATATACGAGAGTGCTGTCACGTGACGTGAAATTCAACTATATAATAGCTGAAAAAATTGAAAGTATTAGTTGAGATTCGAAATGTTTTCTAAATAAAATTTCATTTTGTTAAAATAAAAAATTTTTCAATGTTAAACATTACTTTTTTTTATAATACTTAAACAAAAAAAACAAAAGTTTATATCGGGGAAAAAATATCGAATTGTCTTATGAAATAGTTTCAATTCGAACAATAGAAGGTCGATCATTATATTGATTTAAATAAAGAATTTCCTAAATAAAAATTAATATTTTGATAATCATTTGACATTAGTTCTTTATGTTTTTCATCAATAATTACAAATAAATTAATTTGAATATCATTTGTTATTTCTAATGGAAATAATCTTCGAATAAATATTTTTAATTTTCCTATTGTTATTGATGATGGAATTTTTTTCAATTTTTCGTTCATTTTTACCACCAAATTCAAATATTACTTGTAATAAATTTCGACGAATACAAAGACCTTTTGTGATGACTAAATTAAGAAAGAAACATCACATGTTATTAAATAATAGTTGTACATTAAAGTTTAAGGAATTTTTTCTATTTAAATCTTTTTCCAATTCAATTCGATGAATAAGAACTAAGAGATGAAGATTTTTCTACATTGAATCCTTAATTCTCTGATATAGAATTTTTTATTATGGTTATGAGAAGATCAAGGAAAACCTAAAAAGAATTTTGAATTGAACTTTTCTCTATTGCATAGATCTGAGAATCTCAAAGAAAATGAATGTATCTTGTCTTTGTTGTTCAGGTATCAAAATTTCCAACTAGACTTCACTATTACAGTGCTTCTATAGTAAACAAATGTTTAGACATTATATTCTAAACTTTCTTGACGCTATACGCATTCGTAAGAATCTTGTCTTTATGAATAAATATATTTTCATAAAATAGTGAAAATATAACTGAACATACGATAAAAAATTTTTCTGAAGTTTTGTTTGATATACAGGAGTATATAAAATCAGTTGCGGTCGAAAGTTATTATAAAACAAATGACAATAATATTCCCAAAGATTGAAAATATTTCTTTTTGTTTGAAATCTTTCAAATACCTTAGAGAGATTCTGTAATCATTAATAAGTCGTTCATCATTAAAAATATATATGGATTCATAGTAGAAAAACGTCAAATTAAAAATATTTCTCAATTTCTAAGAGATAAACTATTTAAAGATCTTATAAATATCTATTCATTAATGTACAAATATTACTTCATTTTAACAAGTGTTACAAAACTCGCAGTCCTGCTCTCCGATTGATGGAATAAAATTTAAACTAGAAAAAAAAAAGCCATATTGATTAAACATTTTTTAATATATGAACGTAAATGAGAAAAAAAAGCTGAAAACAACAGTCTTTATCTAAAGTCTAATCAATATGGTTTTTTTGTTTGTAGTTTAGACTTTTCTCTTTCAATTAGAGAATAGGATTTCAAACTCGTTAATTGATTAAAATATATAAACGATTAGTTGTTTTTTTTGTAAAATAAAAAATGTCGACCCTCATTTGTAGTTAGTCTTAAAGATTCACCATATTTTTCAATTAATTTTTTATATTGTCTATGTTCATTAATAAAATCTAATTTTTGATCAAAATAATCAATTTCAGCTCCACGTCTTTCATCACGATTAATAAAAACTCTATTTAAATGTGTTAAATTTGATAAATGTGAAATTATTATTTGTTTAGCTGTTTCTGCTTCAATTTGATTTAATGGATAAATTGGATTTCGTAGAATATTAAATGATATTAATAAAGATATTTTAATGAAGGAAATAATTCATTTGATTCATCTTAAATAATAACGAAAAAAAAATATTTATTAAAATATTGACAATAAAGCAAACCTTGATTTGGTAATTTAATTTCATCAATTGCACAATTATTAAGAATTAATTCATTAAGATATTTAAGTTTTTCTAAACGATTCATAACTAGTTCCGAAGATTTTAATGTTGGATTATCATTAAATGATAAATTTGTTAAATTTTTTATTTGATTAACAAATTTTTCCGATATAAATGTTAAACGATTTAAATCAAAATGAATATTAATTAAATTTTCAAATATATCACAATCATTATCTGTATCAATAACAACTGATAAATAAATATATATATGTATACATTTAAAACTAACTGCCTGAATGTCCTATGTATCATCAATTGAATTACGAAAAGTTTGACTGAAAGCTGTCAAGTAAATTAATTTATTTGAATAATATTTTATTTTATGTTTATATATTGTTCATTTTAGTGAAAAAAATGTGATGGAATCAGTTGTTGGTCTTCTTCAAGATGGTGTAGAAAAAGTTCCTCAAGTAAGTTTTAATGATTTTATAAAACAAAAAAAAAAAGAAAAACGAACACATTTGTATCATTAATTTAGGAATATTCTATATCTTCATGTCCTACAGCAAATAATGATCAATTCGAACCAATTGAATGGATTCGTTTTCTTTCTAATGCATACAATTGTCATTCATCAATACGTATTGATACATTAATATTATTAATTGCTTATAAAAGTACTTTAACATTATGGATAATTGAAACAAATGGTATAGCAAGTGAATTATTTTCTATTCGTGAACATAATATTTGTTCAGCATGTTTATTAACAATAAATGTATCATATGATGATACATATTCATCTTATCGACCATTAATTGCATTTGCTAAATCAGTTGGACCACCATCAATACAAATACGTTCATTAAAAAATGATCAACAAATAATAAAATTATTAAATTTACCTGGTATGGATCTTCAAATTGAACCCATATTAATTGAATCAAATAATTCTGTACTTATTTGTACTACACATACATTTATTATTGGTTATGATATAATAAAATTTAATGAAAAATTTTTTCTAACGAATTTATATTCATCATTACTATTAACATTATCAACATGATGATTAGCATATGTTGATTAACGTCTTTATTTAGTTGATCAATCATCAGGTAGAATTAATAGTAATATATCAGAACAAAATGTATCATATACAGATATAGTATTAAATGCAGCGAAATCATTATCAAAAAGTGTTGTTAAAATAGGTGAAAGTGTATTAGGTTATAGTGAACAACAAATAAATAATTTAAATTTAAATGAAAAAATATCACTACTTAAACGACAATTATCATCAACAATAAATAATACGATGAATAATAATAATACAAATTTAACACATCATAGACATGGATCTGAAAAAGATGAATTACAAGCAGGTGTAGTAACAATTGTTGATACAATTTGAATTATTTAGAATAAGAAAAATAAATATCTAAATTTTTTCATTGTTTTCTTTTAATTAGTCAAATGAAAGACAAAAAAATGAATTATAGCTCATTTTCAAGTTCATACTTGAACCAGTTGGATATTTACAATTTAATCCAAGTGGACATTTACTTGTAACATGTGATACTAGTGGACATTATTTTAATGTATTAGAAATTCAAGCATCACCTTATTGTTGTACAAGAACATTTATTAAATATTTATATATTACTTTATTTCGTGGAGATACTGATTGTCGAGGTAATAAAGAAGAATATAGTTTTTTTTTTTTATATTGATTATCTCGTATTTTTTTTTAGTATCTCATATGACATTTACAACTGATAGTCGATGGCTTGCTGTATCAACAAAACGAGAAACAACACATTTATTTGCAACTAATCCATATGGAGGTAAAGATAAAGTATTAAATCTCTTGACTATATGACATGTCATATTTATTTGGATTCTAAGAATCATTTAAAAATATATTCATGCTGCGTAATGATACTTGTGACTGTATCTTAGAGTTGTAACTGATTCGATTCGTTGAGTCATTTTTAATCGTTTAATAGGAATCACTTCAAAATGAAATATCATATTTATAGTCGTTTATATCTATTAGGTGTCCTATAGATGAAATAAAACTATTTGTTTATTTTGAGAAGAGCACTCAAGTTTGCTGTCGATATGTTTTATCAAAGAAAAATAGCATATCAATAAAATTTTTTCAATCGGACCGGTTAGATCTCTGTATTTAAAGAACTTTAACATTATTTTAAACTAAATCGTTTTTGAGTTGAGACTATGTACATTATGTAGATCCAAATGAACTATGAATATCCTAAAAAAGAGTTCGTGTCTTTACCTTATTGCTACAAAGATACTGCTATTTTACGATATTTTTAAAATAAATGCCATGGTTATGCTCAGAAAAACTACTTTTCGAATTTCAACTTGAAACTTTGTATAGAGACAGATCTTAATGAGAGTAGCTTTAAGTCTTTTGATTTGCTTTCATCCTGAAAAAAACATCGAATCTACCGTTAATGTAAAAGATACATAATTACCATAGCTGTATCTTAGGATAGGAACAATGATAAGATCTGAAACTTCCATAAGAAACTATTCTCGTTAAGGCTCGTCTCTGTGCAAAGTTTTAAGTTGAAATTCGAAAATCAGTTTTTCTGTTAACACGGCTTTCATTTAAAAAATACCGTACAATGCAGTATCTCAGCATCAATAAGCTAAGGGCATGACATCTTTTCATAGTATTCATAACTTATTTAAATCTACATAATATACATAGTCTCGAACATCCCACGCCCTTAAATACAAGCCATTTCAAATCTCTTTATTAAAGTTATTTTGAAAGATTTTATTGATTTCAGGTATTGTTAATGTTCGTAGTCATACAAAAAATTACGTTGTAAATAAAGTAAGTCGTTATCATCGTATAGATGATCTCGAAGAACAACCGATACGTCAATCAAATACTAATACAAATGATAATGGACTAAAAGATATTTTATCAAATACTTTAATTAATTCTTCATCAAATATAAATAATTATTAGTATGATTATTTGTCATCAACACGTACTAAACGAACAAATACTGAATGTATATTTTCAACAGCTATTACAATAATTCGTCAACCAACTGATTAATCATGGACTATTAATATCAATCGACGAACATAAAAGGCATTTCCTTAATTTATTAAAACAATGGTGTCTAGATCATAAGCAGGACTCTTTGCTTGACATATATGATATAAACGAAAGAAAAGATTTTTTTTTGAATGTTGCATACAATACAAAAAATGGGCTTGAAGTCAGTTTAAAATGTCACTGAAGACGAATAATAACATTAGCAACAAAAAAAAATGGAAACAAACAGCTCTCTAATTTTCAAAAACATTTGCGTGTAACAATTTGTAGTCATACTAAATCAATGAAGAACAAAAACACTCGATTTTCAACAATCAATAGGTAATTCATTGTCATCGACTGCTGTCAAAACAATATCACCACTAATTTAGTAGCCATATATTATGCAAGTTCCTGTTTTTGTTTCAATTGATGCATCATCAATTATATCTGATCTTTCTTCAAGTACGAAAATAACTATATTTCAAATAAACTCTCGAAAGCAGAGTCAATTATCATTGCAATTATCATCATCTCAAAAACTAAAGAAAAGTCGTATTTAAATTTTTTTTTTCGTATTTTTGAGACACATTTATTTTTATGATGTATTTGCCGTTTTCAAGTTCTAATGAAAAAACACTTTTTCCATATTTATGTACATCTTGTCTTTTTTAAAATTATTAATGTACACTGTTCTTCTTTTTTTTTTCGCCACTATGTTATAAACTACAGATTAATAGTGCTTACATATTTTACAGAAGAAGTGCAGTACATTTCTACATCTACTAAGCTACGATTTATTGTGTTTGGTGTTCTACTTTCTAGTCCATTCTATATGATTTTATAGTATCTATGAGTTTCAAGTCTTCTTTAAGCATCACTAATAAAAATCGATGTGATAACATCAGCATTCAAATAAGCTAGGAATGATACAAAAATAAAGATCAATATCGAGGTAGATAGAAATACGAAGAAGTATTGAAAAGTACCAGAAAGTACAGAAGTTTACTTGTTCCTCCTTAGAACTGGATCAAATAAAAAAATAATTACACAAAAAAATTAGACATAGCTTTCAATATTTTTCTATAATATTTTTATCATGACTATTTTTCATTTTTTTTAATTCGTTTCATATTATTCACTAATGAAATCAGGAACAATCTTTGTTTTATTAGTTCTAGTAGGAGACATGTCTACATATTTCAGCGATTCCACGTCATTTCTATAGCACTCCTCTATCATGAAGAAAATACGAAAACTAGCATCATCTATTCATTTTCTAAAAATGACCATCATAATATTTATACAACATAATTATTCATGTTATCCTGATTCTGAATATATATATATATATATAAATCTTAATATTAGGCACAGTTCTAAAAACTATTTACATAGTACAATTAGAAATAATCACTGAAAAATTAACGCATTTGTTTCACCCGTCAGTAGATTAATGTATTCGTGTTTGTTGCTGTGATGAATCAAATTTTTAATGAATCATTGTAGTGTAACAACAACCATTCGGAAATCTGACCATTTTTTGAAATTATGTTCATTATTATGCAGCTACAATTCGGTTGATTGTGTTGATGTACTACGAAGCATTTTAAGAATAGCATGACTGTCTTACTCATCATTCGCTTTCGTCATATTCTTATTGCTTTTCAAAAACAAAAAAAAATGTTCGATATCCTCAGAAGGATACTTGGAAAATTTTAGTAAATCATCGAGTCGAGCTTTTTGAGCTATTGTTAATAATGTTGGATAAATCCTTTTATTTGTATTTAAATAGAATGTTGAATTCAAAGAGGATTAGATTTTGATAATTGACAAGACAATTAATTAGTAATAATAGTGTGTGTGGCAATAACTTCTTCTTAGTTGCATTACCTTGAAATCTTGTTTCAGTGATCGACATACATGTATTATAATTATAATGATTAAAATCAAAGTATACCAACAAAAATAAATGAATAAATTAGATGCACAAAAACAATAAATACAAGAATCGAGTTCTTTTCGAAATCTCTCATTAGAATTGTTCAAACAAATGAGAATTATACAAGTTATTTTATTTTGATTTCTTCTCCCTAGATTCAAGATTAAATTTGCTGAACAAATATCTAAAATGGAGTTCTTGTTTGAAAATTCAAAGACATGACTTCCTCAAACCTATTCCATATATTCGTTAATCAATTATGATACTAACAGAAAGAAAATACACACACCTATGTATGAAATCTACTTGTTAT
>CAJNOP010000409.1:37656-55678 GCA_905250075.1 Rotaria sp. Silwood1
TTTTGGCCCACCCTGTATATATACAAGAGCTTGGAGGAGGAAAGAATTCACTGGAAGATAATAGAGAGAGAAAACATACATGGTCAGGATGCATTCGAACGTACATATATGCACTCAAATGTGATCACAGAACGAAAGAAGACATAGATGGAATACATATACATGACGTCATGATAATAAGAGAAAGAAAGAGATGAAGTTCAAATGACGTCACAACCCAAGAAAACAGTATAGGACTGATAGGCCGTTTCTCACAAATGAATACGTACCTTCACTTTTTTATATGTTCTTTCATTTCGGATTAGTCGAGTCAGTAGAAGGAAAGATAGAAAGAAATCTTTCCACTGACCTTAAAAAGTGAAAGCTGTGTAAGAGATGTGAAACGAACCATAAATTGGATAAGTTGGCATTGATGAGCTATAAAAATTTTACTCTCTTAGCAGAATCAAAGGATCATGTCAGCTAATCATGAAAAATTTTCCAAGTTATAGCAACCCTTAGCTAAAATATGCAGAAAAATAAAATATAGTGAAACATGCTTAGAATACTTGTAACTTCGCAATTCAATATCTCAATGAAAACTCAATCTTCGGACAAACCATTTGAGATTTGTTCTAGTCTATGTGTCCCTTACCACTGGGCAAAACATGGGCTCTAAAGCTTTTAATCACTTGGAGATCTTCCCTCGTTAGAAATACTACCTCCCTATTCCAGGTAAGCATTTGTTGTCATCATCATAAGGCATTATTCGAGTATATTTAGATTTGTCACCGATTCACATATATGGTCAGCTAAAACAATAGAGTAACGCAAAGAAATTATTGAAAATTAGTACAATTATGTCCCTGCATCCGCGAAACCGAGACGTAGTCTCAATATTTCTCCTATGACAGGAAGGAAACCAGGTCGATCAAATGTTCGTGGATCATCAACAACAACAGGAAAAAAGCAATAATTATTATAAACAGCTTTACTAATTTTATAACTTTTACTATCAGCGTGACAATGTTTAGTATCTATTCTCGCATCTATATACCAATATCTTCGCATATGGAACTTCCGCATAATTTCAATCGCTTTAACCAACAGCAAATAATAATCAGTGAAATCGAAAAGAACCACCACTTACCTTTGAAATAATTTTGCTTTTCGAATAATTTGTAGTTGATAATAATGATTGTTGATAAATATCAATGATCAATATAAAGATTGCATATGAGATAGTACTATTGTATCAATTTTTATCATGTTGAATATACTTAAGTCTTTCACTTTTTTCTTTCGCTATTTTGGTGGAAGAACTTCACATGTAAGTACTTTCAATTCTAGGGAACTGTACATGAAAACAAATTATATATTTTATTAATGTTGTATAACACAAATGGACTGCTAGTCTGATTTTAGAACAATTGTTCTCGAATTTTCATTATCTATTTAAGAATCTTTTTCATCGTTGTACAGTGTTTCTTGAGTAAAATACATACTAAGATATTTCGAATCATCATATATCTCAGAAATTGAATTATAGTTTTATCGCGCTGTTGTCAAATTTAATTCGAATCTTTTAAATTGTTTATATGATCTAAATCAATATTCCCAAATACTTTAATGTATTTTTTCTGGTTTTCACGTATTTTGACTTATTTTACGCGTATATGAATGCATCCTGCTTGTTTTTTGAGAAAAAATCTCCTGAAAAGTTTTTCGGGGTGGCACATATTTGTATCAGAATGTAGATTATAGAGTTCTTTGGGTGTTTGTCAAGATAAGTTGGGGTGTTTGTGTGGATTTTAAGGAAGATTTCAGGTGTTAATATGTACCTACGTCTATATTTTAGTCCGTGTTGCATGTTTCCTGAGAAAATTTTCTGAAGAAAAGTTTTTCGAACGTAGCACATATTCGTATGAGAATGTAGGTTATAGAGTTCTGTGGGTGTTTCTCAAGACAACTTGGGGTGCTTGGGTGGACTATAAGTGAGATTTTGGGTGTTAGTGTTGAAGGGGGTCATTTTTTGGTCTTTGTTGACGGTTTAGTTTTTCTAGGAGTCGGACAAAGTAGGTGTTAGTGGATGTTTGTGCACATAACTCTCCAAGTTGTGGGTGTTAGTGAAGATGACCCATATGCGTTTTTATAAAGTTGGCTGTTTATGGTGTTAGCATAAATTAGTAATACCCTTGCAGATAGTGTTCACGAAGAACAGTCATACGATTTACGCGCTGCTTTGTTTTCTCGAATATTTTTTTTGAATTTTTCGAGAGTTTGGAATCACTTGCAGATGCGACAATGTTTTCGCTCTCCTGAGAAAACATCTCAGATCAACTACTTATAAATTGTGTATAACATTCTTCAGTTGCTTTATTCCAGTGATGGTGCAATTTTTCGGAAATCCACTAGCGATGGATAAATGAATCTCCGGTTCTTGCAATCACATCATCGCGTATCTCACGATATCTGATTACAACTAATTCTATTCAAAACTCGTGATTCTTCTGAGTCGTGAAGAAGGCCGCCCATTTTGATTCGCTAAATTGATGTGTGGCATGCTTGCCTCAACTTAACAAATATTTAATACGACTTCTAATGCGACCGAAACAATTACTTAGGGGTATCTAAGAACATGTTCTTTCTTCCTATGCTATTTGACCGTACTTCAGTTGACATCACAAGAAAAAGTCCTAGTAAGACTAGTTTGCCTAACATGTGTAACGGTTACAGAAGTTCATATTGTCTCTAATATGCATTCTTTTCTCTCGTCTCTTCTGAGACTTTAATGTTTATTCATATTAGCATATCCGAAAATTGAAAATCCACAAGCAAGTTCAATAAATTTTTATTTCATTAAATGTTCAAAGTTGTCGCCTTGATTATCTACACACAATTGCATTCTTTGAATCCATTTATCAAATGTTTTTCTAGGCTCTTTTTTATCCAAAGAACAGATGAACTTGGTTATAGCATGATGTAACGATCCGGAATTAGTTTGATCAGTTAGATTTCATTTGATGAGGCCGAATAACCAAAGAATGACAGAGAGACACATCTGGAGAATTGGATGGTTGTGGTACTATGGTAACTCCTTTTGAATGAAGATAATTGAGGACATCTTGATGTATATGTGCTTTTCCGTTATCATGATGAAGTTTAATGGCATTAGTGCCTGAGAGTTGTCTTTGTTTCTTGATTTCTTGGATAACCGGTTGCAAACAGTTTTCTATGTAATATTGGTGATCGATAGTTTGTCCACGTTTTGCCACCCAAGCAGCATTGGAAGCTTTTCGATCAGTTTGCTAATGGAAAAACCAGGACTCATCACCTGTTATCACGTCACATGAACGCCATCTTCCTTCTTGAAATCTTGACAGATTTTCTTTGAATATTCGAACACGTTCACTCCGTCGATAATCCGTTAGCTGTTTCAGTATGTAACGAGCAGTAATTTTTCTAAGTTCCAGATGATCAGATAATATTCTCTCAGCGATACCATAACTTAGACTAGTACGCTCTTGTAATTCTGCTTTTGTAACATGAGGATCATCACTAACAATACTTTGAATTTCTTCAATATTTTCAAGAGCACCTCAGTTACAGGTCTTTCGGATCGTTCTTTATCTTCACCATTGAGCCCATCTTGCAACTGTTCGATAAGAGAGAGCTTCATCACCAAAAACAGTAGGTAGCTCGTCGTGAATAGTTCTTGCTTCAATATTACGTACAGTACGAACTTTAATGTAGAAACGAAAATTTTCTTTGTCCATTGAAAACAAAAATGAAGAGTGTTAAGATTCGATTTAGCTTTACTTCTTTCACTTTCTACAGAATAGAATAAACAGAAGAAAAAGAAGAAAAACAAAGAAAACATCAAGACAAGAATGCATATTGGAGAAAATATGAACGTCTGTAACCGTTACATATGTTTGGCAAACTAGTCTTACTAGGACTTTGTTGTTATGATGTCAACTGAAGTACGATCAAATAGCATAGAAAAAAAGAGTAATTTTTTCTTTATCATCCTGTGTAAAAAGAAATTTTTATCAAGCTTAATATGTGGTACTAAAATATCGTTGCCACTACTTTTGGATACCCTTAAGTATTATTTCCATTTGATCGAACTAATACTAATTATGGATTGTATCCACGTTACTTATCATGCGTCTTTTCTATAATTTTTTATTGGACGCTAGCATAAATAGCCGGTGTTATCGTAGAAGCTTAAACAATTGTCATATAGCTTCCTATGAGTTATTGATATGGGACGTTGCAAAATACATTCGAACCAGTTTCTCTTTTCAACATTTTTTTGAATTTCCATCTTTTAAAACTTTGTGAATTACGTTTTACTTTAAGTGTTTTCGAACGCTTGATGAAAGCTTTGATTAATTTTTATTTCAGTTTTTCGTTGAAGCCCGGATCGAATAAGTATTACTCACTATGAAAGTATGCTAAAACTTCACTCGTCAGAAATCTAACAATCTGATTTTGATATACTTTCATAATCAAGAATCTCCTTTCTTTGATGGCGGAAATCTCAAATCTTTACCTATTTTGGTTCTGGAGTTATTGAGAAAACAGTAATACGCATGAACTCTTTCCACATGGAACTAAGAACTCGGAGGTAAAAATTTTGAATCGCAAAGTAGTCTCTTACCATCTTCAGGACGAAAGATTATGCAACTGAAAGGTAGATTGCACTGACTTCTGCAGGATCCTAATTCGTGAAGAACAAACAAACATTCTTCTTTATATATTAGATGTTATTATATTTTCTGTTCACTTCTCAAAATTTTTTTCTTTTATTTTAGCATCATTTTGGCTTATTGTTTGTGTTCTTCACTGATTAATGTTTATATGTTCATCAAATAAAAAATCGTGTTATAACTTATTCAATTAATTTGTCTACTCTATGCGAAACATTATAAGTAAAATAGAAGATTTTTTCAGATTGATCTATTGATTTGACAAACGTTCCTTACAATCATTTCACTTTAAATAACATATTTTCTTTGCCTGTTCAAGACGATGGATTTCTTGTTTCATTCGATTATTCCCAGATCAAGATGAACGACTAAAGAATGCATTCTGAGCGCGTTTTAAAGAGGTCGCTGGTTTCTTACGCATTTATAAGTGTCCTTGTCTCTTTTATAGAGGCAACAAGTAGACAACGAATTCAAAATGGAAGCCTTCCACGTATACGACTAGAACTTTTTTAGCCTGTAACTACATATTATGAAGAAAAGAAATTATGACATATCTTTTCATCAAAAGTTATTTTACATTCAGTATACTTTTTATTTTATCGTTGCAGATCAGTTGATAATTAATACAAGTTGTTTTTTTTTAGATATGAAATTATTTTTCAGATGGTATAATAAATAAGCCAATTAATACACATAAACCCGATGTTAATGATTTACGTATTAATCAATTTCAGACACATGGTAATTTACATTTTAAAATTATGTTTTACCATTGTTTATTGTAACTGATTTTATATAGATCGAGATTTAAGAAGAAAACAAAACTTACCATATCGACAACATAGTTAGAAAAAAGTTCTTTTTTCCATTTGAATAAACGTTTTTTTTTAAATTCATGTAAATTTGTTATATAATTTCAAAATTCATATAACTGTTTTCTACGATTATTGCAGCAAATGTAAACAGTACTATCGATTCCAATTGTGATCGAAATTGTACTTAAGAACAAAATAATACTAATTTCGAACCAGAAGATTTATACAACAAAGGTAATAAAATTTTCGATTTTGAATGAATCTACTTCTCTCGTCTGATTTTAGCATTTTTTTTCACGTTGTTTAGATGATTATTACAACAATGAGGATTTTGAAGTATGTTAAATAGTGATATTTTTCTAAAATTGGAAGCAAAAGATTTTGAAAATGAAGATTCAGATGAATTCGACAAAGATATAAATATTGTGACAACTGAAAATCATACTACAAATCATGGATAATTTTTGTACAAAATATTAGATTTTATTTGTGAATGTAAGATAACCAAGACATCAATATTAACATTATTATCTTTGTTAAGATTAGCAAATAGATCAATAATTCATGATATTCCAACAACAGTTGATTCATTATGGTGACAATTTGATATTTCATTTCATTATGATATGTGCTTTTTGCATGACTTGCTTTTCACCATTGATGAAATATCAAGATAAATGTATTCTATACAAAAGCAGTCACAAAAACAACTCAGAAATTTGTATTTTTTCATTAGTAAATGAGCTTAAAAGAATTATTCGGTTAAATAAAAAATTGGTAGAATGTTATCAACGATGCGAACATCGGATTCATGCGGGCATCGTGGATAGTAAAGCATAGATTATGAAAAGAACAATACTACAGCTTGTTTCTTTGGAAGGTTATATCTATAAGCAATAACAGAATTCGCATAGGTCTTATTTAATGTTAATGCTCAGCACAGATGGAAAACCAATAATTAAATTGAAACAAACTCAAAGTAATGTTTGATCTGTAAGTATCTTTATTCAAATTGATTAGTATCCTTGTTTTATTTTTTAGATTATGGCTTTTCTTGTCGAAATTCCTCCACCAGTTCGTGAACATGTTAATACACTCTGTTACCCGGATTATGGGATTTGCCAGTATCACCACCTGCTTGGTCCTTACTGCAAAAAATCGTGGAAAATATTAAATTAATAAAAGCTACAGGAATAAATATACAAGTTGATGATAGTATGTTAATTTTTATTTAGTAACCGAGCATTAATCGAGTCATTTAATCAATTATTTTAACATTAACAAAGTTTCATCAAATGTAGAACAGTGTGTGATCTATTTCACTGATATATATGCATATATATGTATTTTTAAACATTATTTTTTATTAATTTTATGTGGTTTAGCTAGTTCGTTATTTACTTTAGGAATGAAGCATTTTTCTTCAAATGTTCAATCAATGTGTCGTGATTTACTAGCTCTCAGCACCATGTGAAAAACACACACTTATCGCTGGTCTGATTTTAGTCGATCACCATCACAACATCCCACACAAAAACGTTGACGATTGCGTTAAGCGTATTAAATTTTCAAAGGAATCTTGTTTTGGTATTCGACGTATTTCTCCAGTGTTTTCATTATTATTTGTGCCAAAGCAATCCACGGTTGACTATTTTCACTTATTGTTAGAAATTCATCTTCGGTAAGCAATTAAAAAACGTTTTTATGACTTTGTTTTCTCTACAATAAAAAGAAACCATTTACATAGACTGTGTGCTTGAATATTTTTAGCATTTTACATCTGAGTAAAATGAGTAGTTTATTTATGGTATAAAAGAACATAATGGTAGTAGCTTTAATATGTTTTGGAATACTATATTCGAATGAAGATTATCATTTTATCTTTATGTTATACAAAAAAGATTCTTTTTTGGCGGAATCAATTCAATTAAAATTTGAATAATTACGGCATGATTTTGTTTAAGCATTTTTGTGTTAGTATTCAATAGTTGATCATTTTTGTGTTACAGATCTTTATTAAGTGTTTGGTATGATATTCTTAAATTTGATCCAAATGCATTAACATTTACCGACAATTATCTTAATGAAATGAAATATCCACATTCATTTTATCGTTATCCAAGAGATCTAGTTCGATATGCAAAATAAAAAGCTTCATAATTACGAACATTTATTATATACGTTGCAATGCCGATTCTGGTACGATTACGTCTTGTCATGCCTTTGATGACCCTAATGAAATCTTACCAATGCCTGTATTTATACAGACATATCTGTATCTATTTCCTTCTCTATATGATAAATGTAAGGAACTATATTCGATTCATGCATTGTATCTCCTATGGGAACAAGTGTTGCTTCATATTGGCTTGGTCTATCAAAGGTAAACATCACGAGTTTTGAGAGAATTGTTTCGTGTAAGTAGTTTTATATCTTTCTTTTTTCAGTTTATTTGCTTCGAAAAGTTGCGTTCAATATTTCGCAAAACTAGCTCATGGTTCTATTGCTCTAGGAGAACAAACATTATTTTGTTGGTCAATGTTTAGTCAAATTCAATATTGTTTTCTAATGAACATCTTATTGATGATACATTTTTCGATTTCAACGTAATGCAAAATTATCAACAACAATTTGATTTTCTTTACAATCAAATGTTTGGCATACTTCCTAACGTATCATTGAAATATTATTGTAGATATTGACGTGGATTATTCCTTTATCGTTCATTGAGGTACAAGCGGTGTAAAAACTGTAACAGCTACAATGTGTGTGAGCATTGATACTGAAAATAAAAATTCTAGTTTACATGATGATTAATTATCATTTTTCTTTTTTGTAGAAAATGAGCTATTTTTTCTTCGAAGAATTTTGGAATTCCAAAATGGTCCATGTACATGAACAGGTACTATTCAATCGTACGTCGTTCTGGATCTCGTTTTGTCCTTCTTCGATGTTCGTATATTATATCAAGATGTCTTTTTTCCATTAAATAATCAATTCATTGCATGTACACCAATTGAATTTGAAACAAAACATGAGTGAAGAAATTGAACGATTAGATAACTATAATAAGAGTATTTTACATGTTTTATAATAATTTTTGTATTGCAACATTCTGCATTTCTCGTCGTTCTGTTTTACTTTAACATTAAACTGTTTATATTACAAAGACGGCTCATCACACTGGTTCTGTTACACACGGTCGAACTTGAAAATTACCAATTGGTGCTTCAAATGCTCAAGTGCCGTTTATGGAAGATATGGATGACCCTTCAGCTGATGAAAATGAAATTGATCACAGTAAACTTAATTTTTCAATACGACGTATCCATAAGTTCAATGCTTCTCGTTTTCTGGTTATCGAATTATTCGAGAAGTACCATTTCGTAGTCAACAGCAATATGAATATTCTGTTCGACGTCCATTTCTGTTATGATCTGTGCATTACATACACAATCATACATTCTCTTTCTCTTCTGTTTTCTTTCTTACTTTGTTTTCTTTCTTTATTATACACATATATTCGTTCTTTCATTTTCTTCCACCTGATTCATTCTTGAATATTCATCCAAAATAAACTGACCGATAATTCAACCCTAACAATTGGCGACTCTTGGCTTTTATTAGCTTGCATCTTCACTTTATTCTATTATGATTAACAAAAATTTATGAACACCCGTTCCAAAGTTTCACAAACAAATATATCAATTAAAAATCTTGAATTACCCCATAAACAACGACAAACAGCTACGACAAAATCATCTCTTTTACCTAACATATCATCCTTTTCAATGAGTTAAAAAGATAATCCTAATAGAGTTTCTTCTGATATCCAAACACAAATTACAAATGAACAAATTAAAAATTTATTCACTGATAATGCAATTTTACAAAAACAACTCGAATCAAAAACTTTATCAGCTGTAGAAGAACGAATAGAAAAAGATGATTCACTTCATTCAAATCAACAACAAAATCAACAAATTCAAACAAATCAACAAACATCTGAATTTAATGAAGAACAATTACCTGATTTAAATGATAATCATTCAAATGCTTTAGATGAAAAACCATCTTTACTTGATTTTTTTCGTGATCATATATCACCATTTTCTGGTCATGAAAATGCATATCAATGGTTTATTCAACTTGATTCAACATTTTCTAATTTGAAATTATCATTTGATGAATGTCTTAAAATTCTTCCATATTTTTTCGTTGGTCGATCAATGATTTGGTATAGTTTGAACAAACACAAAATAAATTGTTATACAGATGTTTGTCAATTATTTACCCTTGAATATATTAATACTAAACAAACACCTGATTCTCATATTTCTTCACAATGTTCAAATAGACATTCTTTAATTAATTCACAAGTTATTAACAATAAAGATTTTATTGATAAACCTACTGATCATTCAGGTAATATCACAACAACACTTACTCATCATCACATTCCATCAACTGATTCAAATAATTCAACTTTATCTCATTCCACATCATCACCAATATCAAAAGCATTAATTGATAAATTTGTAAAAGATCCTATAAAATTCTATGGGGGAAAAGATAGTGTTATTAATTGGTTAGATGAAATTGAACAACAATTTCATAATATGCAATTATGTGAATCAGACAAATTAAATTTAATTCAAATCTGTTTAAAAGGTGATGCTCAACAATGCTATCGACAAAATAAAAAATATTTTACTTCTTGGTCACAATTTGTAACAGAAATAAAAAAATCCTATCATTCTAATCTGCAACGAGATATAGCATTTAAAAAACTTCAACAATATCATCAAACACCTCATCAATCAGTTTTCTAATATTATAATGAAATGCTTAAATTGATACAGCAAGCTGATCCAGATATGAATGAAAATACAAAGGTACATTATTTAATGAATGGTCTTCGTCCATCGTTATCAATTGAAACACGGAGAAATTACCCTAAAACAACACAAGAATTTTTATCTCAAGCTAAAATTGCTGAAGATCTTACATCATTAAATACTACTTTTATTAATCAATCTATGATTCATGATGATTCACATCCATCTATTTCATCATCTTATTCTAATTCAACTAATTATACATCAACAAATGAATTTAATGATTATAATACAAATTCTATGGTTAACAATGATTATTATAATAATAGCTATTCGTACGATAATAATTATTCATACGATAACAATTATTCACCTGATAATAATAATAATAATCAACATCATTATTTAAACCGGATTTTTAAACCATCTTCTTCTAATTCGTATGATAGAAATCAATCTTCAACTTCACTTCGTCAATCATTTAATGGTAAACCATCATCAAATCTTTCTTCATCATCCTTTAACAATAAAACATATCGAAATAATAATCCTAAACAACCACAACCATTTCAACGTTGTTCAATTTGTGGTGCTTTAGATCATATAGCTCGTCATTGTCACCGTTTCGGAAAGCGAAGTCAATGAATGATGGTATTGACTTCGCCAATTCATCTCAACATCCATCTACACTTTCTCTTATTTATATTACCACTTATGTCAACAATAAACAAATGAAAATTCTAATCGATACCGGCGCACAATATTCGTTTATTAATGAAAAATGTTTAAAACTTTTTAATCAATTTAAATATTCTGCTATTGGACATCAAAAATTTTTTATGGCTGATGTATTAACTTATTTTATAGTGACAGGAATTATTTATTTGAATATTACTATTGGTGATGTTATAACATCTATACCAGCATTTGTTACAAAAAATTTGTGTACTAATCTTATACTTGGTATGGATTATCTTACAAAATATGATTTAAATATTCAACCAAAAAAAAATCAATTTTATTTAATTTTAATGATCAACAGATTGTTATACCAATTTATACTGAAACAATACCTGTTGATTTTCCTGTTAAATTATCACGTTCTATAAAGATATTACCTAGATCTAAACAACAAATTCCTGTTACTGTTAATATTTCAACAGCAACTTTACCATTTCGTCCATCATCTAATTTTATTCAAAAAACTTCCATTTACGTACCACATTCAATATTAAATATAAGAAATTATTCAACATTATTAACTGTTAGTAATTTATCAAATTCACCACGTTATTTACCTAAAGGAACAGTTATTGGAATCGCAACATATAATAATTCTGATTCTTATAATATTACAGATAATAAAAATTCAATTACACCTAATACATGTAATTCAGCATCTCAACAAATAAATACAATTACTACTCCACCACCACTTCCTACAACTCAACAAACAATTTCAAACTTATTATTTCACATTGCTGATCAAACACAACGTGATTTAATTCAGTCATTATTATTTAAATTTCAATCTACATTTGATACAAGTAAATATTCAGTTGCATAAACAAAATTATCTCACGTAATCGAGACATATCCTCATACTTCACGTGTTTCAAAATGTTACCCTGGTAATCCAACAATAATTGCTGAATTAAAATCAATTATTAATAAATTATTAAAAGCTGGTCTTATTCGAGAATCTCAATCACCATATGCAGCACCAGCATTGTTAGTAAAAAAGAAAGACCAAACTTGGAGATTAGTTATAGATTATAAGAAGCTGAATGCCATCACTATTAAAGATAATTATCCTCTTCCTAACATGGAGGCAACTCTTCAAACATTAGGTGCTGGTTATCATTACTTTAGTAAGCTTGATCTTAAATTTGGTTTTTGGCAATTGCCAATTAATGAAAAAGATCGTTTTAAAACAGCTTTTATAACTCCATTCGGATTATTCGAATGGTTGGTACTTCCTCAAGGTCTTCGAAATTCGCCTCCAAGCTTCCAACGGATAATGAACAATGTATTAGGTGCTTATTCTGAATTTTGTTTGGTATATCTTGATGATATAATAATATTCTCGAAGGATTTTAATCAACATTTAAATCATATAGAACAAGTATTAAATGCTTCAAAATCACATAATTTAATATTAAACCCAGCAAAATGTGAAATAGCTAAACAACAAATTGAATATTTAGGACATGTAATTACACCAACAACAATTAGTCCAACATCAGAAAAAATTAAATCAATTACATCATTACCAGAACCTTGAACTTTAGCTCAAGCTAATCGTTTTATTGGAGCTCTTTCCTGGTATCGGAAATTTATTCCAAATTTTTCATCAATAGCAGCTCCTATACATGCAGTCACTAATCTTACAAAGCATAATCGACATAAATTTAAATGGGGTTATGAACAATCAAAATCTTTTAATGAATTAAAACAATTATTAACATCAACTCCATTATTTTTAAATTTTCCTGATGATACACACCCAGTTTTATTATCAACTGATGCTTCAAAAATTGGTTTTGGTGGTATTCTTTATCAAGAAATTAATAATGTTAGAAAAGTTCTTTACTATCATTCTGAATTACTATCTCCTTCACAAACACGTTATAATCCAATGGAACTCGAAGCATTAGCTATATTTAAATGTATTACAAGAATGAGGTCTTTTTTACTTGGTCGTAATATTATTATTTATACTGACAATTGTCCTCTTTGTCATATGATGAATAAAAAAAATATCAAATAAACGTGTTGAAAAAATATCATTATTACTTCAAGAATTTAATATTCAACAAATTATACATGTTAAAGGAAAATACAACTGTTTACCTGATTATCTTTCACGACATCCTATTGCATCTGATGATGAATTACCTGATGATTATGGTTTAGGATTTACAAAAGATAAATCATCTTCTATTCAATTACTTGGTGTAGTTGTTACTCGATCAAAGGCTAAACTTTTATCTCATAATATTGATTCAACTTCATCATCATCATAACAACAAAATTCTTTAAATTCTTCATCACCATCTTCTCATGATTCTAATGATTTACATAATGCTGATGATTATTTTGATATTACTAAATTAAAAGAGCACCAACAAAATGATCCTCAAATTCAAAAAATTATTAATGATTTAAAACAACGTCCAAATATGTCATTTGAATATCAAAATGATATATTGTATAAATTATTATCTCATTTACGTGGAAAAATTAAACGAAAATTAATTTATGTTCCAAATTCTATGATAAATAAATTATTAGTTTCTTATCATGATAATCCATTAATTGGTGGTCATTTTGGCGTTCGAAGAACATTAGATAAAATTAGACAACCATATTGGTGGCCAGATATGAAAACGTCTATCATTAATTATATAAAATCTTGTGTTGTTTGTCAAGCATATAATAGTGGTCGACAAAAAAATCCAGGTTTTCTTCAACCAATTACACCTCCTGATGGACCTAATCAGTTAATCGGAATAGATTTTTGTAGACCATTCCAACAACACCACAAGATAATCGATATGTTTTATGTCTTACTGATTATTATACAAAATTTGTTACTGCAGTAGCATTACCTACATGTTCTGCACCTGTTACTGCAAATGCTATTTTTAAAGAATTTATATGTCATTATGGTGTACCAAAAGCAATTATTACTGATCAAGGTATCAGTTTCAAAAACCAATTAATGCAATCAATATCAAAATTAATTAGTTATCATCACATATTTTGCACACTTTATCATCCTCAAAGTAATGGCCAAGTTGAAAGGTTTAATGCAACATTTGTTACTCAACTTGCCAAACTAACTGATGATGAATTAAACAATTGGGACGAATATTTATGTTTAATTATATTTGCTTATAACACTGGTGTTCATTCAACAACAAACATGACCCCATTTGAACTTACATTTGGACGAAAACCAAATCTTCCAATTGACAATCCACCAACATCATTTACATTTCATCATCCAAATGATTATTTTGAACAACTGGTCCGGAATTTAGAATATTTTCGTGGTACAGTAAAACAAAATATTTTAAGACAACAACAACAATCAAAAATTTGTTATAATCGTCATCGTAAAAATCCTGAATATAATATAGGAACAAATGTGTTAACTCGAATATTTACTAATAGATCAAAATTAGACCCGAAATTTTCAATTAGCCCGAAAGTTATTATTCAAAAAGAACATCCAATATACTTAGTCGAAGATATTAATAATAAATCAATATTACAAATTCATGTAAACGATTTACGTCCATTAATGAATAATTAAACAATAATGTTATTCATAAACAACAAATACTCCACCAAAAAAAAAATGTATTTAACCAATTTTAATTGACAAGTATATTATTGTTAATGATGATATTATTATATGATTTAATCTAACATTAATTTTGTCCGTATTATTTATCTAAACTTCATTTACTGATTATACTCCTTATTATCATAATGTATATTTATATTTCAATCATACTAACTTCTTCTATCCTTTACTTATTACATTTATGGAATTTTCGCCTTTTTAACTATATTTGGATCTCAGATTAATTTTGTGGCAGTTATCTAACAAGTATATCATTTCACACAATCTGATCCATTATTTATTTATTTATTTCCTTCATATTAATCATTGTCTAGTTATATTTGTTATTGTTTTCTATCACATTTTCTATTTCTATTTCTTATCAATCTACATTCCTTTTCTTAAACAAAAAAAAAATGTTTTTTTTTCGCTGACAGGGGGGAGTGTTATGATCTGTGTATTACATACACAATCATACATTCTCTTTCTCTTCTGTTTTCTTTCTTTATTATACACATATTCGTTCTTTCATTTTCTTCCACCTGATTCATTCTTGAATATTCATCCAAAATAAACTGACCGATAATTCAACCCTAACAATTTCATAACAGAAATAGTGCTAAACAAATATTCAAACGCCACAAAACTTATTTTTCGGTTTACGTGGTTATTATATACGCTTCAGCGCAAAAGAAAACTTTTACAAGAACAAATGGATGATGTACCACAAGATTTATTGATGGTAAATCTTAAAACCATTGAAAATATATTTAAAGATCTTAATAAAAAAATTGATGCTTTAACAAAACAAACTAGTGCATTTGAAACAAAAATTTGAAAATGTTGATAAGTAACTTCAAACTTGTTCTCGACGTTTGCATAAGGTAATAGCGCTTTCTTTCATTAAGATTACTAATCAAAAATTTGGTCCAGACAATGAATAGTAAGATGGAATTTTGATCAAGTGTAAAACTAGCATTATATAGTCGAGAAATAAAGAAGTTACACTTGATCATTGATATCGATGATGTGTTGAAAAAGTCTAAGGTTTGAAAATTATATGTATATAACAGATATCACCTATGGCATTTTTAAACAATAGAGCCACAGTTAATTGATAATATATGCCTTTTTGTTCTAGAATTGAACAACAAGTGAAAACACCTATTAATCTTCCAGTTGTCGTAAGTTTTTATTGTTTTCCTCTTTTTTCACTTCTTCTTTTAGAATTACAAAGGACGAAATCTATAATCTGTAATTGTAATTGAAAATTCTGCTGATCTTATGAAAATGTTCATTAATCAACTATTCACCAACGAAAAGATAATTAATCGACAACATGAACAAGACAATGAACGAATAATGAAAATAAAAGGTAACTAGCCTGTATTATAGAATCATTAGTATAGTAGTTAGATATCTATTTCAGAAGTGATAATAGCTGTTTTTTTTTACAACGACAATGATAAGCTAGAAGGATTTTGGAATAATCAAGTAAAATTGTTCGTGGTAATCAAAGATGAGGACATTCATTTAGAGAAAATAAATCATCGTAAGTTGTAACTCAAGTGACGTTTAATAAAATAGATTTGTATTTTTTTAAAGATCAACTTCTACAAAAACTAATCCAACTACAAATAATGAAAATACTACACATGACTAGTAATAAAAATGAAGAACCAGTGACATTATCAACAATGAATCATAGTATGAAATAATATTAATATCCGAAAAAGTAATTTCTTATTACTTGAACTTTCTCTTGATCGTTTTGTTTCTTGATTCATTATGTGAAATGTATCTTGATGAAATAACTTTTTATTTGTGAAATCTCATGTCTTGTTATTTCGTTCTTCTTTAGTTAACTTCTTATATAACTTTTTCGTGGACATTATTTCAGAAATTGTATAAAATCTCTATATACGAAAATAAATGCGGTCTTTGTAGAAGCAGCTGGGGTGCCAGTATATAAACTATCACATTCGACATTCGAGATTATCTAAAACGTCATGAGGAACCTAAATAGAACGTTATAAACAATGCGTTCGAAACGCATCCTTTAACCCTTCATCTTGATCTGAGCTACTATACGATCGGCTCCTAAAAAACCTATCAAGAAGATTCTCGAACTTCTTGAAAAATAAGCATTATTTGGCCGGTAAATATTCTGACCTAGATGTATTCAAAAGCATTTGAATACGTCACAAACTCGCAGTTAAAATGAGCAGAATTGTCCTTACTCAAGCTTTTATCACTGACACCGAACACTCTCTATGAATAAGTCAAACAAGAGCCAACATCAGATCCTCGATGATTATTGGTTAACCTACTTCAACTAGGAAGATTTACGATTCTGGATCGATTTCTTCTCCACACTAATAAAAATACCGGGGATTTTTCTTCACGGTGAATTATCGAGTATTCAAAGTTGACCGACTGAAAATAACATAAGATGCGATCCTCAAAACGAAACTCATTTGACTCTAATGTATATTAGCCAATCGAATCGCTTTCTTGTCTGATGCTAGAGAAATACTCCAAGTCTCTATTCACAAATCTGAGCTTTTCGAACGATATTACGAGCAATTCTTATTAACTTCAATATCTAATTCAAGCCTATTCTCAACATACAAGACAAATATTAACGTTTTACTTCATTTACTTAGTTCAGCTGTTTCTACAATCGTCCACTACGATGTATCCAAATATCTCCCGCCTCTCACAGAAATCCTGTTTTTAAGATTTTTCCAGAAAAAACTAATCAACAATAGATCTATGCAATGCCACTTCTTTCTAGCACAATGGAAACGTTGTTAAATGATGAATCGCAAAACGTAAACAATGTCATTAGCTTCATACTTATGGAACTTTGCGCTGTAACCGTTCTTTTTACGTGCAGACATTTAAACAAATGCTTCTAAAGCAGGAATTGAAGAGTTCAATCATTTTCAATCAGAAACTGGAAAAAATATCCAAAAATTCAGATACCGAAGATAATATGTTGCTTATTTTTCCCTGTATTAGACCGTTTTCCCACCAGAAATGCAACTCGGCAATAATTACTATCACTATCATTCATGACTTTCATCTTTGTGTCTAAAAAATTAAATCCATATTCTACTATCACGAAAATAGCTGCATTTCTTGAAACACAGTACAGATAATCGAATTTCTTTCTCAGTGGCTTATATCTTCAAACTTTGTGTAGACGAATAAAAAAAAGATACAATTTGTAGTGAACAAAATACAGATATGTTTTGACAGCATTTTCATGATATTCAAAGTATGTCTATTAATATTTATTTGTTTATCGATGATTGT
>CAJNOP010000409.1:58160-70182 GCA_905250075.1 Rotaria sp. Silwood1
GAACAATAAAACGATTAGTTATTGAAAAAGAACTTCTAAAAGAGTATCATTTCTTTATTGGATTAAATCTTTCAGTTTGTTTGACAATTTTCTTCCAAAGTTCATTTGTTCTTGATTTCATTTTTCAATATAGAAAAATAATTTATTCTTTTTCACAATAAGATATACAATCGATTGAACTTTATCATTGTATATTTTAACGAATATTTTTTCAATGACAATTGTTCTTATTCAACCTCATCAAATCCAAAAAAAATTAAATCATTTTGTAGAAATTTCACCGATGGTCAAAAAACAAATGTTTTTTCTGGGTTTAGTTGGAGTTTTATCGTTTGTGATGGTTTTTTTATTCAGTCAGTTGAAATCTTTTTGATTTTGTAACTGATACAATTGATAGTAGTTTAGAGAAAATAGTACGTTAAGATTGTGCGTTGTCAATAGATTGCGTCGATTAATGCATAATTGCTGAATTGTATCATCTAATATAGTTAATCGATCAGAAATATATGTATGTCCTTCTAATTTTAGTGACAGATGAGTAAGTTGATTAAATACAGATGATAAGAGCGTGGGCGTGTGGGTAGGTATGGGTCTAATTCTCCGGATCTGAATAAGTCACAACCTCACCCACACCCACAACCTTTATAATTGTACGGAAGATATTTGCCACGTCTTCTGTTATTAGAAACACTGCTGGCAATGCATTTTTATTAAATTTGTTGAATGTATACAGGGTGTCCCAAAAATCCGCCGAAAAAGTAAATTTGTAGAATTTCATTATTTATCGTATACAATCAGCTAATGTATTTTTTCGATGATAGGTATCAGTGTGAAGTTGTTATTTGCACGGACGAACTTCATAAATATTGTTCAATGTTATAACTTTGGACTAAAATACAAAAAGCACTCCTTCTTTCGATTTCAAAAAAAGCATTTTGCAATGTTTCTCTTTTAATACTTTAATTTGTCGCGTTTTTTGTGACAATTATATCGTCTAGATTTTTCTCTATCGTTTATAGGCATTTGCTGTGATATATAACTGAAAAAATAAGTCTAATGGTGTCAAGCTCGATGATCATGAAGTCCATAAGATTGCGTTAACTTTTGGAACGAAAACTGGTGAATTGGAAGAGGTAAACTGAGATCATGAGCTTTCTGATCATCGACCTTGGTATTGTCAGGCTTATTTTGGTAGTAATATGGCACAACAAATGCATTTAAACGATAAAGAAAAATCTAGACGATATAATTGTCACAAAAAACGCGACAAATTAAAGTATTAAAAGCGAAACATTGCAAAGTGTTTTTTTTTTTAAATCGAAAAAAAAGGGGTGTTTTTTGTATTTTAGTCCAAAGTTATAACTTTGAACAGTATTTATGAAGTTCATCCGTGCAAATAAAAACTTCACACTGATACCTATCATCGAAAAAAAAACATTAGTTGATTGTATACGATAAATAGTGAAATTCTACGAATTTACTTTTACGGTGGACTTTTGGGACATCCTGTATTTTGGACAGTTCATCATGAGATATTTTTAAAACTCTAAAGATGTTTAATATTGATCATTTACGAGACTCTATCGTACATTTGGTCCCTGACGAGATGAATAAATACATAGAAATCTGTTTTTTCATGATCTGATTTTGCGGAATATTTTAATGTCGGTTTAGTGAGAGCTGATTTTGTGACTCTTTTGACAATCGAATAATCAGTTGCAACTAATCATGAAACAACTATCGAAGAAGGTTATTGTTACGCTCATAATCTTGAGTATGGGTGTGGGTCTTCAATGACTCGACATCCTCCCACACCCGCATCCGAAACGTATTAAATCAGAAATAGTTTATATCCAAGAGTATATTGATATTTAATGTTCTCTTCTAAATTAGTCATAGATGTGATTAAATAGTTCTATTCATCAAATATTTATTGAAGAATCTTCAAATAAAAATAATAAATTAAAATGTTAAGCAAATAAATTTCTTAAAAAATATTTTTTATTCTTTGATCAATAACGATTCATTTATTGATTTTTGTTCGATTTATAAAAGCATGTTTGCATATATTCATCGTTCCATACTTTAAGTTAATGTTACTCTAGTGAAAATATTATTTTACCTTATGTTTTTTTGACTAATTGTCGTTATTGATTTATAAAAGACTTTTTGTATAGAATTATAGTCAAATATCAAAAGAATTCTTTAGTATGTAACGCTTCGTTTTTTATCTAATCAATAATAACTATTTATTATCTTTGATAAGAAAATAATTTTAACTGATAATGCAAGGGCATGTACTATTGAGCAAAAAAGATAGACCATGTTCGATTGAAATGATCACTTTCATCGAGGAACTAACGAATTTAAAATATATGCTGCTGATGGTGTACTTTGACAAAGATATTCTATTTTTAAGGTATTTATAGTGCATGTAATCAGTCCATAATTTAACATTTTACCAGAAGTTCTTTTTCTTTCTCCGTTATGGTTAGATAGAGTTCATCGAGTTGCATAAGAAAAAGTATGTTTCAAAGTTAAAAAAAAAAAGGATATTTTACGAAATTCCTAATTTTGGATCTCTTTTCCCAAATATTTGAAAATAATGGTTTAATCAGAGTTACCAGATTTTCTGGAAAAAAAAAGAAAGTTTCTAAATTTTGAAAATTTTCTGTTATTCTTCCGAATTTTGAACTCTTTATGTCATAGTTTCCTTACTTACGTAAAATATGATTGTAACTAATTGCTAAAATGGTGCTCAACTGAAATAAGACTGAATAGTGATTATTCTTGTGAACAACTTTTATAACCACATTTTAACTCTAACACACTGGTTAAAGCAAAATCAATCGAAAAATACAAAATATGAACAATAATATCGAATCAATATTATATAATATATTTTTCTTTTGTAAAATTTCTTATTCTGCATGATATATATTTAGTTTGCTTTAGTATATTTTTTGTGAAAGAAATTCAAGTCTAATGAACATGCTAACCAATAAGTTGCAAAAAGAAATACTATTTCTGAATTTCAAGCTTTTGATCTGTCAACCTGGGGTATCATAGACTCAAAATTGTGAATTTCGTAAGATACCTTTTTTTTAACTTTAAACATACTTTTTCTTATGCAACTCGATGGGTTCTATTCAACCATAACGCAAAAAAAAGTTCTGATGAAATGTTAAATTATGGACTAATTACATGCATATAAATACCTTAAAAATCGAATATCTTTGTCAAGGTACACCATCAACAACTCATATTTTAAATTCATTAGTTTCTCGGTGAAACTAATCATTTGACCCAAATATGGTCTATCTTTTTGTTCTACAGTACACGCCCTTTCATAATGAGTCTAATAGTGAAATTAGTTAATCAAAATACGACATTCTTTTTTTTTATGGCTATGTTAATAATTGATACGAAATCAAGTTATTATCAAACAGATGTTTATAATCGATTAAATTCATTGAAAGAATTGACATTATCAACAAAGAATAGACTTTTTTATTTCTTTTTATGTAATAAATATTTTATAACAAGGGTTAAATAATAAGAGAAAAAAAAAACTAAGACATTCCCATAATCGAACTGTCGAAAAACAAATTTTTTGAAATGAATTAGTACGAATTATATTTATTTATTAGTAAATAACAGTTGAAATAAGAAGACTATATATAGAATTATATTCAAATATAAATAAAATCGATTAATGAATAGATTCAGTTAATATTGATGATCGTATAGGTTGACATGATGATTGTTCTTGTTGTTGTGGTTGTTGTAAATTGGTTGTTCTATTTGATAAAATCATAGATAATGATTGTTCATATTTATCATGTAAACGATGTTGAAATTTAGAAAAATTTTTTCTTTGAATTTTAAATTGTTTTTTAAATTGTTTAAAATTAAAAGATTTTTTACGTATTAAAAATGAATATCGTCTTCGATAATAATATTTATCTTTTAATAAACGAGCTTTAATTTGTATTTGAAGATTTTTATTAATTAATTTTTTTGCTTCATTTTTAAGTCTTTCACTTTCTTTTTGTAAATCAATATTTCTTAATAATAATTCATTTAATTCATTATCTTTATTATAGAAATAAACAAAATAAATTTATTTCAATGAAATTATTTTTTTTTATAACTTACGAATTTGTTCAATTAATTGATTATCTTGTTCAGGTTCTGTATTAGAATCAACTTTTTCATCATTGATCTAAATCAAATAAATAAATAGAAAGAAAAAAAGAAAAGTCAAATTTGGATTATTTTATTTACTAATTGTTCTCGACACATGATCTTTTATATAATTATCTATGAAAAAACAAAAAGCCCAAATATATACCCTTCATTGACTTTTAACACGTGATACGTTTTATTTGCTTGAAAGCATTCAGACAATTGTCTATGCTTCACTGATTATATTAAACAAATAACAAACACAAAACAAACAAATGTCAAAACATATTATATCAACTTATTGTTAAACAAACCCAAAAATCTACTATTTATTTAAATATCGTCTATTTGCCTATCATCTTGGATATTATTCTATCATTATAATATATTATATGTTTATGATCAACTTCATATTGAATTTATTTATAGATATTAGTAATTGCTTATTTCACAATAGACCATTCATAAAACGGCCTACAAAGAAAAAAAATGTTTTTTTTTTACTCCGATGATACTAGTGTTTGACGTCACCAACTTTTTTAGTCACAGTTATTCTTTCTAGTTTATCGTCAGTCGAAATATTTTTCATTGAATGATCTTGTTTTCGACTAAATACTCAAGACAGAAGACTGACTTGACACAGAGCTCTTTCGTTCAATGCCTTCTCATTCCTTTTGAGACTAACTAATGACAAGAGCAGCATCTATATCATAATCTAGTCATTATACTATCAGATAGATAATGTGAAATAAATAGCCGTTAGTGAATGATTCACGATGATTTAATGCTACTGAAATTTTCATTTCATAACTTGTAAATACGTATCAAACAAGTTAATTACGAAACCATGATGATTCATATGAATATGTTTAATTATTATTTTCTAAATGATGTTCAAAACGAATATTAACTTTAAAATGATTAAAAACAAGAATATTAAGATAGATCTAAGATAATAATTAATTTTTGTAAATATGATTATCATCTGAAAAAAGTTTATGCTTTAGTTTTTAGAAAATAATTATTAAAATAGTGAAGTTCTTTTTTTGTTTTCATCACTTTTTTTTTCTACTTTGTTCAATGTAATTTCAATAACGATATGATTATTCAATTCATTAATTTAAAGTCATCAATTTTTGTTCTATATCGTATAATAACTGATGTATAAGGGAAAAAAAACTCGAGAAAATCTTCATTATCTATGAAATTGTTTGATTTATGTTAAGAAAATAATAAAATTCAATAAATTATATCTGATTGTAATTAAAACATGTTTGTAATCAATGATATACTCAGAATAAACAGTATCTTTCGTTAATATCTTCTAATATAAATAAAATATGTTATTTCGAACAAATCATCATTGAATAATAACAATAATAATTCAATTTTCTTATTGAAATAAATAAATAAATAATAGTGTTTAAACGAGATATAATTAGTTATAATTAATCTAAACATTTACTAAATTCACAAAAATATATTTTGAAATGGTTATTATAAACAAAAAAAAGGAAGTGAATTGAAGAGTAAAATGTGATGAGATTAGATAATAATTGTGAATAAGGTTGACGAATATATTAGTCGACTATTGACAACTACTTATGAATTCTACGGGGTTTATTTTGTTGTATGCACGTTTTATGCATATGTTGTTATCGTGCTTAATCGTTAAGTAAATAATAAAACAAATACTAACGAAAACGAATTAAGACGATTGATGAAAATCAATATCATATATTCTCTCATTTGAAATTTACTAATGTCGTCTAGCAAAAGAATAAATCATATACGAATTAAATTTTTACTTCAAATATCATTTTACTTATTGAACAATATATATATATATATGACGTTATCATATTAAATTACTCTCATATTTCAAGTATTTAACATCTTATTTATGCAATATTGTTCGAACAACTATTTTTCAATTTTGACATCGAATTCATTTTTCTTCTTATTTTTTTTTTTGCTTGACATGTAAGATAATCAACTATTGTACAATATGCATTTTTAAATAATCTTTCTCTTAGGTTAAAAAAACGCCCTTTACTTATGAATACTAATGAACTAAAAAAAGAAACTTTTCATAAAGGTTACAGATTAAAACATCATGCGTAGTTGTCTTTTTTTTACTTAACGGAAGTATATATCAATATATAAATATTAACCTATTGAATAAAACAAGAAAATTTTTATGATTTTTTTTTTTTTTAGTAGTAAACTTGATTGATTTGGAATAAATGACATTAACTGATATAAGTACACATTCACCAAAATTAACTCATAGTTTTTCTATGATTGATGATTTAAATAATAAAGATCATCATCGAAAATTTAAACGAATAAATCGATCAATATTTAATTTATTTTCATGGCATCGACAAACAAATATTTTAAGAAGAAAAAATAAAAATTTAGATTTAAAACAAAATAATTCATATTTATATCGTCCATCAATAATAACAACAACATCAGAATTATCAAGATCTATATCAAATAAATCAATAACATTTGCATCCGTTTTTGATGAATTAGAAGATGATTATATTCAGAAAAATAATCATTCGGTAAGATTTTAAAAAAAATCTATTTTAAACAATTTTATGTCGTTTTTTTTATTTATTTTAATTAGAATTTAGATATAAATACATCAGGAGATAATGAAGATCTTGTTATTGTTGTTGAAAATAAATATATTGATAATCAATTAAATACAAATAATTCAAATGAAACTAATGAACCTTATCCATTTCGATCAGAAATTCCATTAGATTCACTTACAAAATTAAATAAATCTTATTCAAAAAAGAAATTCTTTGATCATTTAATAGATTATCATCGTTCAAAAAAAATTCATCATCCTGTTCAATTAATTAATACAATTGATCGATCTAAATCTGAACCTAATTTATTTATATCATTATCATCAAATCCAACAACAACAACAACAACAACAACAAATGATCATTATCAATCATTAAAAACATTTCGTCAATGGATTAAATCATCATCAATTGGTCAATTTATTCAATCATTTATTAAAAATCAAAATCGAAATTCAAATACTTCAATTAAAAAACATTTTAAAAAAAAATCTTCTCGAAAATCAACAATATCAAGAAAATATTCTGATCTTATTTATTAATATATATTATTAATTTATTTTATCTGTAAATAAATAATTCTATTATACATATTTAGAATTGTTATAATTTATTACATATTTATGTCGATTATTATCAATTTGTAAATAAAACATCTTAGACAATATCAAATACTATTCAATTTAATCGAAAATATTTAGAAAACAATACATTTTATTTTAGACCTTTTTTTTTTTTATTTATAAATTAATATACATTCGTTATGCTCATACACGACATATAGTTTCACTAAAAAATGAATTTATTTATTACCGGCAAAGATCATTTTATATAGATGTAAATAAAGATATTTTTAAAAACTCCATACTAATAGATCATTACATTTCAATTTGAGATATTTATTGAAATAGAGAAAAATACTATATAAATGTCAATATCATTATTCATAGAATATTTCTGAACAAGACATTAATGTCTCTTTGTCTCCGATCATCTGTCCGATAGTATGCTAGTTGTTATAATTATTATCTAGAAGCTTTCACAATGTAACATTACTTTATGCAAACAAGTAATTGTAAAAGCAGTAGAAATTTACGAGTGAAAACTACTATAAACTGATTTAAACGAAACAGTCCTACTATATATTCAAAATATATTTCAAGATTCGAAATATTTCAAAAATATTCATGCATGTTGACCAAAACTTGTGTACATGTTTGAATACTATTGTTGACAGCTATCATTTTTATCAGGTAAAATACAATTGTATCAGAATATTTGACTTTCATAAGATTCATTTATCTAAGATATCAATCTATAAAACGTATCATTAGATTATTTTTCTTGCCTAAATATCCATCAATACTTAAGGTAATAGTCGAAAATTGTGACTGATCATTGACTATAGTTGAAGTTAACTTAACAATGTCACTAGTCATGACGTAATAATCATGAAAATTAATACTACTCATTGAGATGACCATGATTTACAGAATCCAAAGTCAATTATACTTCTCAGTTACATTGCAAATACCATCACTTTAACAGAAGTACCGAAAACATTGCTAAGATCAATTATTTTCAGAAGCAATATCTTAACAACACAATTCCGTTACTAATATAGAGTGATATATGAAAAATTTCTTATGATTGTACATCAGCTAAAACTACATCCACAACTGTAACAACATTTAAGAAAAAAATGAATTAGTTAAACAGTATAGCAAGAGCACAAGCAGCTCTTTTCATCAATGAGAAATTTTCGTTTTTGTGTATGAAATATTCACGAACACTAAGCCCAACTATTTTGAAATCTTTCAGCCAATATTTAACTTCACCACAGTTCACCGAACTTATTTGAGAATCAAATTAGGCATCGAAGAGCTCATCATCTTGCCCGTTTCAGTACAACGAATAACCAAATATAATTTAAATTTTTCTTGATTGACTTTCAAGCAATATTTTATAAGAATTTGATTTGTACTATTGATTCAACTACGTTTTATTTTGATCTTGTCGTTTTTATTTTCTTATATTTTGATTTAAAACAGAAACACATTGTTTGCTTATCATAGTCAATCAATAGAGCGTTAGTAAAATGAGCATTAAGTATTGCAATAAATAAGTGAGCTTTGTCTGAATTTGATGTCAAAGGATGAAACAAGCTAATAGAAGATCAATGAGTTTTGATTTCAGAAAAATGAATGCTACATATGAATGAATAGATAAATCAGTAGGGGAGTTGTAATTGGAAACCGCGATGCTATCAGACTTGTATTATCCACTATTGGATAACAACGTTTTACATTCGATTCATAATCAAATAGATGAGTAAAGATAGAGCATCTATTATGTATTAGATTAATGGATTGATGAGTGTGGATCACATCGTTTGTAAAATAATTGATGAGCTCCTAGAAGTTGTTGAAGTGAATAATAGCAATTGATTTTCTTTCAATTGAGTCGTATGTTGCTAACATATTAGTCATTACTCTATTCAATCATCTTTTATTTTAAATATTCTATTTTTATTTTCTAGATGGAATGTTTATACGAATATATCTTCTGATGGTAGTATATCATCATTGGTACATAACATTTTAAAGTATTGATGATCATGTTTGAGCAGTACAGCATTTTTCAGATGATCTTATTTTATTATACAATCACAACTTATCATGATACTACGAACAAATGATTTTTTTATGTTTGTTTTTGTTTTTACCACAAAATTCTACAACTTATGGATATCGAACGATCGAATCAGGAAATATGAGATATCTGATATCGGATTATTTTAAAAACTAGTGTTTTCTCTAGAGAAATTGGTTGGATCCGACCTAGTATTCATCGAAATTTTTACAGTTGGATTCCGGGCTAGATCGCACCGGAAAAGTATGATCGATGACAATTAACAACTAGCCATTGTCATGGAAAGTTTGTTTCACAAAACATACAGTGATAAATAAGTGTTTAAGTTCTTAGGCATATTCGAGCTTTAAATGATATTCAAAGTAAGAAAGGTTACTACTGTCAATGGAAGTATTAGTCAATTTTAGTAATGAAATTTCCTGAAATTCATTTCTTTGATTTCATAGAAAATAAAAGTCCTTCTGCATTTACCGTGCAAGAAACTGCAATTGAATTTTATGGAAAGTTTTTCATGTCAATGAAGTGAACTAAACATTTTCTTTTCCGTTATATTAAAGTATTGTTTCTCTTGTTATGAAGATGTTCTATATATAAAATACTTACAATTTAAATGTTATTTTGTCGAAAAGAAAATAATAAGTCTCGATGTATACTCAATATTAATTTTTATTTTCAAAACTTATTCTAAAAGGGTTTTGTCGGCAGATGACGCTAAAATTGAATATTAGAGACTGTTGTCATAGATTCTTATTAAACTGAAAGAGATGAAAGTTTTGATTGCTTTTCTGATGGAAATGTCCCTTTCAATATATATTGATAAATTATTTAAAAAAATTTATTCATCAATGGTGAATTTATTATATAACATTTTTTTCTTTAACAAATAGAACGATAGAATGATTGGATGTTTGATTGACATACAAATTTTTTCTAACCGAGGAAGAAGGTGCACATCGAAGTGAAAATATTGATAAATAGAAAGTTTTATGAATTAAATATATATGTTAATTATTTAATGAGCTATACGTAGATTAAATTTTCGTTTGTTATATTATTCCAATGATTATATTTATAAGTATTTCTCTTAATATATTTAAGATATTTTTTTTTGTACACATGGCTATACGTAATGATGAAATACTGACTATGGATTCACGTGTAACTCTTTCTGATAAAAATACAATGCCACGACTTGGTTAAGTTTAATATAATATATATATTTTTTTTAAATATTTATTTCGATAACTAAAGGTCTTGGAACATGGAGAAGTGAACCAGGAAAAGTTCAAAATATAGTTAAAGAAGCTATATTAAACTGTGGTTATCGACATATTGATGGTGCATGGTTATATAATAATGAAAATGAAGTTGGTAATGGTATACATGAAGCTTTAGAATTAAGTCAAGGAAAAATCAAACGTGAAGATTTATTTATTACAACTAAATTATGGAATCAAGTATAAATAAAAGTTTTATTTTATTTAAAATATCTTATTAAAAAATAATATATATATATATATTTATTTAAGCATCATTCACCTGAAGATGTTCAATGGGCTATAAATGATAGTTTAAAAAAACTTCGATTAGATTATGTTGATCTTTATTTGATGCATTGGCCTATTGCATTTAAAAATATGAAAGAAAATCCATGGTCACAAAATGAAGATAAAACAATTCGTTATTATGATGAAAATATAACACTTGCTGATACATGGAAATCAATGGAAAAATTAGTTGATTTAAAATTAGTACGTTCAATAGGTTTATCAAATTTTAAATCATCACAAATCGATGAAATTCTTAAAATAGCTCGTATTAAACCAGTTGTTAATCAAATTGAACTTCATCCATATTTAAATCAAGAAGAATTACGTCAATATTCTAATAAAGAAAATATTATTCTAACTAGTTATTGTCCATTAGCAAATTTAAAACGATTAAATGAACATGAAGAAGAATCATCACCATTATATAATCCAATTATTCAACAAATAGCTAAATCAATTAATCGAACAACAGCACAAGTTATTATTCGATGGCATCTTCAACATGGTCTTACTCTTATTCCTAAAACAGTTACATTACAACGTCTTTATGAAAATAGTCAAGTATTTGATTTTAATTTATCGGATAATGATATGTATCTTATTGATCAATTAGAAAAAACACATCATAGACGTTTCGTTAATCCACCTATTTCACCACCTGGTCTTAAACATGTATTTGATGATTAACTAACAAACAAATTAAATCATATCTTTTTTTCATATTGCATTTCTTTTTAACAAATAAAATGTTTCAATTAACTATCAAATCAGATGAACTTTAGAAATATCAACAATTAAACTAAATTAATTAGACAACTATACTCAGTAACATTCATCGTTTCATCTTATATCAAATTCATAAGCAGATATCAATGAGACTAGCAAATATATCCAAACAAGTTCGTCTATATGAGCCTTTAATCTTGGGTGAGGTACCCATCACAGACTGTGACAGAGAATCCAGGTACCCATCACAGACCGTGACAGAGAATTCAGTTACCTGTCACAGACCGTGACAGAGAA
>CAJNOP010000409.1:70192-86998 GCA_905250075.1 Rotaria sp. Silwood1
TCACAGACCGTGACAGAGAAACCAGGTACCCATCACAGACCGTGACAGAAAATACAGGTACCCATCACAGACCGTGACAGAGAACCGGGGTACCCGTCACAGACCGTGACACAGGAATTGTAGCTGTAAACCATCAAATATACGGTCAGCTACAAATATGTCGTAAGGAAATGGAACAAAAGGATTTCCATTTAATTAGTAACAGTAGGTCCATCGTGTTTCACATTTTTAATCCCGCAAGGGATTGCGCTAACAGCTTTTATTCTTTTACATAATCCTCAAAAAATGCAATAATCAACTTGTTCATTTATTATAAAGAGACGTTATTGATGTACGGTTATTTATTGTATATCAGCAATATTTATCACAATATGTGACATAGGAAAGATGAGTACTGCTATGGTGTCTATGACATGAAGAGGGGGCATTATTAAGTTATTTGTCACATATCTGATGCATCATTGCTGTGATGAACTGTTTCTAACTTATCTATCACTGTCCGTGACATTGAGATAGTAGTACACGTATTTGTTTAAGAGACGGAGAGTACCAATATCTCCTTTATATCTTCAAACATTCGTTTTAGTTCATGTTTAACAAAGAAAAAAAAAACGTTGATATGATGAAATAAAATAATAGAATGATTAATTCTATAATAAGATGTGATAATAAAATAATTAATCAATTCGATAATCTCTTGAATAATGATTATAGAACAGTTAAACTCATTCTTTATTAATGATCGTTGTTTTAGTTAAATTTGAGAAATATGAAAATATTCAACCTGAAAACTAATTTTCGTTTATCATCATTTACAAAACAATTAAAAGTTTATGCAATCTATTTCACTTGAACAACAAAACAAATTATCAAGAAATGACACATTTCAATAATTTCTTGTTTGATTAATTTAATAATAGATATACTTTGATGAGTAAGAAAATAAGAATTGAACATTTACTTAATCCTTTCGTGAAGAGTCTATTTTTGATAGAATCGGATAATTATTCTTATATGATTCTAGTCTTGTTCTATATGGTTGTTTTTGTTTTTTTGGAAGTCAAATAATTAATTTCAATTCTGTTCATCGTTTGAAAGTAATCTCTGTCTATATTTAATATATAAAAATATTCGAGAAATATATTTAATATTTATCTGTTATCTTATAAAAATAGTAGATAAACTTATTATCATCGAACTGTTTTATATAACAAGATATTTATTAGAAAGAAAATCAATTAAATTGATTTCATTTTGAATAGTAATATGTTAACTCAAACAATTGTTTGTTTATTTAACTTGTTCATTGTAAAGAATTATTATTTTATTTGACTTGAAAAGTGATTTCAACTTAATTTTATTTTCTACACGAAAAACATCTATTTATCATTTTACATAACTATTCGATTGAAAAAACTTTTTTATTTTTTTTGTTCTTAACATTTGTGCAGAATGAAGACTAACAGTATTAGATATCGTTTTATTGTTCACATTGAATTCTATACAATTTATAATAGAAGATTCGATAAAAATTCAAATATGGAGCACAAAAAAAAAAAAACAAAATTCATATTGATTTAATTTATATTTACTTTGATCATAAAAAAATCGAATAAATCTTTATTGTTTCTATACTCGAGAATATATTTTAATATAATACAATACAGCAAGCATAATAAATAGTTTTCTGTTTTTATAAAACTTGGAAGAATTATAGGTTTTTAATGACATACATCGTTCAATATATATATATATATACGTATGAGGTCAAGAAAAACAAACACACATCATCACCGACTACAAATTATTTGTTGGAATAAAAAGCAAAAATGAATATCTATTGAGAAAACACATACATATATATATATGTGTATGTTTCCAAATCCGAAGAAAAAAAAAGCCCCAGCACATAATCACTGTTCATAATTAATAAGGAAAAGATAATGTAAAACTAATTTGTCGTTGACATACGTCGACGACATACGGGACATAAACGTGTTATAAGTAACCAATTAGTAACACATTCAGAATGAAATAAATGTGCACAATCAAGTTTTTTAACGGGTTCATTTGCTTCAAAGTTTGTTCGACAAATCGCACTAAAAATAAAAAAAAAATGATTTATTTTTCGAATAAAAAAATTGTCGGTCGTACCATTCGGTTTGATTAAATTGATCAGGTTCTTGACCAAATAAAATAACAGGTAATGCATCAATATTTTCTTGTGTTGCTGGAGGATTTGGATTAATTGGTACAGGTGATGCTGCTAACCAACTCTAAATAATAATAAAAATTTATAAGAAATTTTAAAAAAATCTATTTTATTTTCTATCTTACTCGAAGTAATTCAAGTATTGGAACAGTTATTGATGCTGGTAAACAATAACTTAAAATAAATCCAAAGAAAACTCCCAAACAACATAATATTAATATTAATGGTACAATCAATAATGGAAATAATATTCGTATCCATTGCCATATTAATAAAGTTTTATATAGATGAGGTGCTTGTTGTCGACATAGTCCACCTGATCTTGGTTGAAATAAAAATAAAGCTCCAATTGAAAAATAATAAACAAGAATAAGTGCACCTAAATAAGTAAATAAATATTGTAAACCATAATAATAAACATATAATTGACGTCCATTTGTTAAACGATTACATAATTGACTTATTAATAAATGAATTAAATGTAATAATGTTGTAATAGAAAATAATATTATACCAATATATCCATAAGTTTTTAAAGGTGCACTTAAATAAATATCTTCTGTATTATAATATATACATGATGATTGATTAACATTTTTCATTGATGATCCAATTGTAGTTATATATGTTATATTAATAATTAATATCCATAATAGAATAAATGATTCAACAATTAATGAACGTCTTACAGGTAATTCTGGTTTAGTTGGTGGTATAACCATAATTAATAATGTACTTATACAAACAATTCCAAGACAAAATCTTATTAATTCACAATTATTTGTTTCTGGTAATTTTGATGTTAATGTATAAGCTGTACCAAAACAAACAGGTATTAATTTAAAAAAAATAAAAAAACCACGTAAAGCTGATATACGTCGAAGTCTTTCTATTTTTTCTTCTTCATTTAATCGTCTATAATTTGATGTATGATTACGAAAAATAAAATAAATAATTATTGTTAAATCAATTAAATAAAATATTAATAAACATATTGATGTAATAACTAAACGATTTGATTTATAACATTTAGTTTTTGTTGATGATAAACCATATAAAAGTATAATTATATCAATTAAACGATAACATATATGAAGTAAACTACCAGATAATATTCTATCAAAATCAATAAATGAATTTATCCATGTTCGTTCATTATTATCATTTGATGATAATGATATTCGATTATTTGTTAATGATAATCCGGTTTCTAATGAACTATTACGAATAGGTCTTTCTTCAGAATTTGAAACAATATTATTACCAACACTATTATCCATTGTTGATGTTGACATTACTTTAGTACTTATTTATACAACCTTAACAACTATAAAATACAAAAAAATCAATTAAAAAAATTAAATTACTTTTTTTTTTTTTTTGTAAAAATATTTTATTTTAAAATAAGATTTTTATATACAATAAAAACATGATAATATACGATAAGAATACTTGTTTTGTTTTACTTACATAAAACATTGATAAATAAAGGTAAAAGTTTTATGAATCTATTCATGATGTAGTACACTATGTCAAGGATAAGATCACATATTAAACTAATTTTATAACATTTTTTTTTTCTTTTATTTAGTTTATCTCTTCTTCGAAATAGGAAATATTTAAGATAAATAATCAATCTACTGATAAATGACATTATTCAATATTACTCATGTTTTTATTTGATGCCTTTTATCATGCTCACTGAAAATAATCATATCAATAAATCAATAAACAATTTTTTTATAGAAAAACTCATGATTATTTTATAATCAAATCTATATCAAGTTTTTATTCGAAAAATTTTACAGAAAAAAACCTGTTAAATATATATATATAATCATTCAATAGATGGGAAATTTCTCAACAAATAAATAAACATATGACAACTGACTTGTTTCTATATGATTTGTCATATAACTGATGTAGTCGAAACCGTTGCATAAAATAAATTCACAGTCGGTTAATAAAAACAACCAATCGAATATGTAAGATAGATGGCATGACAATTGATGTTATACATGCACGTTGTTGACCTCGCTAAACAGTATATGTAATTTCAATTCTCCTAAGAATCATTCATAGATATTTTATTCTTATTATTAATAATCTATTATAATGGAAAAAAACGAAGAAACAAAACCATTAATAACAGTTAAAAAAGAACCCGTACGTCAAGAACGTTGGTATTTTGGTGGTTTAGCTGGTATACTTGCTGCATGTTGTACTCATCCACTTGATACATTAAAGGTTCAATTACAAACTCAACAACGAGCTGAGTATGGCCTTGTTTGTAAATAAATATGAATTTTTTTGTTTTTGCTTCATTTTAAATAAATAATTGTTTTTTTTTTTTAATTAAAAAAACAAAAAAAAATTTGATTAGCAATGGCAGCTAAGGTCATACGTGATGATGGATTTTTAGCACTTTATAATGGTTTATCAGCATCATGTCTTCGTCAAGCAACATATACAACAACACGTTTTGCTATATATGGAAGTGTTCGATCACTTCGACCAAATTCAAATTTAAATTTTTTTGAAAAAATATCCCTTGCTGCTGTATCAGGAGCTGTTGGAGCATTTGTTGGTCTGTTTAAAATTTAATTTAATAAAAAAAAAACAAAAAAACAAAATATTATTTATTAAAAGGTGCACCTGCTGATCTTGTTAATGTTCGTATGCAAAATGATCCGAAATTACCAAAAGAAAATCGACGAAATTATAAACATGCTATTGATGGACTTGTTCGAATATGTCGAGAAGAAGGACCTAAAAAATTATTTAATGGTAATAATTATTAATATAGAATATTTAACAAAAAAAAACAAAAAAATATTTTCATTTAAATAAAGGTGCATCTATGGCTGTTATTCGAGGAGCTTTTGTTACTGTTGGTCAAATTGCTTTTTATGAACAAGTTAAACAAGTTTTATTAGCTAGTGGTTATTTTCAAGATAATATTATAACACATTTTACATCAAGTTTTGCTGCTGGTTAATTTTCTTTTTTAAATTTTTAGACAAAAAAAACTTAATGTTGTTTTTTTTGTTTTTTTATTCAAGGTGCTGGAGCAACTTTATTAACAATGCCATTAGATGTTATGAAAACTCGATTAATGAATGCTCCACCAGGAACATATAATTCAATACTTGATTGTTTTAAAGATATAATGAAAGTTGGTCCAGCTGGACTTTTTAAAGGATTTATGCCAGCTTTTATACGTCTTGGTAAAAATTTTTTGTTTATTTAAATTTTAAAAATAATATTTATTTATTCATAGGTCCACATACGATTTTAATGTTTATCTTTCTTGAACAACTTAAAAAAAATTTTGGTTATATTAAGACAGATAAAAAATGATTTATCTACTCAATTTATTATTTAGAGATTTCAATCTCAATTTAATATTAATTATTTATTAGCTCAACATTTATTCTAACATCAACCATTGATGAACTTTTTTTTTTATGTAGTTTTAGTATTTGTGAAACTCTATTGAATGTATCCTTTTTACTTTTATTCTCTCGTTTATATATACTCCCCTCCCTTTTTCCCTCTTAATCTCCCATTTTCAAAAAAAAAACAATACTTATTAACATATTGTTTTATGTTTAGTTGTAACTCTGATTGTGTTTGCTCGTATATATATATATAAATTAGTCATTGAGAAGAGTTTTCCATTTGATAAACTAAAGAAAACTAATCTTCATATAATATTCTATATCGATTATAATCAATATAAAACTTGACAACATATTATGACAACAAAAAAAAATTAGTCACAGTTAAAAAATATTCTATTTTTTAGTGAATTTGATAGTTAATTGTATGTATCGTTAAATGTTTTTAGAGAACAATGAGTATGAAATGATTAAAGTCTAAGAATCATTATGTCGAGATGTAACTATATTATATATTATTTAAAACAAAATAAAAAGGTCATATTTAGTTAAAATTTAAATTAAAGAATAAAAATTATTTAAAGAAAATAAAACAAAACCTAATTTTAGAAAATGAAAAAATCAAATAAAAAAACTTATCCATCATCAACAACATGTTCAACAAATTCTACAATTAATCCAAATGGAATAAATTCAATAAATGAATTAGAATTCTTAAGTTCATATAGTCATGAACAAGTTCATATATATGATAAAAATAATTCAAGTATATCATCTTGTTGTGAAATAGCATATTGTACATCAGAAGGTATAACAATATGTTTACCAGAAAGATTTCAACGTGAATTATCATCGTCAATAAATATATCATCATCATTATCATCAATGATTATAAATCGAATAATATATCCATATGAAACAAATGATCAAACAAATTCAATATCAATTAATTCAACATCATATATATTATTTGAATTAATTAAAAAAAAATATTTATCAAATCTATATCAATCATATAAACATCGTCCAATATCATTATCATCATTTGATCGTTTAATATCATTTGATACAATTAAATATAAAGGTTTTCGTCGATGTTTATTTTCTCCATATGATATACGTTTAAATCATGGTCAAACAATATTAGCAACAATAACATCTGCACATGAAGTTTTTATTTATGATATTATATCATTATCAAAATTATTTTTTCATTCACAATCATCTTATTTAATTATTGATTTAACTAAATATTTATTTGATAATATTAATATTGAAAATTATTTAATTGATTCAAATAATCCATTAGATTATCGTTTACTTTATTTTCATTTAACATCACATATTTTATGGAATAAAACAGGAACATTATTTTTTCAATTACAATATTCAGGTCATATTATTATTTGGAAATTTAATCCAATAACAATATTAAATGATAAACCATTAGCTATTATTGATACATTTATATCAAAACCATTATCTATATCATGGAATGAAATATCTCAAATATTATTAATTAATGGTAAAGAAAATCAACGTGTTTTAATTAAATTAGATCAAATGAAATTATTTAATATTAATATTCAACATAATGATTATATGAATGCTGAACATTCGATTTTATTTCAATTAGATCAATATACACTTATATTAATTGAAAGTAAAATTAATTATTGTTTTATTTATACCATTTCAATTCAAGATAATCAGGTTATATTTATATCTTATTTTAAATCATCTATTAACTAATTCTTTATCTTCATCAATAATAGATTAATTTAAATAATATATATCCTTATACAGATTATTGTCATATCAATCAATTCTTATCTATTGTCCTACTTACCTTTTTTCTTTTTCTTCGTTTTAGAAAGATTTTGGTTTTTTTAGCAAAATCATCGAGATGACGCATTCAGTAGATCATTAATCATTAATTATTTTATTAAGCAAATGAGCATCGTTGTATGTTCGTTCTATCTTCTATACAGAGATGTCCATCGCGGTTGAAAACTGACCGCTGCCGCGCCGCGACGATAAAAGAAAAAAGCTAACGCACCGCTACCGCATCGCGGTGATAAAAACAGAAAACCTACCGCGACGCTACCAAAAATAACCATGCCGCTACCGCGCCGCTGCCGCGCTCGCACCACGATGGTTATTTGAAAAAAACAACCGCTACCGCGCCACCACCGCCACAGCGGCAGCGGCGCGGTGGTGGTAGCGGTCGCGCCGCGATGAACATCTTTGCTTCTATAATCTTTATTAACAAATAATATATTCGAGAATCAATAGTCTTATCTTTTTTTATACATGAACAAATATAGCTATCTCTAAACCATAGCCTCTTTTTTTTCTCATCATTGACACCCTTCTCTCGAAAAACTAGATAAAGTCTATAAAATGAACTCTCACTCATTGAAACAAATATACTTATTAGACAATAATTTTTTTTTCATCTCATTCGACCCACTTAGATAAATCTTTATTCTATTCATTCAATAGAAATAATAGTGACTAGTATTAAATATCAATTTTAAAGTGTAGAGTTAAGGATAACTAAACGAAGAACAAAATATTTTTTTCATAGAATTCTTAGAAATACTTTTCTGAACAAGTTAACGTCAATTTTATCAGATTTTTTTTATTCTTGTGATCCATCCGAGATCGCCAAGATTGGGGAGGAAGGACAATCATCTAAAAAGTTGATTGAGAAATTTTTTTTTAAAAGATACCTGATTTCAGGGGAGGGAGTCGAGATTGTTTTGAGATTTAGTATGCAAAAAGAAAAATGTTGGAATTTTGCTGAGAAAAAAAAAAGAAAATTTTTCAACATTGAGGGGTCACCCATGGATTCATCGTTTATCTCTGACAGGTATATATATGTTATTGCAGTCCCATTGGTTTTTTTTTTATGATAATTTTTATTATTTTTGTGATTTATGTGTCAACTACTAACTTTGAAAGTAAATTCACAATTATTATTCAATTATCAGTTGTTATCATATGCTAAATTATTTTATAAAGTCTGTCCTCTGATTAGAGAGCTGCGAATCTGTCTAGCGCCAGGTCCGTGTCAAAAATTCTATTTTTTTTTTCGGGTTTGAGTCTGGCTTCAAAAAACGTAGACTCTCAGCTCTCGACCTGTGACGGTTTCTTATGTTCAATCATTGAATTTATTTGATTGAACCAAAAAAAAAAATATTGACAGCAAAATTGTTTCAATTAAAATTTGTGTTCTAATATTCGATATATCTAATTGAGAATGTCTCGTTTTGTAAATAATATAATCAATATGATTATAATATGTAAATAATTTAGACTGTTATTCTTTTTTTTTCTATTTGAATTAAATTGATATTCATATGTTTATATTAAATATATATATATATATATGTTTTAGTGTTCAAGTTATGATTGTAATGAAATTGATTGTCGTCAATATCCTTCATGTATAATTGGTTTTCAAGAAGAAGAACGTAATTCATCAGAAAATCTTATATCAATTATTGTTGGTTGTGAAGATGGTACAATACATTCTCTTATAATATCACGTCAATTACCAATAAAAATAATCGATATGAAATTAATTGTTAATGGTCAAATAAAATCATGTACTCGTAAACCAATATTATTACGTGATTTTAATTTATCAACAAATGAATATATTCTTGCACGAATATATTATTCTCCAATAGTTGCACCTAATGTTAAATTTGGTTTTGTACATTGTCAATTACATCGTTGGTTATTAAATAAAATAAATACATTCGATGATATAATTGAACATTTTTTAAAACAAATTGATATACCATTATGGCGTTCATCAGATGAACTTGCTATTTTATTTAATCAAATTAAACATTATAAAAATACTAATAATAATAATAATAATTATCAAATAAAAAAAAAAGAAAAAGAAAATAATAATTATATTTATTTACAACGATTATGTCGTTTATATAGTTTATTAAATAATAAAAAAGAATTAGAATTAAATGAAAATAAATTATTAGAATATTATCGTAATAAATTATCAAATATATTAATATCTCTTTTTTCAAATAATATTGATAAACTTTCTAATATTGAATTAATTATATATAAAATATGTACTAATGATGAAGATATAGATTTATCAAATTTATTTATGTGTCCATTATGTAATAATTCATTAACAATAATAAAAGATGATCTATTATATAGTAAATGTTCAAATAAACATATTTGGCCTCGATGTTGTCGAACACTTATACCATTAAGTTTCGATTCTAGTCAAACATGTTCATTATGTGATAGAACAATAACTTTTATTCAAACAAATGATCAAAATTATATCAATTTTTTACAATATAAAAATACACAATTGGACTTTTTCTTTTCATCTATATGTACTTTTTGTATGTAATATATTAAAATTAACTAAACAAATATATTTACTCTCATAAAAAGTTTTTTTTTTAACAATTTCCATATTTTCGAAATTTTATCATTAAATAAGATGATGGGTTAAAAAAATTTCTCGAACTGATATTATTTAAAAACAAGAAAAAGTGATATTGCATCAGAGATGTCCATCGCGGCGCTGCCGCTGTCGCGATGGCGGTGGCGACGCGGCAGCGGCAGGTTTTTTCAAAAAAAACCATCGCAGCAGCGGGGCGACAGTGGCAGGATTTTTTTTGAAGGACATTGAAAAACTGTATGAATTTAATAGAATTTCAGGATTTACAAATGAAATGCCCTAATATTGAATAAATCTGATGGACTAGTACCCATATCTCTGGTCAAATATAGTCACAGCAGTGAAATTAGAAACACTTTTTTGAAAACCGTCGCGGGACGTTTATTTTATAATTCATCGCGGCAGCGTTTTTTTTATAAGTCATCGCGGTGCGGCAGCGTCGCGGCAACATTTTTTTATAAACCGTTGCGGCGCGGCAGCGGCAGATTTTCAGCCGCGATGGACATCTCTGTATTGCATTAGTATTCTTATATCTATAAGTAGTTCATACAGTCCTGTTTTTATAATAGACACAATCAGCTCTGTTGCATGAAAAACATTTGTATGAAAAAAAAAGTTTTCTTCAAAATCTTTATCAATAAATTAAAAAATATTCTTCTTAAAATATAAAACAAATACTACTCTAACAGATCTATGCAATAGAATAGATTTATCATATATTTATTTTTCAGTAAACAACTCGTAAGTAGAACAAAATTTCTAGTAAAAATATAAGACAAATATAATTTTTGATTTTTCTCTTGAATATCAATTATTGAACTCAATTTGAAATAATCATTTCAATAGTTGTTCGATGAACTTCTTTATGAAAAAAAAATTCCATAGAGCACTTATTACAAGATGATATTTTCTCAATGAACTAAATACAATAGTTCTTACAAAGTCTTTTATGATCTGAAAACTACTCTGTTGAATATTTGAGAAGCATTTCTGTACTAATTAATCAATGATATATCACTATCAAACCTTTTTTTTTCTATATAGAACTTCATTAATCATTGAAAGTATTACACTTAAGAGCCCAATATTCCTTCCAAGAGACATAAAAATAATTTCAATAAATTCCACTAGAAGAGTTTATATGTAAAAATCAACATTTTTCTGAACTGAGATAACCTTAGTGAACATACAGAGATGAAAATATAATTCTCAAGTGATTCTTAAACCGAACGATTCGTCATTTTTTTAGCATTACTTTTCTTTTTTTGAAGTTTTTTTGATTCATAATAAGCGACATGCAACTTTGATTTTTTTAAACGATATTGTTAAGGTATTTGATGAAACCATCTCGTCAATTTTAAACCTTTCGACTCATGCAGGACACTATCATAAAGAAAACATTCCTTCTATGGTATATTTCGCCTCAAGAAACAATTGAAACAAAGAAATTTTGCTCATAAATAGTTGATACGCTATTTAAATTCTCCTTAAATTTGCAGCAACAACGCATGTTGAAGAGAAGTCGAATTTTGTGAGTTTTTTGAAAAATGTTGCTGATTTTTTCTGCGCCCAATATTTCAACAACAAAGTATCCATTCTAACTGAAAATTTAAGAATCATATAAACTGATTAAGGGCGAAATTTCCGATCGAAATTCGTTTTTTTTTTGAAAGGTCCAAGATTTCTATTAAACGACATTACGTAACTCTAGAGGATGAATAAAGTATTTCGTTTTAGCTATAGTATGAGTATACTGTAGATCCATCAGCTCTATTTTTTATGATTATCTTCCTTCTATTGCAAGAAGAACTTGCTTGAATTTGTAAGGGTTAAAGAGTTCATATCGTAAGAAAAAAAAACATCAAAATTACATTTTGTTGTCTTTTTTATTTTGAGGATAAATGTACGTCCAATGGATAGATGTTCTATCATAATTTCAATTATAGTAGAGAAGAAAAAAGTATAGATCTATGAATAATTGAATTTAATAATAAATAGTGAATCAAAAAACAACAAAGATGTGTTAATAGGAATAAAATTGATGGTTGACGCCATCTGTCTAAATATGTATATGATTGGAAATCTTTTGTAATTATATTCTCAATAAAGTAGAAAGAAAGAAAACATATCATATATCTATGTTATGAATTGTTGAAAGGAAAAATAATAATGTTGATTAAATTGTTATTATTATTTTTATTTCTAATTGAAATATTATCTTTTATTAATTGTTCACCATGTTCATTAACTTGTATTAATCAAACAGAAACTCATATTAAATCTCCACCAATCTATATAAATGATACAATAAATGATGTATTAATATTATTTCAAATAAATTGTACTAGTAATGATAGTATTATTTATGCAAATGTATCAATTGAAATCGATAATAAACGTTCAATTGAAATAAAAACAAAATTACCATTAGATTTAATTAAATTTAATGATAAATTTCAAAATTTAACATTTAATTTAACAATTCATGGAAATCTACTTGGTTATAGTCAATTAAAATTATATGTTGAATATTTAAATGAAATAAAACAAATATATAATTATACAAATAATATTGAAATTGATATTGCTGTTAAAAGAAAAACAACAATTCTTGATACAATATTTACAATTATTATTATTATACTTGTTTGTATTGGAACATTTTTAATTGGTTGTCGACTTGTTCCACAAAATCTTTATACTAATATTCGACAACCTATTCCTATACTTATTGGACTTTTAAGTCAATTTTTATGTTTACCTTTAGTAAAAGAAATTAATTAGATTTAAAATAAAAATAATAAACAAATTTATTTATTTAGTTATCATATGGTTTATGTAAAATAGCTAAACTTGATTCATCAACATCAATTGGTTTATTATCAACAGGATCATCACCAGGTGGTGGTGCATCAAATATGTATACAGCTATGTTTGGTGGAGATGTTGCTTTATCAGCTTCAATGACATTTGCTAGTACTATACTTGCTTTTGGTTTGTTTTTGGTTTTTTTCTTTATTTCTTAATATATTATATATTCTATGTTAAAAGGTACATTTCCTGTATGGATACTTTTATTGGCAAGAGAATTTATTGATACACATAATGTTCATTTTCCGTATGTTTGAATATTAATTATATTTTAAGAATATTTTCTATTTATTTTAAGATGGGAAAATATGTTTGTTACACTTATGTCTCTTGTTATACCAGCTAGTAAGAGATTAGTTTGTTTGTTTTTTTTATTAAGTAATAAAAAAGAATTATTTTAAATCTAAAAAGGTTTTGGTTTATTAATTCGTTCTATAAAACCATCAATAGCTGATCGTTTTACAAAATATCTTCGATTTTTAACAATAATATTTATATTATATATATTAACATTTGGAGTTTATACTAATCTTTATGTATTTAAATTAATTGATTATAAAACAATTATTGTAAGTGCTATTTTACCTTATTCTGGTTTTATTATTGGATTAATAATGTCATTAATAACAAAACAAAATATTCAACGTCTTATTGCTATTTCAATTGAAAGTGGTATGTATACTTTTTTGTTAACATATATATCGGCTTGTCCAAGCATAACGATGTTACGTTTTTCCAAGTATCTCGAGAATTTTAGGAGTTAGAAAATTCGTTCAAGCACTATTCGATGCAGCTCATCATGCTATAAAAATGAATAGTTTCCGTCGATCTCTTGAGTATCTGGCAAGATTTTTTGATTACGTAACGGAGTCACATAAACGGACCCTAAATTTAAAGTGTTTGTCTTTAAGCTGCGATTTTCTGCGAAAGGCGCTGTCCTAACATCTTTTCTTTACGTAAAAAATACAAACGTAACGGTGTGACACAGTTTTTTGTCAACCATTTTTGAGGTACTTAACATGATCAAGATGATTTGATTTTTGTATGGGTTAGTCTTTTCTATGTAGCTAAGCGTTCTACGAAAGAATCAGATTGATTCATCGATATGGAAGTTCAAAAACTGAACAGCATGTGGGAATCTATATAAGAGTCTACAAGGTGTCCTCAACTACCAAAGTCAAAACTAAATAGCCTATTTTTGTAGAGAATAAAATTCTGCATCGAATGATATGTCTTTTGGCATTTTTTTGAAAAACTTTCTTGGTCAGAAAATTTGATTTTTTTACAAAATCAAATTTCAAATTCGTAATCAGCATTAAAATTGCGTCTAGTAGCCCATTCAAATCTGTTTAACTTGAAAAAAAAATTTATTCGAAACTCACGTTACGTGGACAAGGCGATATACCTTCTCTTTACTTATCAAATTGATTGATCAGATTTAATCATTCGCGAGTTTTTTATTTTATTTGACTCATTGTTGAGACTATCTAAGTAAGATACAAAATAATAACCTTAGTTTATTTACTTTATTCAATTTTTTGTAATTCGCATAAGATTTTATTATTCTATTTGATTATATTATTTTAACAAAAAAAAAAAAAACAATTAATTTTTTTCATATCAAGGTTATCATATACCATCATCAGAAGAATTACGTCTTTTTTCAAACAAAAAAAAAAAAAAGAAAAGTACTCATTTACCTTCTTGTTCTTTAATAATGAAGAAGAAGGAAAAAAAAAGAACGAGTCAGTGACGCATATATCCTTTGCTTTATTTTGTCCTTGTAAAAGGTTTGTATGAATCTACTTTAATAATATATTCTCAAGCAGATTTCTTTTTTAAATTGAATTTTTTTGTAGAAATCAAAATTTATGTCTCTATACTAAAAAGTTTAGACAGAAAACAGATGAACAAACAAATTTAAAAAAAAAAAAGCAAATTATGATATTATTTCGATCATTTTTTTTGATTGAATAACTAATAGAATTTATTCTTTAAATTGTTATTTTTTGTTTGTTAAAGGTTTACAAAATACAGGTGTATCAATATTTTTTCTTCGTTTATCACTTCCTGAACCTGATCGTGATTTAGCTATTATTGTACCAATATTTGTATGTATTATAATAAATAAATAAATATTTCTATTTAATTCTATATATGTTATATTAGGTAGCAATAGCAATTCCAATTCCACTTTTAATTATCTATATATGTATGATTATTAATCGATCTATTCAAAAACGATATGGAAATAATACATTAATAACAAATATAAATAATGAACCTGATAGATCAGACTATGAAGCAATACCTAATAGTGACAATGAGCAATAAAAAAACAAACATTTATCATTATTTTGTTTTTCCTCTATGTAGAATCTCTTGATAGATATATCTTAGAAATAAAAATCTTTTTTTTTCCTTGTTTTTTATCTTTCAGATGTGTTTTGTTTTGAATAAATGAAGAGACAAAATATCTATTCTTTTATTTTATTATTAAATATTGGTTTAAATCTCAGTTGTAATATTGAATTTGATAAAGTTGATAAATTAAATATATATCGTGATGTATATGAACGAAATATATTTAATATAAGTGGTCAACTTAAATATTGTCCATCATCAATAATTGTACGAAATATTTCTTTATTAAATCCATTACTTAAACGTTTAAGTATTTTTAATTTAACTTATTTTATTGAAACACATCATATTAATATAACAGCATATGCAAGATTAATTGGTTTTGCACCATTAACAATTCAACTTTATTTACAAAATCAAACTGATTATAGGTAAATTTCTTTTTCTGTTTGATCATAATCAATATTGAAAAAATAAAAACTAGATCAATTGAATATTCAATAAATAATGGTACATATGAACAAATAAAATGTTCAAAATCATCATTAAATCATAATGAAATTGTTGAAAATTGTCAAATGCTTAAATATGAAAATGGATATTATATATTAAGACAAACAATAAATATAGCTGTAAAACGACATCAAACAATAATTGATTTATTATTTACATCTGTTGTTATGTTTCTTGTTACTACTGGAATATTATGTATTGGATGTGGTTTAGAAATGGAACAATTAATTAAAAATATTCGAAAACCATTACCTTTAATTGTTGGTCTTATATGTCAAATTATTTATTTACCATTATTATCATTTATTATTAAAAAAATATTTCAATTAGATAATTCAACAAGTTTAGGTTTACTTTCAACAGCATCAAGTCCTGGTAAGATTATTTTATTTATAGATTTATTTTTACTTTTTTAAACAAAAATAAAAACGAAATCTTTATGCATGTTATCTATGATAATAATATTTATCTATTTTTTGATAAATTTCTTTCCGATCATATTGTAAATTTTTAATATTCTAAAAATAATATTGATCAATTAATATACTTGCTGATGTTTTTTTAAACAAAATTCTAATCATTCTATTAAATATTTGTTAAATAAAATAAATTGATTAATTTAATTTATTGTGTTCTATATCGATTTATTCTAATAAATATAAGTATAATTGATGTTAAAATATATTTGTTAAGGTGGTGGTTCATCAAATATATATACAGCATTACTTTCTGGTGATGTTGATTTATCAGTAACATTAACATTTATGTCAACAACATTTGCATTTGGTACATTTCCATTTTGGGTATGGATACTTGGAAAAAATTATATAGATTTTAAACAAGTTAAATTTCCATGGTGGAATATGTTTATTTCATTAATATCATTATGTATTCCAGCATTAACTGGACTTTTACTTCGACGTTATCGACCAGTTTTAGCTCATCGTATTGGAAGATTTCTTAATCCTATTGCTATTGGTAAA
>CAJNOP010000409.1:94636-109677 GCA_905250075.1 Rotaria sp. Silwood1
AATCTTAAAAGATCGGTATTCTGACTATCGTTCATCAAAAACAAAATCGTACGGATAATTTTTGCTGCAACTGTATATTTCTTAATCGTTAATAGAGGGTGTGGGTGTGAGTCTTCTATTTGTCTTCATCCACACCCAACACGATCACTGAGGATCTAGCGATCCAAATCATTATGAAATTCGAAATCAGCATAATCGATCACCTACAGACCACTAGGAACTGAACAAAAAGCGATTGATCTGTTGGTGATCTTCCCTCGTCAGTGTATATCATTATAGAATTTCAACCATCGTCTTGCTTATTTGTTTTTTATTTAGATGCATAAACAGTGAAAGCATTTGTACCTTTTTTTTTGTTTCAGTAGTAAAATAAAAATAAAGAAAATAATAAATTTAGTTCAATAACTGACTTTTTGTTTTCGGATCATTATGCATTCTTTATTTTTGTTGGTTTGTCTCTGTATGAAGAAAAAAGTGATATATCGCATTAACTGATTGATATTCAACAAATACTTTTCTAATCTCAAGGATCTTTTACATATTCGAAGTCATTTTTTCAATAGAAATCTAAGGATTAGATATATTTTTATTTGAATCGAAAAATAACATTAGATAATAGAACAGTCATTGCATAAACAACAAATAATACAACAAGAACTACACAGAAACTAATACAATAAAAATTACGAAGAAATATAAGTTGTAGAGGATGCGTACAATAAAACAAGGACAATAGAGTAAAAAGTTAAATAAACAACTGTTAAATATACAGCGATTTCTTTACCAACACTTATTTCCGATAAAAAAACTATAAAACATAATGGTAGACCAATCATTAACCTCTTGGATACCGGTGATTTCTTGCGTTCTCGACAATTATATAGAAAAATGGAAAAAACACTCTCTCTTGCGCTCGATCGTCTTGTATGAGCTGTATTCATGCATATTTTGTCGTACATATAACATGGATCGATATAGCTATGCCAATGAACATTTCGTTTCACAGCTGTTTATCGACACGACAGAACGAAAAAATAAATTCTTTCGTTCTGCATGTCTTCAATTGAAGATAAGCGGTATCCAAGAGGTTAATGGTAAAAATTTTAATATATAATTACTTTCTGACTTCTTAATTTTATTTTCATTAGATTGTTTTAATAGTGCAGTCATATTTGCTTTTTCGTCTTTCAATTGTTTTATTTCATCTTCTAATAAATTTTTGTTTTCTTAAGAATATTGTTTCAATCTGACGTTTTTTTGATTAATAATTTCTTCAACAGCTTTCGTCATGTTTCTAATTTTCATTGTTTCCTCATGTTCAGCCATAACAACAAACTAAAATAAACGAAAAACAATTTTTTTCGTAAATATAAAAACCTTTTGTTACCAACTTCAACAAAGGTGTAAATGTAATCTAGAATATTGAATAAATTCTACACTAGATTAAAAAAAAAGAATCAAACAACAGTATTAAAAGACACATCGGTAAATAAATACTTACATTTCTTATGTTACACATTCTATGGAAAAAGATGGATCTGAAAAACAAAATGATATACCTGTCCTTATATATATCGAACATAGCAGACGAGGAAAATTAAATTTATACACAAAACATATCCAATCGGTTAAATATCGTCGGAGAAAATTACGTCTATTATTCCTTTTCCTATGTTGACCTTTTATTTACATATATATGCCAGCGTCCAAACTGAGATTACGTCCGATCTCAGATTGGCCTAGACGAATCTCGGATTAACGCAATTCTATTCACTAAATATCAATTACTTTCTAGATAGACGTTGGATTCGAATTGTTCTTTTTTGAGTTATGTTCACATAATGCCGGTTTGTTTGGTATAATTGTTATTTGACAGATTTGAGTAAAATTTTAGGAGTTATGAATAAATTTCTAGAGAACAACAACTTTTGTGAAAAATTTATATTAAATTTTTGAGTCTAAATTTAGCTTCTTCCTAAATGCTTGTAATACTTAAAACGGCATTCTACGAACATAATTTCAAAAAATAGTTCGAATCCAACGTCTATCTAAAGAGAAATTGATATTTGAGTGAACAGAATTGCATCAATTCGAAATTGGACGCGTACAATCTCGGATCTGATGTTCACGTCATGCATCAAGTAAAAATAGTGATTAATCCATAAAAAATAATGCAGTACGAGAGTAAAATTTTAAAAAAAGCCAAATTTGATCTACTTTTTTTTGTATTTAATAGTTTTTATTTAACTAAAAAATTAGCCTTAAAAAAATATGTTAATATAAATGAAACTGATCTTCAAGCTGTTGCATTCGATTTACTTGCTTATTTACTTTTAATTCGTTTTAATTATTGTCTATTAGATGCTGATGAAGTTCGTTCTATTTCTAATCGTTTCGTTTAATTTTAAAATGGAATTTTCTTACTCATATAATCAATCAACTTGAAATAATTTCAAGAAACTGTAGCAAGTTATGATGTCTAAACACATTTTATTTATAGTATTGGTGAATTTCTTCTTATGTTATAACATGATACACTTCATTTAAAATAAATTATTAAAGTACAAAACTTACTATAAAATATTGTAATTGATTATTATCAAGTAGACATGAATCTCAAACACATAGTATAAAACAATTAAAAAAAACATTTTCGAGAAAAATAAATTATCGTTTAAATTCTTTATTTAACTTAATCAGCATTAGAATCAGTTCTATATGATTTATTTTTTGTTCGACTTAAAACAGATAAGAAAGAATTAGAAGCACAATGTTAATGATTATTATTTAAACATTACTTTAACCTGTTCGATATAATAAAGTATAGTGTGACTATTATAAGAAATAGTCGCTATGAAAATTTCTAAAAAGTTTTATTAAATGAGGGTGAATAAAATATATCCTTCTTATAAGGTCTCAAATATCAAAGAAACTTGAGCTCTGAAAATGAGTGTAATAGACAGCACTTATACTTTATCGTTCAGATTTATGTATGTGGAAAAATGATTTTTTATAGATCATCTAAGCTTATTTTTCTTTTTTTGAATAATTTTCAATTTTACGTTACTTTGTTCTTCAAATAAGATCAATCACTCTCAACATTTATTCTATACAATTAATACTATCTGTTGTTGTAATCATCAGTTGAATTACACCCAATTGATCCATTTGTTGTAGCTTTTCGAACATAAGCAAATAAAAATGTTGGTTTTTTTGTTGTTTATGACAAAAATCTTCTATACTTTGAAATCTTTTTAGGATATCAATCGTCAAATTATAAATCGATGATTAATGAATATAAATATAATTGTTCGTATGTTTTCTACAAAATTCAACTGAAGATGTTTTATTAAGACGATAGAATAATGGTTTACCATCAGTTAATGAAACACGAGATGAAACTTTTACTGTGTAAGTATTCGAAATGATTGTATTTATAATTCATTATTTTTAGAGATCTTCTTCGTATTTTACATGATATAGTTTTACGAATTTTAACTGATACTCGACGATCAATATGGCATTAGTTTCTGTGTATTGAATTAACTGGTATATTTACAACAATTGATAAATGTCAATCACATTTACAAGTTAGTGCTAAAAAAAGTTATTATTAGAGCATCATTAACTGATGCTCGAATATTTTTTATGGATGTTAATGGAGATAAATATACAGCAGAAAGAAAAAAAATATTCTTTCAATTCCATCATGTACAACAAATTGTTTAGCATCACTTGCTAAAGTTTTTTATGAAAAATTTAGTATTATTAAACATTTAATGTCAACTGTAGATTCTTATACTGCTACATAAAAAAAGTGTCGATGATCCATGAAATAAAGTATTGAATTAAACAAGAAAAAAAGAAAAAAGATATTTTTATTTATATTTTATTTTAATAGGGAATTGGCGAGATGAACGTCGACCTGCACAAAATATAATTTAAATATTAAAAACGAAAATATGTAAAATATTCATTAAAATTGTCAAATTTGTATATATAAATTTCATAATAAAGACAAATTATTTTAGTGCAAATTCTATGCCAATTCTTCTATTATTTATTATCTTCTAGTTAACGTTTTACAAATAAATTTTTCTTTTGTAAACTTTTTAAAAAACAGTTCATATTCAATCGATCTTTTCATTAGTTATTGTTCTATTAGAAAAACGGATGATTTTTATTAGAAAAATAAGATTCGTTTTTCTTTATTTGTTGAACAACAAAACTGACATAATGGTAAGATTATCAGTAAATATATTTCTAACTGAATATTCTATGAAAAGATGAGATATTTTTAAAAATTTACTCATAGTACATTAATGTAAGTAAACTAATATTTAACAAGTGTTTCAATATGTTTGTTGACTTTTTTTTGTTGAACAATAGAAAATGTAAGTATAGGAATTCATTATTAACATGTAATATAATCATTTTTCGTCTTTTTTATTTTATAAATCCATACGAATTTTTGAGATTATCTTTACAACTTAAATAAAATAATAGTTGAGATTTTTTTCCTCATGTTAGATGATGAATATTGATAAAAACATAATCGTAAAAGTACTAGTTTATTTTAAATACCATGGAGATGATATGATTTTGAAAACATAAAAATATTTATTCAATGATTATAGTTGAAAATTTTTCTTCAATGTTGATTACATAAATAAAAAACAAAATCGAGTATTTTCTATAGTTTTTTTTTCCTATTACTATTGACGATAAATAGCGTCATCTGTTCAAAGTAAATAATCTTGGCCTTTATCTATACGAAAACAAAATCTACTCATTCATTGATTGGATCTAAATTTTTTTTTTCTTTTCTTTCGACAAAGGATGTATATCATTGTTTGACCTATTCATTGAGGTCGGTATATTTTTTTTTTCTTGAACGTTTAACCAGACGTGAACATTTTCTTTCATATACTTTGTTGTTCAAAGCATTGATTAATTTAATATATATTTTTTTTGTTATAGAGAAAGACAAGCAAAGCGAAGTATTTTTTGTTCAAATATGGTTAATACAACATCAAAAAAACGTCCTCGTCAAAGTAGTTCAAGTAGTGAAGAATCTGAATCGGAAAATGAATTTCAAGTTGAATCTATTGTTGATAAACGTACAAAAGGAAAAAAAATTCAATATCTTCTCAAATGGAAAGGTTATACTGATGATGATAATACTGTAAGTTTAAACATTTTGCTCTTTTTCTTAAAAAAGAAAAAGGAATATCATATCTCAATTGAATTTCTTTTTTTTTGAAAATGAAAACATTTCGAATTAATATTCAAACTTTAGATTTTTATTCTATTTAAAATAATCAAAAGAAAAAAAAAAAAGGTTTTATCTATTTCGTTATATGATAGATTAATCGAGTACTATTCTTTTTTTTTTGTTATCTAACCTTGGAACAAAATAATATTTTTCGATTGAATTTTATTATTGTTGATTCTTCGCTTAGAACTTTTTACAAATGTTTTTATTTCAATTTCGAACATAAAATGAAATATACTGAATTATAAAGAATAATCAATATCAAATTCTAATAAGAATATTGTCTAACTAAGTTTGAAAATCTATATAATAGGATTAATTCGATCGTTCCTCGAAATTATAATTAAGAGTTTATTCTAACGATTTTTATAATGAAATTTAAATCAATAGTAAAGTGTTATATTAAACATTCGAATAATGATCATTTCGACAAAAATATATTTATTCTAACATAGTTTATTTAATAACGATCACGTATCAAACAGATACGAAATGATCGAGGGCAAGTTCGTGAGTGGTTATATCAGGCACGTATACACTTACTACATATCATTGATATAGAATATAAATCTTATATGAAGAAGAGATTGTTCGATGATTATTGAAATATGATAAAAAAAAAAATGTTTTTGTTAATTTATTTAGTGGGAAGATATAGGAAATTTAAATTGTCCAGAATTAATTAAAGAATTTGAAGATAATTTAAAAAAGAAAACAAATGAAAAAAAATCAATACGAAAAAGTGAAACAAAAAGTAAAAAAAAAACAAAAAATAATTCAAAAAAATCAAAATTAAATGAAAGTCATGATGAAGATGAAGAAATTACTGAAGATCATGATATTAATCATCAAAATGATGATTTGGATTTAAATGATCATGAATTAAATGGTACATCACATAGTCTATTATCAAATGGTAATCAAACACCAAATAAAAATCGTCTTAGATCAACTTGTAAGAACAAATATTTTTTTTTTTGTTTTTATAAAATCTAATATTAATTTGTTATATAGCTAAAAGTGAAAGTATAAATAATGATAATATTGAAGAAACAAATATATTAGATGATAATAAAAATGAAACAATAAATAATGAAGATGATAAAAATAATAATAGTATTGAATTATTAAATAAATGTTCAATAGAAAAAGAAAATAATTTAAATGATGAAACAAATGAAGGTAGTGTTAATCTTCGTCTTCGTATAACACCAACATCAGCATCATCAATATCATTAACACTTAATGATAGTGATAATAATAATAATACAAATGATAAATCAAATAATGATAATTCAATTATAATAACAAATGATCAAGAACAAGAACAATCAGATATAATACAAGATGATGAAGATAATATTGAAAAAATTGAAGGAGTTAAAAATGATCAAGATGGTATTTCATTTAGAATTAAATTAATTGGTCATCATGATACACAATGGATATCAGCTAAAATTGCTAATAAAAAATATCCACAAGCTGTTATTGCTTTTTGGGAAAGTCATGTTGAATTTACTTAATACAATTATATTTAATATATAACAATTACTTTATATCTTATCTTGTTTTACTTGTTTTCTTTTTTCTATCTTGTGTATATATATATAGATACTTATTGTGTATCTCAATTGATATTCACTGTAGTACACTAATAGAATTTCATGTTTTCTTATATCATCTGAAAAACAAAACAAAACATCTTTTGTTTCTTATTTAGAGTTTACTCTATTATTAAGAAAATATTAGAACTACATCAATTCATTGTTATCATTAGAATGTCTTTTAGTTTTAATAGACAAATAAACACATTTTCAATATATATGATAAGAATTATTTCAATCCACTAGCAAATATTTGAAAATAATCTGATCAAGAAAATCATGAACTTTTTCTCGGTCTGAAAATAATAGAAAATGAATAGTTCTTTTTCTTTGATTTTTCCTATGAAAAACGTGAGCTAAAACAAGTATAAATGGTCTATTGTGATTCGTAAGAGTCGTCATCATAAGAGTTTGTTTAATATTTTGAGATTATCTCAAGAACTGTTCGATTATTTAAGCAAAAAGACATTTCATTTGACCTAATATTTAAATTCACTTTTATTTTGATAAAATATCTCTTAACTATCTTTGATCTCTCTCTGATTTTTCATATCGAGTTATTATCACAATATTGTTTAGTAAATTAAACAAAACACATAATTTCACTTAGTTTTATGTCATTAAGAGTGAATTTGATTATGCCTATAATATATTAATCTCTTTTAATTTTTAATGAACATTATCTTATTTCTAATTAACTCAGAATAGACTAGAAAGAGTTCATACTTTGAGTTTGTTCTTAGGAAAGAATTCCTAGAGTTTTTTGTTGATATTATTTCTTGATAGATAACTTATTTATTTTATATTTGACTTAAAACAATAATCGATATAATAATCAAAATCGAGTAAAATATGTAACAATTGACTCAACTCTTTATTTTTTTAATAGTTAAATGATAATAAATGACATAGATCATTTGTGCTCTCATATTATATATTATATTCGATCTGCTTTGATCTAACACCTTTTATAGGTAATACATAATAATCAATTGACCTCTTTGCTCTTAAATACATAATTCTTTTTCAATAAAACAATAAAATCATTTTTTATATAAACTAGTTTAAATATCCATTAAAATCTTAAATTTATACATGACTTTGCTCTATTGCGATCATAATAAAAGTGATTGCAGTGACGCGTAACCGTGCCTATCGACTATTCGATATGGTTAAATAGACAAAGGACTCTTATTTTCATTATTTGGTTTTCTATAATAAAAGTTAACCCTCTAGTGATTGTCATCTATTGAATATATCAGATATCATGTGTATAACAATGGGACAATCATTTGATAAGACCTTTTTTTTTTTTAATATTTTAAGATATAATTGATGTTGGACTATCGTTTAACGCTAAATAGTAGATATTCGAACATATATTATAGGGATTTACTTTAACTTAATATAATGTCATCATTCAATGTCAAGCGATGATTTATAGATTGACAAACGAACAAAATAAAATGATAAATGAATTCTATTCGATTTTTGATGATGAATCGAACTGAAATTTAGTCGCTATGTTTATTTGGTACATATTCGAATGATGAAAATAAAATATTTTCTTACCTATCTTATTGGCAGATGATTGATTTTAAAATCTTTAACATCTCAATGATAATTCATCATTTTGTATAGAATATATCATAATTGACTCTTTTTCTTTTCAAGAATAGACTTGAGAAAGATTTTTAAAAATGAGTAAAATATCTATAGATTGAAAGAAGAAAAGAGTATAGAAATGAAGCCTTATAGACTAGTAGAAGTCTTATAAATGTTTAATAACGATGAGAATAATAGTTTGTTTGTCGATTGAGATATGTTGAGCTTCCTTCATTGAATATTCGTCTATGTTAATAAAAACAAAAAACGAAATAGACATTTTTCAAAAATAAAATTTATTTGCATAACATTAGTCTAAATGAAGATTAATATTTCATCGAAATCGAGTTATTATCTTGTCTATGATAGAAGAACTAATTTATTTAAATATTTCGAATAGATTTAACTATAAATCTCTTATCGATTTGTGAAAAAACAAGCAAAACAGTTTTCTTTTCTATTAAAACAAAAAAAAACCCGAAATAAGATTGATATGCAATGAATACACAATGAAAAGTAAACACAGAAAAAAAAGATGCGTCGACCAGTTACACGATATTTAAAAAACAACAAAACAATTTTTTTTGGACGGATTTATTTTGTTTTTTCGATTGGTCATTATAAATGATAAATAAAATGTCGACATCGTTTTGTCGGAATTTGTAATAATGATCTTGAAAATGATTCTGTTTTCATTGATTTTTTTATTAGATGTTGTTGATATTGCATTTTCTTCTCTATGATTAATTTTTGTTTTATTATGTCGAGAAATTGTATTTGAACGATGATGACAAACGAAATCTTCTTCTTTTTTTAATATCAATTTCACTAGTTTTTTCACTATTTAATGATCAATTTTCTTCATTAGGATTTGAAAGACTTTTTTAATCCAATTTTGAGTTAACTATACCAGATGTTGAACTCAACACCGATGATAATGAACAATTATTCACTTTTTCAATTGATTTACCTTTAACATATATAATAAACACTTATCGAATTTGTATAATTAAGTTTTGATTTTTTTATATAAACAGTATGGGTTACTCTTAGAATAGTGAAATATAAAGGGGTTTTTCTTGCAACAGAAGGAAGACAACCATAAAAATAGAGCTGATGGACCCTCAGTATACTCATACTATAGATAAAACGAAGTGTCTGGTTCTTCCTCTAGAGTTACATAACGTCCTTTAGTAGAAATCTTAAACCTTTCAAAAACCTAAAAGAAGCGAATTTCGATTTGAAATTTCGCCCTTAATCAGTTTATATGATCCTTCAATTTTCAGTTAGAACGAATACTCTGTTGTTGAAATATTGCGCGCAGAAAAAAATCAGCAACATTTTTCAAAAGACTCACAAAATTCGACTTCTCTTCAACATGCGTTGTTACTGCAAATTTAAGGAGAATTTAAATAGCGTATCAGCTATTTATGAGCAAAATTTCTTTGCTTGGATTGTTTCTTGAGGCGAAATATCCCAAAGAAGAAACATTTTCTTTATGATAGTGTTCTGCATGAGTCGAAAGGTTTAAAATTGACGAGATGGTTTCATCAAATACCTTAACACTATGTTTAACAATATCGTTTAAAAAAACCAAAGTCGCACGTCGCTTATATGAATAAAAAAAACTTCAGAAAAGAAAAGCGATATGAAAAAAAATGACGAGTCGTTTGATTTAAGAATCACTTAAGAATTATATTTTCATCTCTGTATGATCACTAAGGTTATGTCAGTTCAGAAAAATGTTGATTTTTCCATATAAACTCTTCTAGTAGAATTTATTGAAATTATTCTTATGTTCCTTGGAAGAGACATTGTGCTCTTAACAGTTAAATATCGAGTTCATTTAAACCGAGTATTATTCTGTAACTCAATTGACATATCTTAACTCTTGAAAAGACACTAATCAGCCTACTGGATTCAATCAGATCCGATGTAGAAGGTACTTCAATTCAATGTACTAGTCTTTTCTGGCTCAGTTTCATCTAGAGAGACTATCTTTGACTGTTCAAGTAAATTTAATTTGGTAAAAGAATGATAAATAATGTCACATAATATTATATAATGTAAACAAATCCTTTTCTGAACATTCAGTTACTGAACTCATTGAATGAAATATCAAATTTGGTGGTAAAGATAATTGTTTTGTTAATGGAAAATAACTTATATTATTATCATTTAGAAACTAAAATAAAAATAAAAATAAAATATTTAATAAAATGTAAATAAATGTATATATACATTGAGTCCTTTATCATCAATTAATGGTTGTTCAAGATAATCTCTATCATGTGCATCAACTTCTAATTGTCGTTCAATTTCCTCATCTATTACTGTGTCATCAGACATCATTCGATTTGATTCCTAATTAAAATAAAAATAAAATATTAAATAATTCGTCAGCTTTTTTTTTTTGTTTTTGTTAAATTACATCAAGTTTTTTCATTAATACAGCAACAACAACATTAACAAGAACAAATTGTGCCATAAGAACAAAAATAACAAAATAAATTGGTGCTAATGCTGACATTAAATGATTTTTTCCACCATGTGGAGAATCATCTTGACGTAATGCATCCTTTGTATATTAAATAATATATTAAATTTAAAAAAACAAAATAACTACTAAAGACTAACTTTCATTATTCCATTCCAATTATCACCAGTTGCAATACGAAATAATGTTAAAAAAGCCATACCAAAATCTTTAAAATGTGCATGTTTATCAAGTCCAGTACATGGACGTTCTTCACTACATTCTAATTTTCCAAATAATTCAACACCAAGAGCAGTAAATATGAAGAAAAGAAGAAAAAATAAAAGACCCTTAACATAAATAAATATTTATTAGTATATTAATCAATAAGATAATATTATTTACCAAATTTTCAACTTGTGGAAGAGCTTGAATAACTGTATCTAATAATGCTCGAATACCTTTTGCCATTTTTAATAATTTAAGTACTAGAAATTAAACAATTATTATTGAGAGATTGAAATACAATCAATTTAACTTTTCAGAGATTCTCAACACCTCAGAGATATTCATTTCAACAGAAATTTTTTTATCATAGATTTCGAACAAAGAATTTCCTAGAAGATATAAATACATTTTAATGATAAATATTTTTGACTATTTTATTGTAACTATTCGAGATTCGTGTCGCAACTTAAGCTTTTATTTAGATATTCGACACCAAATATCTATAATTACTGATACGTTTTCATAATTATCGAAAATACCCAAGCAGATCAACATTTCTAAAAACGCATCTAAACGCTAACTTATTTTTGACCGTGTTCCGCTGCAATCACGGTTCCCGATGGTGATCCAGTAACAGCTTGTAATACTCGATGTTAAAACGATCATCTTCACTGATTTACTTGATTCGTGGGCGTTCAACCTCTAGAAAATCGAAATCGAGTACTTGTCCAATATTCCTAAGAGTTATTAACTCTTTTTTTCAGTGAAAATCTTAAGTGTGTAAGCGTCTAGTTTTCTCGAGTGATTTTTCACTTGATTTTCACGGACGTGTTTCACTGACAATTGGGAACCGCGATTGGTATTCAATCACGGTCAGAAAATTTAGACGTTCATAATATCATTTTTCATTTTGCTGAAAACTGTGCTTGTTTAAACAACTAGTCTTTGCAAAGCATTTCTGACTTACTGTTTATGAACTTTTCCAAAGCATAATCGGAGAGCGCCATTACGATTTCATCACACAGAAAAATACGAATATCGACACACAATTTCTATTACTGTACGGACCTAACCTAGAACGTTCAAATAGTTTGTTTTCGAAAAATTTTTCAGCTTTGTTTTCTAGAGAATCCTGCAAATGATCATAACGTCTTTAATTATAATGTCGACATACTATACAATATTTAAAGTCTAAGGAAACATAAAATTTTACTTCTTAAAACGCAGCCTAACACACGTATAATTTCAAGCGATATACTAAAAGCATCAGCAAAAATTTCGCAATAACGACCCAGAGAAAATTTATTTCCTACTCACGCTCGTTGCCAAAGTAGAATCTACAACAAGCAACTCTAGTACACGTGAACTATAAAAAAAAGACCCAAAAGTTGCTGCGAACCCAACCGCATTACAAACTAACACAGCACCTTCTTCACAGATCAACCTTTTCATGGATAGCCCTTCGAAATACCACCTAGATACCGAAACTAACACAGAACGGCATTGAAAACTGAGAAATAATACAGAGCTAATTTTTACCGCCCATACGTAACTACTGCGAAGATGAGAAGCAGATACAGTCCGTTGAAGACGAATGCTAAACTGTTTCCAATCACAAACGCACTGTTCAGAATTAAAAGCACGGACAAACAACAAAAAATGTGAAACACAACGGAGTTACCTAAAGAAAGTGAGATCGACACCAAGAGTGTAACAGACGAAACTAGCGTGTGGGTGTGTGGGCAAAGAGAGGACAAACAAATGCACCCGCACCCACACCCACCCACACCCACACCCACCCATACCCACACCCACACCCACCCATACCCACACCCACACCCCACACTCACACCCTTGTCTTTGACTTCCATAATTTTCTATTAAAGTTTGCGATTTATTTAAATAATTCTTAGCTGATTATATTCCAAAATTTGTCTGATGATAAATGGATTCAGTTCCATTCGGAACGATCGTCGTAAGTAGCTTGAAATATATCTTGAAAACTCACACTCACCCTCCCATCCACCCTTACCCTCACCCTCATCCACCCATCCTCACCCACCTTCTCCCTCACCCACCATCACCGCGTCGTATGATGCTTTGAATCTGTTCTATGAAAAACACCATTTGAAACGATTGTTGTAAGTAGATTGGAATTATTCTTGAAAACTTACCATTTCGAGATTTCTGCGATAATGATAACTCTCTCTCTCGACATTAGATTACTGTTAACAGTCTTCGACGCATTGATGACTCTTATAACGTTCTTTTGAAATTGAGAAACAAATTATTCATGCAGATCATTCTAATTCCAAATTTACCTGACGAATCCCTTAAGCAAGGACGCAATGATCGTCGTAAGTAGCTTGGAATTATTCTTAAAACCCCACCCTGATCCTAGTAAAATATACTCCAGTATTTTCTGAGATATGTTTTGTGCTTCACATATTGACTGACAGATGGTCTTATTCTCTCGTTAAATATCACACTGATAAATAGTTTTCGAATATTTGAAGCTTTTCATTCAACTACGAACATGTTTTTTGCTATTCTAACAATCATCACCATTATCGGACGTCAGTGTATTTTATTCTGATCAATTATTGAAATAATATTCTTTCTGTTCCTTTTTCTAGTTATTTCATACGTATCGGCTGATAGTACGCACTTAAAACGACCTTTCTTTCTTCTGAAAATTAACCTATTTTTACTAACTTTTAGATCAACTTGCATCGGATTACTATCGACTTTACTGTGTCGATGATAAGTATATACAAGCCGGGAACTTTCCCAGTGCCAATTACGCGGAAGATGGACAATATTATTTCATGATTCTTGAAACAGTTCTGGGTAAACCAACACAATTATTTCGTTTTATACCAGTGGAAGACTATACTCCAAACGTGTACCGTATAACAAATAAATTCTATGGTCCTACAAGATCACTTTTTTACAATGACTACAATGATGCTTTTGGCTTCGAACAGACAAATCATACATCGAGTTATCAACACTGGTCTGTAATATTGCAAGAGACTGGAAATTACCAAATAAAACCAGTCAATGCCGATAAATACATGACAGCAATGGACGACCGTCACTGGCCAGCACCTGCTGGTGTCATTGATGTACTCGACGAAGAAGTGTTCTGCGCATGGTGTCTCGTTAAAGATGGAGATTATATTGGGCGCAACCAGCAATATGCCCGATAAAAAATCTCTCAAATTATTTTTCTCTTTGAAACAGTAAACAAGAACACGATGGATGATAGGAACTGAATCAAAGAACGGGTGAATCTAGCATGTCAAGATCCAGATTTCGTCCCTGCTAGAGGATTCACCCGTTAGCTTTAACTCTGTTATAGTTGTTCAAATGATTCAAATATGATAAATAAATCATGTTTAAACGAATAATTGAGGTGCCTCATAGCCGACGGGTCAGGAGTGAAGCCATCACTGAGCACTAAAATAACCTCTGGTTTCTTTTATCGCTGCAAAGAGGCCTATCACACTAGTAATACTTTCCTCATGGCACATCGAGGGTGTGGGTGCGAGTGTGGGTGAGGGTGTGGGTGTGGATGGGTGTGAGTGTAGTTTGGAGTGTGGGTGCTCTGAAAAAAAATAAGGTGCCGTACTAAACCATTTTTGCAACGAAAGCGAAACCTTTTTTGAGGTTTTGTAAAAATCCAGGATACGTCCAAAATAATTGTCCAAACTTTGGGAGTCTTTTTTTAAGATTTCAAATGTTTCATACGAAACCCTAAAAAGGTTTCGTTTTCGTTGCAAAATTCGAAACCTTTTTAAAGTTCGGTGTGTGGGTGTGGGTGTGGGTGGGTGTGGGTGTGGGTGTGGGT
>CAJNOP010000409.1:109777-120606 GCA_905250075.1 Rotaria sp. Silwood1
CACACCCACACCCACACCCACACCCACACCCACACCCACACTCCACACCCTTGTGCAAATTTAAGTGAAAAATAAGCTAAAATAGAAATGACCACCCTATATGTATATAAAACGGGTGGTTCATAGAGAATGAGTCATTTTTCTTGTCTTTTTGAGAATCTCAGAAATTTTAGCAATATCATTTAAGCCTTTATCCCCCCTTGGTCACTGGAGTGGCCATTTGTAGAACGACTGCGGAAAAGAAAGGGAGCATCGGGTTAAAAAACGCTAAGCACCTTTTTTGTAGTAAACTTCATGGGCTATCCAGTGGTAGAAAGACTGTTCCTTTTGATTGCATCATCTTTGAAATAAAGGGTCTAAAAAATCGAAAATTTTGAAAAAATGAAAAAATTGAAATTTTTTAAGTAAAATACTTTCCACTCACAGCCAATAGAGATCTCATGAAATTTCTATGTGATATTAATTGATGAAGAAGTTCTTTGATAAAAAAAATATATTTCAAAATTTTAGTGATAACTCAGTGAATATGACATACAAAGAAATATGATTGACCATATAGCCACCAATTGACGTATGGAGCGAAATCAAGAGCACAGTTAATACATATATTAGATACCTCGACTCATTAGAAGTCGAAACTCTATTTATGATGAATTCAATTTGATGAGCGGTTATTAAATGGCCAAGAATAAAATTGACTTTAATTTGAAAAAGCATCTAAAAAACGCATGTATTCTTTGGTGTTCATTTTTATAGGTTTATTTCTCGTCTTTTTTCCATTATTCTAATAGCGCGAGATAGATGTTCCTTCTGTCCACTCAATATTGTGGTCAAAGAATAAAAATCAATTCTTACGGTGTAGTTCAATTTTCTTTCCCTACCCCATGATTTCTGGATAAATCAAATCGTCCTACTCTTGGAGCAGAACATTCGATGGATCAGATTATGCCATTTGCATACTAGCGAGGGTAGTACTGTATTAATAAAGTTATTTTATCAGTGGCTCTTCTGGAACCTCCATGAGGGGTAAAGGGTTAAAAAAGAAGTTTTCTAGTCTACACGACTATAACTGTGTTGATAAAAAAACTTTGTCTGTTCATATGGAAATAAAGACGAAAGTAGAAATGATAGAAAAATCAGTAGTACATGCTGTAACATTTTTCAAGCTTTTTCTGTTAGTCAAACTCGTTTAATTCAAATATTTTTCTGGTCGGATACATCTGCGAACACAATTTGCGCTTTATCACTAGATAAAGTGAATTGAGAAGTTTATCAGTATGAAAACCAATTTAGCAGAAAATAAGATTTCACTTAACATCCATTTTTTAACGTATTCTGGACATATACAGGGTGTCCCATAAATAACACCCCGATAAGAAATTTAAATATCTCCACTAGATGTCGACCAAACGATCTGAAATTTTTACCAGTGATACAGGCATATTCAAGGTTTATATCCATAAAGACATGCCTAAAGAGACCATTTGTTAAGTATCACTATTGATCACAACACAAAAATTTTACTTTTTCACAGATAGAAAAAAAATAATATACAAAGTGGCGCAAAAGTCACTTTGCCGAACAAAAAAATTGAATATCTCCATTACGGCTGGAGCAAACCAGCTGATTTTTTTATCAATGATAGAGACATGTTCAAACTTTATAATCATAAAGACATGCCTAGAAAAACCCTTTGTTAAGTATATTGTTTTTTGTCCTATCTGTGGAAAAGTCAAATTTTTGTCTTGTGGTCAATAGTGATACTTAGCAAATGGTCTCTCTAGGCATGTCTTTATGGATATAAACTTTGAATATGCCTCTATCACTGGTAAAAATTTCAGATCGATTGGTCGACATCTGATGAAGATATTTAAATTTCTTATCTGGGTGTTATTTATGGGACACCCTGTATATTGATTGTCTTGTTATTTTGAGTTCAATATAGGCTTCAATGCAGTTCTTCGAAGAAATGTTTCCATCTAATATTATATTCAACGCTCACTGCATCTTTCGTTTAATCAGTCAATGATGTGATTTATCTTTCCTTTCTTATTAGAGTTATAATTTAACTATTTCAACAAATTTTTTTCTATGAATTTAACTGTTTCAAACTGGAAATTCACTTTGAGAAATGCAGGCAGTCTTGTAAAACATTTTTATTCAAAGATAAAGATTTGATGTTGACATATCGATCAAAAAAAGTATTCAGATATAACTTTTAGAATAAGTTCTGCTCTATTAAAGAGACAGTGCTGATTTTCATACTTTTTTCTATTTAGTCTGTTTGCATATGAAGACAATACTTTGTCTACGGAGTTAATATTCTTGTAAAGCAGAAAATTCTATTTTTTCCCTAAAAATCATGTTTCTAGAAACTTTTTAAGATTCTCGAAAATACAGAAGAAAAATGGTTCATTCATTATGCGCCATCCATTATATGTTTGTCTACATATTTGCTAATTAAATGACCATTCGTGGTGTTTTCAACTCTATATTGTTCTCCCTACACAAGTGTTCGGAAAGGAAACAATATTTTAAAGAAATATAATAGTGCAACAGATATGAAAAAAATCTCTACTTGTCATTTGGCACGCCCGCTGAGCAAAAACATCTTAGCGCGATGGTCGACTTCACCGATGTTTTGCGACCATTGTCGACCTTTGCACCGTCGCACTCACCTAGTTTTTAGACACGATACACATCTGATTGCTAATGCGACGCTAACTATTTTGAAAACTCAATTATGTAAAAATGTTGAAAACTTACATCGATTACGAAAGAAAAAAAAAGAAAAGACGAAAGGCTGACATAATTAATATTTGAACATCATCTTTATTTTTGCTTTAAGATATCCTATAGATATTTTTGGATAAAGTTTGAAAAATAAATTGATTATAATAAAAGAATGAATTATAACCGTTTATATATAGCGCTATAGGAATAAATTAGGAAAAAATCAGAATTTTCAGTCAAAATCAGGACACTTATAAAAAATCAGAAAAGTAATACTGCTGCGAGGCCTGGGTGACTTATTATAAATTTATTTCTAATGGATGTTTTTTGACCTCAAGCAGACAAGCAAGCAAGCAAACGCATTTTCGAACGTATGACCCTCATTTAGTCGAGGGAATAAAGGTAGTCTTTTCAGATGATACGAGCAGCGTTAAATCTAGCTGTGGTCCGCCACCACCAACTCCCAGGCGAAGAATCGGACGTGCTTGTATTGTGATTCATCCATCTCTGATATCAACCCTAGCAGAACACTATGTAAGTGTGCATATCAAATAGTTAACAGTTATTGTTGTTGTTTCATTTAATTTGAATCTATATTCATCTACTCTGAACATAGATGATTTATCCTATTGCAAGTGCATCGAATATCTAGGAATTGTAGTTCATTTTAACAATTTTGAATCTCGAATAGAAACAGTCATGACAATCGAATTTCAATTGTCTAACACCCACTCGTTCAACTCTTTCATATAATCTATAACAGGTTTTAGTCAGCATCATTACTAATCGTTCAAACACCACACTTCTAGAATTATGAGAAAAACAAGAATGAGTTACACGTAGTTTTGGTCATCATTTGCTTTAGAAATATATTTTTGATATTTTCGTTTATCGACATTGTTACTCTTCCATATTTTTTCATCCAAAATGTTTCATTCTAGGTGTTTTTTAGCAAGCCATACGTTCTTCTTATTAGAGTCTAAGCTGAAAACAAAATCAAACAGATTGATTGACAATAAACTTGATTTATTTAAATTTTACAAAAAAAAAGAACACTATTGTTCGATACGAAATTGACTCATGTATACATATATATAGATATATATACAAACAAACAAGCACATTATTAACAATGAAAAACATAAAACGAAAAAAAAACAAATGAAAATAGTTAATACTAGTTTATTTAAACGTCAAGCGTTCGTATCGATATATCAATAGTGTGTATCAAGTGCATATGATCAACGAATGACATTAGCATATATATAATTAATAAAAAAAAAATATTTAAGAATATAGAGTGGGTGTGGGTCTGGGTGTGGCTGGGCATGAGTGTGAGTGAGAGTGTGCGTGTTCTAACTTCATACACGCCCATGCCCAGCCACACTCACCCACACCCACATCCACCCACCCACACCCATACCCAGCCACACCCACCCACCCATACCCAGCCACACCCACCCAGCCACACCCATGCCCAGCCACACCCATACCCAGCCACACCCACACCCTTGTTGTTCTTTTATTTGTTTTTGTTTTGTTGCTGCGTTTGCTTTAATTTTTAATTCTTTAACTTGTTCTCTTTTATAAAGCAATTTGAGCCGTTGTATTTTGTAGCATTTGTGTTGATTGTCATGTTGTTGCTTTATTTTAATCATTTTTAATCCTCATGAATGTTTTTAATGAGAATCTGAAATAGAATGTATGCGTACATTGTGTTTTTTAGAACGCCATGTATCTGTACACTTGGTTTTTTGTGGCAAAGTGTACAAAATGTACAAGAAATGCGAAACTTTTTTCGGTCCATAAAAGACATTTTCTATTTAAAAATATTTTATTTCATTTTTCATATTAATGAAGACAAGATGATTTGAAAAATAAAACAAAAATAAAACGTTTTCAAATCACAAAAAAGGACTTTGACTGAATGAAAAATATCAACTGATATTTTTATGAAACTCTATTTATCCACACTTGTAGATACATAAATCTTCAAAAAAATAAAACAAAAAAGCCAACACTATATGAAACATAAATAGATAGAGCCAGGCCCCGCGCGAGGGACCCAAGATTGGGGGGGTGTGACGAGATTTCAAGGCAGTCAAAACTGAGGGAAGCAAACTTTTTTTCGCATCAGATCTGATGTTAATCTTTTTTTGCGGGCCTAAAATGTAATCATTTTTCGCGAAGCGACAACTTTTTGCAACCTCCTTAAAAAATTTGATTTTTTCTCGCAAATTTTCAAGAAGAGAACTCGAGTCCAATATGAGAAAATTTCTCGATACTGCCGTTATCGAAAGCGACCGCTTTGGTGTAAATTGCTCTATATCAAGCTGTTTCAAAGGAAAAGTTGACTAAAGTATTATCCGAACCAAAATGAAAGGCAGGTTACCATTTTTCGCATAACTATTGATACGAACGAGATGCAGAGCTGCGGTTTTCACCATTCGAAAGAGCGATGTCCGAGCCATTGATTGGTATAGAACTGATTAAGACGAAAGATTTTTTTTTTAATGTGTACCATTGAATCAACACTTTTCCTTTGAGTATTTTCATCAATTTTTAGAATAATCTCAACTCAAATTATGTCAAAATGTACCTCAAATCATCCTCTTTTCGCTATAAAATTAACATTTATTTTTTTTGAACCCGCTTAGAATAAGCGATTGAGAGATAATAAAATATGTGATAATTTTATAGCGAAAAGAGGGTGATCTGAGCTACATTTTGACATAATTTGAGCTGAGATTATCGTGAAAATTGATGAAAATACTCAAAAGAAAAAGTGTTGATCCAAAGGTACCTATAAAAAAAAAGCATCTTCCGTCTTAATGAGTTCGATACCGATCGATGGCCCAGACATCCCTCTTTCGAATTGTGAAAACCGCACCTCTCTATCTCGTTCCTATCAAAAGTTATTCGAAAAATGGTAACCTGCCTTTTATTTTGAATCGGACAATAGGAAGTTTGTCTAAGTTAACTGCGGTTACACAATTGTTATTTTTCGCGAAGCGAGAACATTTTTCAGACTCACGAAAAACTCTTTTCCCTTATGTTGTTCGAAAGCAAAAAGTGTTGCGATAACTCTTAGAGATTTCGCCGCCGAAGGCGGCCACGCTAGTGACGACTGTTGGAAAATAAAGCTCTTCAAAAAGAAGACAGAAGTAAAATTGCGTTAAAAACAGAAAAATCACAGATATTTCTAGGTCGAATACGCTCCGGTGGTCATGTTTTCGCGAAGCGAAAAATTTAAACATCCCTTCAGAATTTTCTAGCAAAAAATTTCAAAAAGATTTATGGATTTTGTTGGCTACGAATGAGTAATTATTAATTATTGGGGAGGGTGTACACCCCCCTACACCCCCACTTTCGCGGGGCCTGGATAGAGCTCAAATACGAATTTTCAACTATACAATAAATTTTTATGTACAACACTTAAAAACGAAAGTTAAACGAAGTTTACTTCAATTTGAGACATTTTGGTCATTTATACTGAGACGTTCCACTATTCATTCACAACATCATCAGTTAAGAAAATTAATAGATAAAAAAAACAAATAAAAAATTTAAAATGAGAATTACAACAGTGCAATTGTACTCTTGTGATTTTTATTTTAAATTTTTTATTGGATTTTTTATTTAATTTTTTTAACTGATGATGTTGTGAATGAACAACGGCACGTTTCAATACAAATCATTACAACGTGTTAATTATTGTCTTATTTCAAATTAAACCGGGTCTACGTATAAAATTTTCATGATGTTCAATACATAAATTATATTTTTGTACATACAGCAGAAGCATGGAGATAATAGAAAAATCAAAGTGTAAAATAAAAATTCAGTGTGTACAGCGTACATGCCAATTTTTTTCATCAGCGTGTAAAACAGTGTGTAAATATATTTTTATTAGGGTACCATACCCGTTGTTTTGCTGGGTACACTCGTTCATTAAAAACACTGATCTTCATACATAAATATGGTTATTGTTATTTCAAAGAAAGTGATTGGTTCGAAAGTGACCATCAAAAAATTAATATGAGATAAATAATATTTTCTTTAACAATGAAGTAAAAATAAAAAAAAACGTGTTTTATTGAATTTTTGAAAAAGAATTCTACATGTTTTATTTAATAGAGGGCAACATACGAATTAACACCATTGTATGAGTCATCTTATGGCTTCTTATTGTCGATGAAGATTTGTTAGTTATTTGTAAGAAACTTGTAAAAGAAAAGTAATTTCGGGTCTCGGTTTTGAACAACCAACTGGTGGATTTGTTTTTGATAATCATCGTCGGTAATATTTCATTCTTTAATTTATTTTATTCGTTTTTTATCTTTCCTTTAGAAATGAAGTTTTATTGTAAAATGGTGTTTTACCTGGTAAAATCCATAAAATTGGTACAACCATTGCTGCAGTTACCTATAAAGTATTTAATTCAATTTTTCTAATAAAAAATAAATTTAATATTAATTAGAAGGATGCCATTGTTATTGCTGCTGATAGTCGATGTCCAGCAGAAGATATAATATTTGATGATAATGTATGAAAAATCTATCGTTTATCAGATAATATTTATGCACTTGGTGCAGGAACATCAGCTGATTGTGATTTTCAAGCACGTTTACTTGAATCTCAACTTGAATTATTTAAATTAAATCAAGATCGACAAGTTCATGTTGCGACAGCTGTTAGAAAAATCCAACAACATCTTTTCAGGTATCATTTTCTATTAGTTTATTTATGAAATTAAAAAGTTTTTGTTTTTTTTAAATTAGACATCAAGGTTATCTCGGTGCTTATTTAATTATTGTTGATGTAGATGTAACTGGTTCTCATATGGCAACAGTTCATCCTCATAGAAGCATCTCATTTCTACCTTTTGTTGCTTCAGGCAAAAATTTATTTTTATTGAATATTTTTATCAGAATATCAAATTTAGGTTCTGGTGGATATACATCATTATCCGTTATTGAAGACCGTTCTAAAGCAAACATGATAGTAAATTCAATTTTAAATTGTTTTTTTTTTTTTCTTTTTCAAATAAACATTTTCTTTTAAAGGAAGATGAAACAAAACAATTGATACGTGATGCACTCTATGCATCTACCATAACAGATTTATTTTCTGGAAGTAAAATTAATATGTATGTATTAACAAAAGAAATATTAGATAAATTTTTATCATATGAAATTATTGCTGTTCGTACTGAAAAGTAAATATTTTCAAGTTTCTATTTTATTTTTTATTTCTATTTTACTCTTTTTTTTTCTTCTTAAGACAAGCTGATTATACATTGACTAAAGGAACAACTGAGGTTTTATCAATAAATGTAAAAAAGATTAAATATGATGTAGTTAATGAAAAAGTTAAAGCAACAGAAACTCATGAAGCTATGGAACTGGCTTAATTATTTTAAACCCATTAGACAAGAAATTAATTGATATTTGTTTCATTAACTTTCAAAATTATTGTTAAAATAAAAACATCATTTATAAAAAGTTTCTTTTTCTTTTAAAAAATAAATGCTGTCTTTGATTGTTGAATCAATATATTGTTTATGGTCGTTCGTATGATGTCCGAATTCTTTAAGAGAATTAGTTATGACTATTGATTGATAAATATTGCTTAAGAAAATTCTATTTTTTTCATGTGATAAAAGTTAAATAAGCCAATATAAAGACCGAGAAAAGTTAATTTATCTTAACAACACCATGTTGGCTGAGAAAATTTAGAATTTTCATGCCGAGTTATAGAAATCTAATTAGAGAAATAAATTCTTGATTAGTTTTGTATTGTAGCACAATTTCATTACATTTACTAATAAACAAAAACAAATTGAATTAGAAGAGTACAATCATTGATTCTAATTTTATTAACATTTTCGTTCTAGTTCTATTTGTATCAATCTTTAAAAAAATGCATCATCATTCATTTCAAAATAATGTTACATATATAAAAATGTACAAGTTCACTATATTCAACAAAGTTAGTTATATGTAGATGCATGCACAAGAATATTGTTAAATAAATGGCTAACCAAAAGATTGTAACATATTTCTGTGGTAGTACCTAGGGCACTATCACAAACGAGACATAGATGGAACACATCTTATTTTGCAATGCACTGTCTATGATAGAACTGATAAAAGAAAAAAGAATACTTAAAATGACTTTTCCATCTACAACATATTCAAACTGTAGAGTCAATTCGACTCGACGTGATCCGATCCGAGTTGCGTTCTAGTGTATGTTGTAAAGTAGTGTTTTATGATCATGGAATTTTCTTGAGGAATACTCCCGATGCACTATTATCATCATCTTGAAACACAATATAAATGAGCACTATATTGGAGAATAATACCCGTGAAATAAAATATCCCATTTTAAATGCTTATTTTCCGAATTTTCATCAAAAAAAAAAATTTATGAATTTTGATTATTGTGAAAAATATCAAAATCACTACAATAGTTTCATTGCTTTCGCATTTCTTCACATCGATGACTTTCATTTTTTAACAAAAATCAAAGTTATCCAATTAATTTCATTCTGATTTTATTTAAATCATCGAATTTTTCGAATACTGTGCGGGTTAATTTTCCCTTCTTTTTTTTTTTTGAGCGAAAAGCTATTGATCGATGACTTGTATGCAAAATACATCTATTTGATATGAAAACTAGATACTTTCATACGGAAGAAAGAAATCGAACTTTGATATATAAAATATTAAATCGATTTAAATACATTGATTTTTTTGTTTCCATGGAGATAAAAAAACATGAAAATATGCTGTTCTGAGATTTCGAGTAATTCGAAATGTTTAACGAAAAAGAATGAAATATACAGAATTCATTTTGAATTCTTGATGAAAAAAGAAATTTTTCAAACGAACCTGACTTCTTAATATTCTTCTTCTTCCTTGTTGTGTTTTAAGACGAAATTCAGCAATGAGAAAATTATCAAAAATAGAATTAGTGAATTTTGTCATGTAGCCATCGTTGTTCATAATCGGAGATGAAATTTACCCCATAGGATTCTCTTGATTTCGATTAAATTCTATTAGAAATCGATTGAAGCTTAGAACAGAATAGTATTTTGACATAATCCATAGAACGACGTATTATCGTCATGTTTACGGTCAGTCGGACCCGACTAATGAAATTCTGTTGAATTGAATCATTAACTTGACACCTGGATTTTTCGAAATATTACCTGACCGGAGTAGTTTTTCTTTTAATATATGTTTGATTATTCAACTGAACCAATACGAAAAAGAAATATGACAACAAAAACAAATCAACAATCAAGAGAAATCTATCTTAATAAAAATACATGGATAATAATCACAAAACTTTTAATAATGAATATGAATTTTCATCAATATACAACATTAAATCTAAATGATATTGGTGATATACTCAATGAAAGATATTATATTAGAAGGACATTAAGAAGACATTTAACCTCAAATGTTTACTTGTTAGAAAAAAAATCAAAATAATATTTGTAAAGATGATGTCAAAGATAGTGTTATAAAAATTTATATACCAACGAAGAATTTATGATTCTATTTAAATGAAATAAAAATAATTTAACGTTGAAAAGAATTAAATATTTCAAATAAATTTAATTTATTCTTTGAAGATATTATATATTCATCGCCACCAGATAAGATTTTTCTTATTGAATTTTTCTTAACTTTTCAACATGTTTGAAAGTCACCCATTGAATTATAGAAAAAAATTTTCATTTTCGTTGTTTTTTTTTCTCAGATAAAGAGAAATGCAAATAGTTAGTAGATTGTATGAGATTCTAGAATATGAAAATCTATTTGTTAGTTCTTCGATAGAAAATATTTATAATAAGGCTTAGAAAAACTTCTTATTCATAATAGATCAATGAGAAGAATAGTTTTTTTTTTTAATTTTGCTTAGAAAATATAATGAAAGTCAAATAAATCTGTCTATATTTGTATCAAAGAAAATGAATTGGAAGAGAAAACTTTTGAAATGTTCTACCCATAGGTGTCTTTTTACTGATTTTGAACTTGTTTCAGATTGAAACTCAACGAAAAAATTTCTTGATAAAGAAC
>CAJNOP010000409.1:129845-185898 GCA_905250075.1 Rotaria sp. Silwood1
CTATATCTCTATACCTCTATACCTCTATACCACTATACCTCTATACCACTATACCTCTATACCTCTATAGCACTATACCTCTATACCCCTATACCACTATACCTCTATACTTCTATAGCACTATACCTCTATATCTCGATACCTCTATACCACTATACCTCTATAGCTCTATACCACTATACCTCTATACCTCTATACCTCTATAGCACTATACCTCTATACCACTATACAACTATACCTCTATACCTCTATACCTCTATACCTCTATAGCACTATACCTCTATACCTCTATACCACTATACATCTATACCTCTATACCTCTATACCTGTATACCTGTATACCTCTATACCTCTGTTCCACTATACCTCTATACCACTATACCTGTATACCTCTATACCACTATACCTCTATACCGCTATGTCGCGTACAACGCTATACGACTATATCACTGGTTGATACCGCTATACAAAAATAGTGGGATCCAGTTGTATGATTGGATCCTTAAGTCACATATTTCGCTTGTCCAGAACATCTATATCGTTGAATTTTGATAGAAATATTTCGATTATTTTGAATTTGCCGCAAAATCAAATTCCCCATTAACTCGGGTGTGGGTGTCCTGGTAGAAGTTACTGTCACTCACATCCACACCAACACCCACACCGAAATTATAAAATTTTATGGTTACATTGTCTCATGGAAACGGGCATGGTCAATGTGTTATTATACATATGTGCGAACGTACTTATTCCCTATTGATTCTCATGTAACATTTGTTTACCGTCTTTCGGTGAATGTTATTTATCGAACGAAACTTGAATAGAACATGTATTATTTTCTTTATTCTATTTTTGATCTCTAAAAATATTGATTTTTATGCCTGTAGCAAGTTAATTAAATGAAAAATTTTCAAGTTTTCTATGGATTTCATGTATATTTTATATTATTGAAATATAGTCAAGGTTATCATTTTGTCTAATACCTACTTCATATAAGAATAATAGTAAATGACTAGACTTACCTACAGTATAGAGTAGAAAGAGAGTTATGATCATTTTCCAACATACAACCATTTTTGTTTGAATAAATTTAGTGGCTTATGCGAATGTGAAAACTAATTTTAAAAAAATGCTATGTCAATAGTAATGTATAGACGGTAGGACGAAGCATGCACATGTTTAAAAAAAGAAGAAAAAAAGATTCGAGTTGACGAGTGTTCTGATCGAAGCCTTTTTCTCTTTTTTTCATTCTTTATTTTACTAGTAACAGCAGTAATAAAGTTGGTGATGATGAAAAAGAGAGGAAGCACGAAAAATTACGAATGGCGTACTTAAACAAAACTATTGCGAACGCGCTTTAGCTCAAGTGAACTTTTTTTCGCTGTCTTTCTGCATTTTCTACCCGATGACGGAGTTACATGTCTTTTTTTATTATTCCTGGTTTTTCTTTTCTTCTACGAATTTACCATCTCCCCCTTTAAAATCATAGTTGTAAATTTGTTGACTTGTTCCTTATTTATTCAGAAACTATACAAAATAAACACGTTAGATATATCTCAATCGTCTCGCTCTTGTACAAGTCCAGGTTAGCAAGTGAATTTATCATCTGAATATAGTTTAGAATAGTAATATTCAAATGTTCTTTCATTTTCTGTGTCCAAGTGTAAAAATTAAATGTTTTAAAATCGTTTTGTTTCATTATATGTTATGTTAATAGAATTTTTTTTGTTTGCTACTTGCTACGACCATGGTGCACTTTTTTTGCGTCAATTGTGTCTTGGTTCTTTCGTCCTTCTCTACTTTGTTATCGTTCTATGTATAAGAACATGAAATGTACGCATACCATTAACGCATAGCATACTAACGAAAATCATCATTCGCTTCAATGTTATAGTCATTGAAGGACAAAATAAATTTATTTTCAACTCACACATACATATAGACTCTCGATTAATGAAAAGGAAAAGAATGACTACTAGTATAATGGTACATATTCGAGTGATGTATAGAATACATTCACATTAAAGTAAAAAACGAAACATATTTAATTAATTTTGTTTAAATTATCCGAATTTAAACAAATTACTGATGATAATGCTTTCGATCAAAAGGAAAAACACAACATAACTGCAGTAAAACCTTCATTAATGAACACCTCTCTATAGTGAACATCTCCCAACTCTGAACGTGGACACTATTTTTCGGTCCCTTCAGCAAAAAAACCTCTATACAGTGAACACATACAATAAAGTGTGCGTGTGAATATGAAATAAAAGAAAAAAAAAGAGAACACAGCGTTCATTCTGAAGTGGTAATAGGTCCACACATTGGCGGACTATTCATCACAAGAAAATTCATCGCGTGTATGAAACAAAAGGAACAATGAAAATAAATAGATCACGATGCGTTAATTAGTCGCATATAAAAGAATATCGCACCTTTCCATTTACACACAATTGTAAGTTGACGACACGCATTAGGTGTGGCTGTGTGAGTGTGGGTGTGGGTCACCACCCACACCTACACCCACCCGCATCCATACCCACAGTCTTTCATTCTCAGAAAATCATTCAATGTTGAAAAACTTATACCTAAAGGACATTTTTTGCAACACATTTTTAGCTTTTTCATTTTCTTTTACTTTTCCACTAAAAAATAACTTCTATCTAGCATTTCACAGGATAGTACTCGACAAGCCGTATATTTTTTTCTGATGTCAAAGTTTTAGATAATGTAATAGTAAAAGGTTACTAGAGACTTTTTGCAAGATTTTTCAAATTGTTTACATTCTTTTGTAATGAAAAGAATTTTGTGTAGTATATTGCTATATGGAACTGGTCTAAGTGCAAAAGCTTCAACTAACTATTCCATTGCAGCTGAATATGTTGAATTGGATTCAATTATGAAGTCGTGCACTGACATTTGTAATCTTTTTATTCCTATTCTATGAATTTCTATATGTGTTGTGAATGAATTAAACAGCAGAAAATAAATTTAGATGATTTATTATGTCCATTCTCCTTGACTACAAGTGAATTTAAAACGACAAGTATTTAACAGACTATGGATGTTTGCTATACTTTGAATTGATTACGAAAAAGATTCTTTATGAAGACAATGTATGTGAGTTGGATTTTGGTGTTTTGTTTGTTTATTAGTTAGAATCGATTGTTGTTGTTTTCTTTTTTGAAGTTAAGAACACATTTATTAATGTGTTTAACTGATCTTCACTGAATTCATACAGGAACGCTATTCATTATTATTTTCCTGTGATTGAGCATCTCCGATCCCGGCAGTTTTTTTGTCTTTCTGTCACTAACAGCTTTTCGTCTCGTTTTTTTCGCTCGATCACTAACGGTTTTCTGTCTGACGCATTTTGAATTAATCCATTATTTTCTAAGAAACGGTTAAATCGCTCTCTTTCTCTTAACATCTGGTTATAAATAGCTATGTTTTTCATTCGATCTAATCATTTATTGTCTCGTTTGTTTTTCGTGATTTTCGTCGTTTCAAACGGATTCTATTTATATTTCTCGTAATTTTAGCCTTTTATGTTAGAGAATTCCTTACACGATTTCAACATAGATCGTCATCGTCTTCTTCAATAAGAAGGACGATAACAACAATATGAAACTAAAATTGTTGTCCCAATCAGAGGAGCTTTTTAACGTTCACTATTAAGTCCAGTAGGTAAACTTTACCATGAATTGTTACACATGATTCATGCACATTATGTTCAGTCCAATGGTCGTCTAAATGAATTTATCGGTTCCGGTGTATGTAGTCTGCTCTGATGGTGATGGTCTTGAGAATCCGGTTGATGCTACTGCTCCACCTATGATCAATCAACAACCTAGTCATCCCGATTACAATAAATTCTTAATTGACAATATTCAGTCATTTCTCATTTTTTTTCTTGGCTTAACCCTGTTGTTCTTCATTTCTTTCTCGTTTTTTGTTTGTTATTCATTTGTGAAACTATGTGATAAAGTCTTTTAGACTTTTTTTTATTATTTTAATAAATTTTTCAACTTTATCTCATTTTTTTCATATTGCATATTGGATCAAAATAGGAACTATCTAAATCTTTCCTAGTGTTGCCGAACACTACACTTGAGACATCCAACACAACAGGAAACAAGGGTATCAATAACATTTTCGAACTCACCTGCGTCTAAAATATCAGCATGTTTTTACTACAACTTCTGAATCAATTCTATTCTGTAGAAAATGGAGTTATCAGAATGTTAAACATTTTCAAAAGTTCATTTATCCTGATAGGTGTTTTGCAATTTTTCAGGAACAACCTTGGTTTTTTTGTGTAAAACTGAAATTCCAATCGATTTTCTCAGAAGAAAAAAACATTTAAGCAAATATTGAAAAATCAATGATCAGCAGTTTGGACAGTTTTTGAAATTTTACTGGTATCTTATGAGAAGAAATCATCATGTTTTACAATGAAAGTCTAAAATCACAGCTATTTTCTAGAATGTGATTTTCATTAATAACTTCTCCCCAGGTCAATCATTTCGATCGCCTGAAACAGCGTCTTATAAGGTCTAAAACGACTTTATTCCTGCCTTAAACAACGAAAAAAGAGGGCAGTTCTCAGCCGTTTTTCGTACCGTTTAGTACCTGAAATGCAACGTGATCTGACGTTTCTGGTCAAATTTAGTTGTATCTTTACGTGTAAAAAGTCAATAGATAATTCAAAAAAATATTACTGTAATAGATTCTTAGTGAAAGCTGATCAAAAACGAAACAGAATCATTGAAGTTTGAAAAGAAATTAGTCAAAAACAAAAAAACTAAGGGTGTGGATGACGAGAGAATAAACACCTACACCCACACACCATATCCCATACCCACACTCTTGATATTCAATAAAGACACAATGATAAGTAACACATAGAAAAAAGATGTGTCGACCGGTTAGACAATATTTAGAGAAGGAAAAAACAAAACAAAACGAATACATATTTATAGAAATAAATAGACACGTAATTTTCTTGTTTTCGACTTCATAGATAAATCTATCTGACAGAAAACATTCTCTGTCATACGAACGTTTTTTGTTTTGTTTTGGACGGATCTATTGATTTTCTTTTTTCGATTGATCATTATTAATAATAAAAGTTGATAAACAATGATTAGTATTATCATTAGTATGATAGTGAGTTAAATGTAAACGTCGTTTTGTTGGAATTTGTAATAATGATGTTGAACATGATTCTCTTTTTATTGATTTTTTATTATCATTTTTATTAAATATTGTTGGTATTAAATTTTCTTCTCTATGACGAATTTTTTTTCGATTATGTCGAGGAATTGTATTTGAACGATGATGACTAATAAATTTTCTTCCTTTATAATCAAGATCATTAGTTTTTTCATTAATTAATGATAAATTTTCTTCATTTTTATTTGAAATAATTTTCTGATCCAACTCCGAATTAATTTTTCCAGATGTTGAACTCAATAATGATGATAATGAAGAAGTATTCACTTTTTCAATTGATTTACCTTAAACAATGAGATTTTAAATGATAAAACAAATTCATTTAAAAGAAAAATTCTTGAAAGTTCTATTACAAAATAACTGATTATAGTTAATTGAACATTGAGATACTATCGATAATAATATTCAAATTCTTAATATGAAAAAAATGATCTAACCAAGTTTAAATATTGAGTTCATTTAAACAGAGTATCATAATGCAATTCAATGCTCATTTTATGGCTTATAAAACATTGTATCAGCAAGTAGACACATTCAAACTCGAAATTCTTGATAAGAGACGAATTAGACTTATCGATTCAATCAGATCTATTTATTATAGATATCGATGTAGAAATCACTCAAATAGTTTACAGGAAAACCTCTACTAGTGAACACCTTCTTATGATGAACGATCTCGGATTCAACGGAAGGATTTTTGCTGTAAATGCTCCTCTCTACTTTGAACAGTGAATGCTTTTATGCAGTCCCTTGTAGTAGTGAATCTTTTCTAATGTGAACATGTTGTTTTGACCTGTTTCTATTCTCTGTCATGCGTTTTTTTATGCACTACAAGTTCATTTTATGTACGATTCAATTACTGTATTTGTGAAGTAAAGAATGGCATCACGATATAAGTTTACTTTGCAAGAAAAGATGCAATTAATTCATGATAGAAATAATGGTAATGGTTTATCACAACATAAATCGGTCGAAAAATATAATATTTCACTTGGTTCTGTATCAAATATTTTAAAACGTAAAGCAGAATATCTAAATGATTATGAAACAATCCAGAATCAAAATATTAAACGAAAATTGAAAGATGCTGATACACAAAATTTAGTACATTTAAGGGGTGGACAAAAGAATAAATAAGCAAGCCTTATATAGAATTAATGTAAAAGTAGATATTCTGAAACACTTTATTTTACAGCAAATCGTGCATCACCTCCATATAGTGAATACTTTTAAGTGGTCCCGATAGTGTTCACAATGGAGAGGTTTTTCTGTAGTCTTTTCTTAGCTATCTTCATCTTGAGAACGAACCATTGTCTGTTTTTATCCAAGTATTAACTCATTATTATTATATGTGCATGTAAGACAAACCTTTTTCTGAACATTCAGTTATGGAACTCATTGAATGAAATGTAAAATTTGGTGGTAAAGATAATTGTTTTGTTAATGGAAAATACTTTATATTATTATCATTGAGAAACTAAAAGAAAAAGAAAAGTTTTAAATAAATATAAATGTATATATATATATATATACATCGAATTCTTTATCATCAATTAATGGTTGTTCAAGATAATCTCTATCCTGTGCATCAGCTTCTAATTGTCGTTCAATTTCTTCATCTATTTCTGTGTCATCAGACATCATTCGATTTGATTCCTAATTAAAATAAAAATAAAATATTAAATAATTCGTCAGCTTTTTTTTTTTTTTTTTTGTTAAATTACATCAAGTTTTTTCATTAATACAGCAACAACAACATTAACAAGAACAAATTGTGCCATAAGAACAAAAATAACAAAATAAATCGGTGCTAATGCTGACATTAAATGATTTTTTCCACCATGTGGAGAATCATCTTGACGTAATGCATCCTTTTATATTAAATAATATATTAAATTTAAAAAAACAAAAGAACTACTAAAGACTAACTTTCATTATTCCATTCCAATTATCACCAGTTGCAATACGAAATAATGTTAAAAAAGCCATACCAAAATCTTTAAAATGTGCATGTTTATCAAGTCCAGTACATGGACGTTCTTCACTACATTCTAATTTTCCAAATAATTCAACACCAAGAGCAGCAAATATGAAGAAAAGAAGAAAAAATAAAAGACCCTTAACATAAATAAATATTTATTATTATATTAATCAATAAGATAATATTATTTACCAAATTTCCAACTTGTGGAAGAGCTTGAATAACTGTATCTAATAATGCTCGAATACCTTTTGCCATTTTTAATAATTTAAGTACTAGAAATTAAACAATTATTATTGAGAGATTGAAATACAATCAATTTAACTTTTCAGAGATTCTCAACACCTCAGAGATATTCATTTCAAAAGAAATTTTTTTATCATAGATTCAGAACAAAGAATTTTCTGAAAAATATAAATACATTTTAATGATAAATATTTTTGACTATTTTATTGTAACTATTCGAGATTCGTGTCTCAATTTAAGCTTTTTTTTAGATATTAGATACCATATATGTATAATTATTGATACATTTTCAGAATTATCGAAAATACCCAAGCAGACAAAACTTTTCAAAAACGCGTTTAAACGCACAAAAAAAGATATGAAATCTTGGGAAAATAGGCGTGCGTTTGGCTCACAATTGTGGTTCCCAACTGTGAGCCAAACACGTTCATATTCTCTGGATTCTAGGTCTCCTTTTGTGCGTTTAAGTGCATTATTGAAAAGTTTTGTCTGCTTGAATAGAAGAAGAATATGTATTGATATTAGATAAAATTCATGTAAGAAGAATTTGTTGAATTCTTTATCTGAATAAATGTTAGACTAGAATAAAATTGAATATAAAATACTAAAATAACCTCGTGCAATTCTGAGTACTCTCATAACACGTATAAGAGTTGGATTAATAGGAAGTATATGTCCACTATTCATTTTTTCTAAAACAATTCCAGCTATTGATAAAATAACAATTGTTATATCAAGTTGATTCCATCTTTAAATAAATGAAAAAAAAAATATTTCGAAAATGTTTTATATTTTATAATAAAATACTTGTCTTTAAAATAACGTAATGGTCCAAGAGCAATTATTTTTGATATTGATTCAATAATAAAAACAGTTGTAAATACATAATTACAATAATCAAGAGCCAAATCAAATGCCTATTAAATATGAAATAAATAAAAATATAAATAAATAAAAATAATACCGGTGGCATTAAATAAAATTCTAATGACATAGTAACAACATTAAGACCAATAACAGCAGCAATAATTAAATCAAAATATTTACTATTACAAATATTATGTAAACGTCTTCTCCATGGTGAAAAATGTGCATAATATGGTATTTCACGCATACGACGTTTTTTACGTTCAATTTTTTTTGCACGTTTAGCTGTACGTCGAGCTTTTTCTTCACGTTCTTGTTCAGCACGACATTTATGAAAATTTTCAACAACAACACCAACAAACATATTTAATACAAAAAAACCAACAAGTAATAAAAATGATATAAAATAAACTAATTTAGCTTCATTATAATTTCTTATTGGTTGCATATTAACATCAACAGCATCAATACCATTATACATTATTTGTACCCAACCATCTCGAGATGATAATACAAATAATGATAATAATGCCTATGTTGTTTTTTTTTTATATTCAATTACATTATTAAATATTTATTTATTTAAATACATACTTGACCTAAATTATCAAAATTATACTGTTGATTTTTCCAACGATGATCAGTCAATTCTTCACATTGTTGTCGTGTTGTTACATTACGAGCTAATGGACCTTCACAATAATAAAATTTTCCTTTGAATAACTAAACAAATGAATATATTTTTATTAATTTATAAATTTTTTAATAAAAAATAAAACAAATATGTTTATGTATCTATTGTCATATCGATGGAAACTAATGGAAAACATCTAGAAACCGATCAGCTCAGTTGTCACGAAAACATTTAAATCAATCGAAGATTTCTGTTTTTTTGAAAATTTTCAGTTATTGACAGCGAATCTTCTGTCATGTTTATAACTATTCGGACATCAATTCAAGATTAACATTTACAATCGATTCAGCCGACGTCGGCTGATAATTTACTCATCGGTTTCCATAACTGAGAGATATTCGATCAGATTGTATGATGATTAACTTAGTTATCTATTAATTAGATATTAACAGTAAATTAAAATACTAAATTACTCTCGAGTTGATTTATTCTATATTATGTTACAATTCAACTAAACCTAATAATAGGTAAAATCCATATTTGTGTTACGAAATAACCATCATTTTCATTCATGCTTCTAGCAAATCAATGTAAGCATTTCTTGATTTGACAATAGTTATATACGATAGTATAAAAAGAAAACTTTCAAGATTTTAATTCTAATAAATCAAGTATTTTTTTTGTTTGATAAGAAAGATAGAATTGATTGTAATGTATAGAAAAAAAAAGCGTTAATAATACTATTTACCTGAACACCAAGTATACCAAATATAATAAAAAAAGTACAGCATATAACAACAATATGACCAATTGGTCTTAATGATGAAAGTAATGTTTGTACAACAAGTTTAAGACCAGGTGCTCGACTAATAACTAGAAATAAATAAATAAATAAATATGAAAATAATATAGCATTATTTTTATTTTTGTATTAAACCTCTCAATGGTCGTAATGTTCTTAATAGACGAAAAACTCTTAACATGCTAAATAAACGTGTTGTTGCATCTGATTCAAAATTAATTGTTGTTGATGGTCCACGATGCATTGTAGCAAGATCAATAATGGATATAATAACAAGAGAACCATCCATAAGATTCCATCCACTACGTAAATATGTATGAGATCCACATATAAGTCCAGTTGCTATTACTTTTATTAACATTTCAAATGTAAATATAATTGTAAATATAATATTAGTTAGATTTAAAAATTGTCGTTCCTAACAATAAAATCTTTCTTTAATGAAAAGAAAAAAAAAGAAAACTTTGTTTCATACAGGACTTGTTACTGGTATTGATGGACGTTCCATAGCAAGTGTTATACAATTAAGAGCGATTATAAATAATATTAAATAATCAAATGATTTTTTTAATATTAAACATTGAAATACTTTACGAATTCTAAATAATCAAGAAAAATTTCATTTCTTTTTTTTTGATTAATAATAAATAAATAAATATTACCGATTTTCTGGTGAAAAAATATAAAGTGAATAATTTTCTCGTCTTTCAAAATGTTTATAGAATTGTTCTCCACATAAACAATTTAAACAAAATCGATTCGTCTTAAACAAAAAAAGACACAATATAATAATTTATTTAAATAAATATTCTTTAAGAAATATATTTAATTTCATCCTCACTCAAAAATATTCAAATAACATCTTTTATTCAGATTAATATTATTGTAGGTCAATGTTAGAAACTTTATTTGACGACATCCTATTGATAAAATAAGTGTTCGAAAGAAAAAATCTATCTCAACACTCATTAGCAGTTATTCTTGATAATGTTTTTCTAAGTGTCTGTCAATATATCGGTTGTAAAACTATACGCTCTAAATTCTCAGAAAACGAATTTCAATCCATGATGTTGATGTGTGATGATGAATATCTTCGAGTATTTTCGTTATGGATACATTAATTGTTTTGTTAATGTATATAATAATAAAACTAATGCCCATTTCAAAAAAAAAAGGCGAGTGGGTATTTCTTGAATAACTTTTGAACAGATTGAACTAGAGAGATTCGGTTTTCATCATTGGAAAGAAGAGATGAAGACGCGTCAAACCATATGTAACAATATTTTCCTGAATACTTTCCTAACAGTTCTAGTCGAATGTTTTCAAAAAATTGCTTTTTTTTCGTGAAAAAAATTACAAAAACTTAAATTCTTCGATTATTTTGTTGGAAAAACTGGGTGGGAAATTGCATTCCAATGGCTAGGATATCTTACTGATAGTGATTAGGAATAGAATTTTTATACAGTTTTGTAGCTGTTCATCTGCTGGTTTTCACACACTCCTGAAAATCAATAAATTAGTATCGCGACTATGAGAAGCATGCTATTTTTCTAGAAGCTTTATGTAAAATTGTTAAGAAAGCAGTCAGAAATTTATTTTCATATATGGTTCGATACATCTTCATCTTCTCTTTCCAATGATGAAGATCATAGCTCTCTAGCTCAATCCGTTCAAAATTTATTCAAAACAAATACCCATCGGTCTTTGTTTTTTTTTTAAATGGGCATTAGTCAGTTTTGATTGTTCTATCCAAACGTATAATTAATTAACACTTAAGTTTGAGTATTTCATCCGATACTATTCTTGGATTTAGTCGTGTATTTAAAGAAAAATGTGTATAGAGAATAAGTTAGAATTGGGTTTAAAACTGATTAAATTTGATCAATATATTGAAAATAAGAGTGAAGAATAGTAAAATTAGAATTTTTTGATTTTTGAATAGTATGAAATAAGTAAAAATGAAAAATATTTAATAAATAAAAAACTAACTTGAAATATATTTTGATCTGTATTGTTATTAATATCAATTTGCATATCAGATTGATTATTAATTGTAGTTAATAAATTCGAATCATAATCATTAATTAATCGAAATGTTTTATCTGAATATTGATAATAATCATGTTTAGGTGTTTCATAAATACTTGTTGTTTCAAATTGATTTATTGAATAAGTTAAATTATCAAATGTTAATCGACGTTTATTAATTATATTGAAATTATTTTTTTCTTGTTCAATTAATTTTCCATCTTGAATAATAAAACGTTTTGTTAATGATGGTTGATATGAATTAATTCTTCGTATTGGATTTAATAAATTTTTATCTTGTTTATGATAATAATATGTTCGATGATTAGGATAATAAATAGTTGTAAATGAATTATTTTTTTGTAAATTATTAAATGAATTATTTTTAATTGTTGAAAGAGTATGACTACGTTGAATAGGTAATGAAATTTTTGAAGATTGTTTATCAATTGATTCAATACATGTATGAAAACTTTGTGTTGTTGATGATGATAATGATTGAGGTTGAGATGAACGAATTTTAATTATGGATTTATATGGTGATGAATGATTTGAATTTGAACTTTTTTTTAATAAACTTTCAACACCATGTAAACTTGAATCATTTTCATTACTTATTGCAATTCTTGGTATACTCATTATTTTTACTTCTTAAATAATATCAATGCTTTGTTTTTTTTTATATAAATAAATATGTTTGATATTACCTTTAGTTCGAGAATTTTTATGATCTTGATTTGTTTGTTTATGAGATTCAGTATCATCATTAATTAAATCATGCGAATCAGCAGGCATTTCAATATCACCTGTAAAAAGTGCTTGTGTCTAAAAATGATTTAAATCAAATTTGAATTATTATTTAATTCAATTTAATTATTCTAACTTTGAATGGATCAACTTTTCCATATCGATTTGAATTTGTTTCATTATCAGAATTACCACCCATTTTCTATTTATTTAAGAATTTAATTAATAGAAAACAAAAAAAATATTGTTTTTTTTTCTTTACTTCAGTCGAAAATCCTTCAACAAGAATAGCAACCAACAAATTAAATAAAACATAATTTCCAAATGTCATTAATGCAATAAAATACAAAGCTGCCCATGCACTTGTGTTTTCCATACCATTGTAAAGTACTTCATTCCAATCTTCTTGAGTTAAAACCTATTTTAAACATATTATTATGATGATGGGTATAAAAGCAAGCAGACATATAACTATAGGTATATTGTGCTAAATTCATGCAAATACTAATGATATATAAAACGAGCAAAGAGAATGAGAGATAGATCTAGAAGTTTCCAAGTGGAATTAATCGAACGAAGGTCATCCTCCTTCTATCACTATTCAGAAATTTCAGCTTTTCTCTAGTGAAGTTCCATTGTTTTGTTTTGCTTTCGAATTTTGAAAAAAGAAGTGATCAAAACCTTTGAAAATATTCTAATCGATCTGCTAAGTAATTAAATTTGGTTTGAACTGTACTGATGTCGATCTCATTTGAGATAATAATATGTGTTTATTATTTAAATGAAATATGGTATTATAGTAAATTCTACCTGAAAAACGGTTAATAATGCATAAGTTAATGAATCAAAATTTTTTCTGGGTTGTAAACAATAAAAATCTTTGATATGTGTATCATTTTTAAAAATATAATTTTCATGACATGTACAACATTTACATTTAATGTGAAGTTCTTTATGTGATGTTATATTGAATGCTTCTATTGAACAAAATTCACCACCAAATAAATGCATGCCAAGTATACTATATAGACACAATTATCAATAACAACATTAAAAAACACAACAATAATTAAACACAATTTTCTTTTTTTTTTTGTGCATGGAATGATAATAAAAAAAACGAAAGCATGAACAATTAAAACTATAAAATTTACTTGAAAAACAGTTAAAATAGCCCATAAAAGAGAATCGAAATTTTTTCTTGAACATTCAAATTCAAGATGTTTGCTATGTTTTACTTCAACATATTTGCAAAATTTGCAACCAAAAAGATTCATACCCAATATACTGTAGAAGAGTTTTTTTCTTTTAATATTTATATTTATTAAAATATCTAAACACATTCGTTGTGTTTATTTTTTTTTGTCTAGACTTACCTGAATATAAAAATAAATAGAAGTAATAAAGAGAAAAATGTAGCTACATTATCCATTGTTTTAAGCATAACAATCTATACGAAAAAAAAAAACAAATCAATTAAAGCTATTTATTGAAAATTTTTCCAAAGTCTATCACTTTCTAAGCCAAAAACAATGCCACTGTATGACTTTAAATCTCGCTTTTCTTATTGCAAAAATCAAATATGAAAAATCTGATCAGACAAAATTTTTACTCTCGCTTAGACCTTTAAAACAAAAAATAATATTGATGTATTATCTTGAATCGTGTGAGAGTTATTTCCATTTTTCTGATCAAAAATCATGTTTTTGAGTAAAATAATAAATAAGTTTAGAAATTGAGTTTTTCATTCAAATCCAGAAATAATCGAATATTGAGAATATTTATGGGAAATTTTTGAAAGCATGCAATAGATGACGTAAACTAGCCCTTCAGTTCATACTATATCATATAAAAATGTCTATTTCATACCAGGGCTCGAAACGGACCACGTGGCCCAGCGGCCCGGCCTGGCCCGGACCGGTCCAACGTGGCCCGGCCCGGGCCAACGAATTGTTTTTGTTGGGCCGGGCGGGCCAATCGAGAAAGACCAACGAGCCGGGCAGGCCGACCAGATTGTTGGGCGGCCCGGCCCGACAAGATTTTTTTTATTAAATTTTATAAATGTCATCAGGTTCAGAAATTATTACAAAATATATATCATGGAAATGTCTATGAAAGTATCATTGGATAGTACAGTAAACCAATAACCTTTTTGTTTATGTAATCTGTTATTTGTTTTCTTACGGTTGCTTTCACACGTGATCAACAAAAACTTCTTTCTGTTCGTTGTTTTTTCTTGTGATAAACTTCATTTATTCGTGGAATATGTAAAGCATTAATGAATACCCCTAATCTTTTCTCAGATAAATGTTGATTTTTTTTCATGGGCAATGTGTTTTTTTTCATTTGTTCTACATCTAGTAGTTTTTTTGTGGTATTCGTTAATATCTTCTTTTGTTATTACATTAATGGTCCAATGTCATTAAATTCATCAATAAATTATTGATGTACTCTACGGAAATTTCTTTTGAAATACGACGTTTATTATGATAATCAGTTCTGCAAAAAATATTTTCTAAAAAACATTTTGTTGGGCCTAGGTTGGGCTGGGCCGGGCGGGCCGACAAATTTGATGGGCCAGGCCGAAACAACGACAAGTTGGGCCTGGTGGGTAGCAAATTTGATGGATCGCTTTGGGCCGGACCGGACCAGAAAATAGTGGCCCATTTCGAGCCCTGTTTCATACTGATAGAAGTAACAAAATATTGATCTCAAAAACAGCCAAAATCTTTCCAAAAAAACCAGGTAGTGAGCTGAAAATTCCCTGCGGAGGTCTGTTAAAATTTGATCTTTTTTTTTTAAAAGCCTATATATATTCTAAAAGAGGAAACTTCGCTGCATCTTCCGATGATGAAAACTCAACTTCCATTACATTACAAAAGAAAAAACAAGGATTTTCTGAAGAGAGGGGAGGATCCCTTAAAGAATTGAAATATTCTTTCAAATATAAATCAATCAATTGTCATTAGATCTGCTTAATTATTAGATTTACGAATATCAAGATTTTGTTTTTCGATAGTTTTTCAATAAAACAATTAATAGCTAATAAATATTATTAAAAAAATAGAAATAACTATGCTCAAATCAGATAAGTGTCTGTTGATAAAGAATAAATAAAAAAGTTGACTTACCAATTGTCGTCTAAGTGTTGGCATAAATCTAACAAGTTTAAGTACACGTAATAATCTAAATGTACGTAAAACGGATAATCCACTATTTTTATTTCCTTGTAATTCAATAAGACTCATAATAACAATAATACTATCAAATATATTATAAGCATTTTTAATATATTGAAGACATCCATCAGCAATTATTTTTAAAATCATTTCAATAGCAAATAATGATGTAAATACTAAATTACTATATTCTAATGCATTTGTTAATGAATCAGGTTGTCCATGATATTCAATACCCATTGATAATGTATTTATAACAATAGCTGATAATACAATACGACGAAAATATTTTCCAGCAACAAAATTTGATATAGTTTTTTGAAATTTATTCCAATAAGACCATATATATTTATCCATACATATTGATATTTTAGATTTATGTTTTATTTGATTATTATCATCATCATCATCATCATCATCATCTTGTTCTTCTTCATCTTCTTCTTTATTAATACTTAATTTATCATTATCAATTGTTTGACGATAACAATCACATTGATTTTCTAAATCTAAATAATTTGATTTAATTGTTTGTTTAATTGATATATTATTTAATAATATTGATGGAATTGAATTATTATCTTGATCACAATGAAATGATGATGAATGTTGAATAATATCAATATTATCTAAATGAGCATTTGTTGTATGTATAGAATCTAATATATAAGATTGTTCAGGACTAGCAGCTGGTGCATCAGCTATTGATGGAGATAATGATGCTCCTGTTCTATTTGATAAATTATCACCTATTTGATTATATCGACAATTTGATTGATGAATTATATCAGGATTTGCCGATGAATATAAATTTGATTTTGAATTTCGATTTAAATGAATTTCAATTGTTTTCGATTTATTATTAACATTTTTTTTTCGACGATATTTTTTTTTACCAATTAAACGTTTTTCTGTAACCTATTAACAAATATACAAAATTTATTCTTTATTTTTATAAATCATTACTCAATAGATAAATATTTTTCTATCTAATATCATCTTAAATATTATTTTTAATAATATCACATATAGATATTCAACTTATCATATTGACAAATTTATTTTTTAAATATATAGAATGTAATGATTGTTTCATTTCCTATCGAAAGTTTGAAATTTCTTCTTAATCTTTAAAAACATCTTAATTACAGTTTATTGTCCTTCTAATAAAAATAGATTAATTAAGAAAGAAAAAGAGAGAAGAATACTATTGAGAGTAAAAAATTGAACCGAAGAATATTCGATCAAGAAATAAGTATTCAATCTGTTCACAGGTAACGCACTCATCCATTTTTGACCTTCTGATTGTTATAACTCGATAATTTAAGGTGACAAAGAGTTGCAACTTGCACTGCAGCAAGATATATAAAAGTTCTACCCAAAAAATACTTTATTTTGACTGACAACTACCATTTCTTCTCGTCATTATCCAAAACAAATGACATATCTATCAGTAGGGAATATACGAGAACCTATAAAAAGAAATTTTTAATCCATAAGTTCGATAGTCTTATATTCAACTTTGGCCACGCTGGGCCGCCGTTAGCTGCACAAGCTGTATTATGTTATAAATAAAATAGTCAAATTTAAATAATTCCCTTGTCGGTAAAAAAAAAAAAAAGGATATTAGGAATTCATTTGAATAAAAATTTGTTGATTAATCTTACATTTGCATGATTTAGTTTATAATTTTTCCATAAAATATTAATTTTTTTATGTGCATGTTTGTATAAACGTTCTATATATTTAATTGTTTCTTCCCAACAAGAACCAGGTTCATCACTTAATAATGTACTTGATGAACGTGAAAAACGTCTTCGTTCATTTAACATTCTTTCTGTTTCACGTTTTTTTGTTTCACTAAATTGTGTTGCAATAACAACAAGACATAAATTAATCATAAAAAATGATCCAATTACAATAAGACAAACAAAATAAATCCAATCCCAAAATGAATGAGCATCTTGAATATAATACATTATATTAACCCAACTTTCAAGACTTATTATCTACAAAAAAAAAATAAAATTAGAAAAAAAACAAAAGAATTTCATTAAATAATACTTGAAAGATAACAACCCATGCTAAACCAATATTATCAAAACTAATTGAACCCGAATATGGATTTTTATCGGATACATTACAAAATTTATAATATTGATTCCAATTAATACAAGCATTAGTTGGTTTATTTGAATCTTTTAATAAATGTTCATTATATGTATGAAAATCAAGTTCACATGTTAAATTTCCTTTTCGTAATTTTGGAATATCTGAACATTTTGTCATTCCACTTGATTGAGGTTGAGAACAAACAAATGAATCTTGATCAGGTGGAATATAAAATGCTCGTAAATGAAAATTTCTTTTTTTTTTTAAAATAAATAAATAAATAAATAAATAAAAATTTTTATTATTATTATTTAGAAATCATACTCAAATAAAGATTGATCAACTATTGTTGTTGTATTTAATTGTAAAAAACAACGATTACGTAATAAACCTTTCCATAATTGTACACCAACAATACCAAATATAAAGAAGACAAAAAAACAAAGAAGTAATACATTTCCAAGCATTGGTAATGTATCAAGTAATAACATGACAAGTATACGCATTGATGGTACACGATTTATTGCACGTAATGGACGAAGTACTCGAATTGTACGAATTGCTGATAAACTTAAATTATCACCTGGTAGTATTGCTTCTATTAAACTATAACACATAAACAAATTCATTTTTTTATATACTTTAACAGATTTATCAAAGAACAAGACATGAATGAAGACATTTTATACTAAAAGAATTGTCTATTAACTAGATTTTATCTAGAGTCCTGCACGGGTACTACTTTTCGCACCCGGACCCGGCCCGGCTCATTTTTTTCAAACCCGGAATCCGACCGGACCCGGTCATCTTCCACCCGGAACCGAACCGGACCCGGATAGCTCTACCCGGTACCCGACCGGACCCGGCCCAGCCTTGAAATAGTCAGCACTTGATTGTTATTGTCAAAATTATATTCACTTTTCAAACTTTTATTTCATATGGCAAAATATACTATTATTTTAATTTCATCAAGTAACAATTTGTACCCGGACCACAGTTCCGGGTCCGATCGGGTGCCGGGTATCCGGCCCCGTTGCAGGACTCTATCCTAGAGTGTAAAATACTTTTACTTGTTAAGATGTCATCGACTACCGGTCGGGTACCGGGTATGCTCAAATTCTGCACCCGACCCGGCATTTTTTTCTGTACCCGGCACCCGAACCGACCCGGCAAATTTGTACCCGGACCACAGTTTCGGGTCCGGTCGGGTGCCGGGTACCCGACCCCGTTGCAGGACTCTAATTTTATCCAATATTCTTTTTTATTTAATGCTTTTATTATATTATTCAAATGTAAACATAAATCATCGAAGTTTTATTATATTGAAAACTTTAATTGTAAATTGTAGAGAGAAAATAATTCTTAATTGTTTAAATCATTTGAATTTCTCTTTTCTTCCAATATGATTAATAGATTTATCAAACTATTTGGTTTGATATGAAATTCATTTGATCTTTTACAAAAACAAAAGTAATAGTTAACGTATACAATTATTTTATCAGCGACTTTTTGTATATGGCCATTGAAAGATAAAGATTTAACTTATTATTATTCGATATTAATGCTTAACATTGTCACTGTATCTGATGATTATAACATTAACTAGTGTCATGAAGAATATGATTATGAATTTAAAGTTAAAATATCTAATTATTCTTGTTTTGTTTGAATAAGTTAAAACAAAAAAAAACAAAAAAGAAAATGTTTATTTGAAAATAATTCAATTAGTTTTCTTTTTGACGAGATATTTTCAATGTTCAGCTAATTTGTCTATTATTCGCTTGATTAGACTAATTTTATTATTTTATTTTCTTTCATTTCGCTTCAACACATTCTTCTTCATTTTACTTATAATTTATATATATGTATAGTATTCAAATTTTGTTAATAAACACATTGTTTTTTTACATTAATAGATGAGATTTATGATCACAGTTAAGATTATAAAGCATTCTAAGCAAATAAAAAAGGTCGGTCACGTCGATCTCAAATCGAAATGAAAATATTTGCGATGTGAATAAAATATCGTTATTTAACAGTTTATTTAAATCGTAATAATAAATGAGTTCAAATAAAAGATTTAAATTTATACATAAATATTTGAAAAGTATATATATATCATATATTATTTAAATTTTCATATTCAAATCTATTTGTTTAGATAATAGAAAAAAATTCAATATAATTAATATTTAATAATGATAAAAATCTAATAATTAATCATTAAATAAAAAATTCCTAATTAATCAGTTTATAATATTATGAAAGAATGATCGAAATTCTTTATTATAAAATAAATACATTGATGACGAAATTATTTTCAAAACAAAAAAATTTGAAAGTTTTAATTCTAAGAAATTAAAAAAGTCAACTGTAACTCAGATTCAACTGATATTTGGCTGATTAGATTTTAATAAATTGTAACTATTGATTATTAAATATAATTAAGAAAGAAAATATGTTTTAACTCCCATAAGAAACATGTGAAAATTAATAATGAATATTATTGATAATCATCACGTATAGAGGTGTCACGAGCTGCTCTATCGACTCGATACGTCAATGACAAGACAATCTTGAAAATTTTCATATTTTTTTTTCTAATTAAAAAATCATCGTTTGAATTTTTTCTTAATAAATCTAACTAATTGATCTACAATAAATATTTAACTATATATATATATATATATCGAAAAATAAATGTCGAATGAAATAAGTTAAAAAAAAAACAAATGAAAAATCTTACCCAGAAAAAACAATAAAACAATCCAATCTATTCCATGTATCAGCTAAATATGTTCTTTTACCAAATATTCCCATTGCAGTCATTTTAATACACATTTCAATAGTAAAAAAAGCAAAAATAAAATAATCAGTTGCTTGTAACCAAATACAACGTGGTGTATCACATTTTTTTGAAGATTGTAAATTCGAATGATGTTCACATGGTTGATACATTCCAAGTGTTATACAATTAAGTAATATAACAATCATACTTATACGTTCAAACCATGGCCATGTTATTAATTTTAAACATTGATAACGTGGTGTTGTTGTTTGTTTAAGACAATAAAAAACTCTATCAATAAAACCAGGAAATGGTAATTCATTTTCATCTGTTTCTTCAAGATTACGTGAAGCTGGTAAATCTGTTAAAACATTTGTTGAACCACCTTCATTTAATATACGATCATTTTCACATATATGTAAATTATCACTTCCAATTGTTATTATTGTTGATGATAATGGAAAATTTAAATTATTTTTATTATTAGTATTATTATTATTATTATTAATAATTGTTGTCAAATAATTCTTATCCATGATCGAGCAATAGTTGTTGCTGCATGATCTGAATAGAATATATATATATATATAACAACGACAGTCGATAAATGGACACTTAACTATAATCTACCATTTTTATTATTTTGATATGATATTATCAAGACATATCTATAGATGATAATTAATAATTAAATAATTATATTAACCAATAATTCATATTTCGTATTCGAATATTTATTGATCTGGAAAAAAAAACAGATATTATATATATATATAGATAGATTTTTCATATAAATAAATGTCATTTTTTTATTTTTATTAGACAATAACATAAAAACTCTCTTGGGAAAAGTTACAATTTGTCGGACAATTTTCCCTGATCAATATGTTGTCAATGATGGGAACAGACAATGCAAATAGAAATTTATATATATATATATAGTTTTGTTTTCTTTTTCCATTTGCTTTTTTTAAATAAAATAAAGATCCACAAGGAAAATAGTGTGTTTTTTTTTCTTAACATTTATGTTGCCGATTAAGCTGAGCAAATAAAATGAAGAATAGGAAAAGAAAAAAGAAACGTTTTTTTTTTTCTATTTTACTAAAGAAATAACATAAATGCATACTATAACAAATGTCTTTTTCTTAAGAAATAAAAAAAAAAAAAGCTAAATGCATCTTGAATTTAACTTCTCCACATATTTATTATATATAATCATTTATTTATATTCTGTTACTCTTATCTGATCAGCTTTTTCTTTAAATATAATTCAAACAAAACAAAACAAAACAAGACAATTACAGAAACTAGAATAGACTTTAACAAAAGCTCATATAATACTTTATATTAACAATAAAACAAATAAATATTAAACAAGTGGGTACACTTGCCTTTTTTTCTTAACGATATTTCAATAAATTGAACTAAATATTCTAATCATCTTCATATTAGTAATAATAGACATCAACGAGTGTTAAACGAAGTAAAAGAAAATAAAAGTAAAGATATTCGAATGATAAATATTCTGTTATAATTATTATTCGAATAAGAACAACAAATAAGTTGCTGCTCTATAGGATAGACATAAGCGTAATTAACGACTAATTCAAAAGCATACGCACAATGTGAGAATGACAAACAACAAACTGAAAGCTAACAGTGTTTCTTACTTAACTAATGAAGAATTTTTAATCAAGTCAAAAAGTAAGAAAAATTTTGAGTGAGGTCAAATATAATTAATTTTGATAATTTTTCTTAACAACAATGATGAATTTAGTCAATGAAAAGCAATGATAGAAGTCTCATGAAATAGAGAATGTATCTAGCAAGTAAGTAGACTTATTGAATATGATTGTTTCATGAATGAGAATAATAATCAAGGTTGTTGTTTTTTCTTTTTTTTTTTGTTTATTTGACAGATTCGAATTTTTATGTTATAATATTATATTTCTATTGATTGTCATTTCTTATTTTATTGTCGATATAAGTTAAACATGAGTAAGATAGACATTGCATGATGAAATCTATGCAATAGATAAAAAATATGTTTATGTTTCTTGATATTAAGATCTAACATAATAAAATTATAAGTCAGGCCTTTTTCTTATCTGACCATCGAATTCGATTTATTTTCTGTCATCATTCATTAGAGCAAATCGAGCCAAACGATGAACAAATCGGGTTTTTGCTTTTTTTTTTTTTTGGAAAGCGTGAAGAAGATTAAAAATAAATAGAATGAAATATATAATTTTTGATTAATCTACGCACTGTTCATCATTTTTTTTATATTGTTGAGAATAATAAATTTCTTGTTTCGACTATTAAATAATTAAGAAAAAAAATGATGATGAGTAAAACACTTACTGGAAAAAAAACAGCCATGCAATGAGATAAACTTATTAAAATGACGGATTTCCTATTGTTTTGCCTGATAGATAAGACCTGCTAGGTCATACTCGTGTCTAAAACAAAATTAACTTTTTGTCATGTCAACAACGAACATACATAAGACTAACATTTAATAATGATACAATAGTATTTTTTTCTCATGTAATATCGTAGCATATTTTTTCTTGTTTATTTTATTAAACATAAACTAAAATGAGAGCTCATCTTACCTATTTATTATATCTACAAAGAATATGTTGATTTGCTATTCTTTATACGAGTTTCTATTCTTCCACTAGACGGAGTTTTATTCTTCTTCTTCTTCTTCTTACAATACTGCTATTATTGAAACTACTTCAGAACCTTCATCCAGTGCTTTCGTGAGTTTTCTTCTTCTTCTTCTTCTTCTTCGTCTTCATCTCACGCTCTTGCAATAGCATGTTTAGTAGCTTGTCGTTCAGTCATTCAAAAAAAGGAAATTAATTATTATGTTCTCGCTTTCTTTCTTTCAGTCTAGTTTTCCTGCATTTACGTCTCTCTTTCTTTTCTCATCGTTTGACGCTTATATTAATGAAACACTATTGCACCTTGTTGATCTACCTGCAAGCTTATCTTCTCTTTCTTTTTTTGTTCATTTCCGCCTCAATACTCCAATAACCCTATGTAAATTCATGCATTTTTTTCTATATGCATATACATATTAAAAGCTTATCAATAAAAAAAAAAAATACAAATTATTAACAACATTTTCATTTTATATATCTCTATTTGTTCTCATCTAGACTTACTCAAGAGAATATCATCATTATCACTATCGTCACTTCATTCTCTATATGGATGTAATACATTACTGAGAAAGACACTAGTCTATTGCTGAGATATAGGAGACACGATGGGAGATCAAAAAAAAAACTAATAATAATAATAATAATAATAGAGATATAAAGAGAAAAAAAAATAGATGTATACTCGTGCATATGCACAAAATACATCTCTATTATGAATGCCACGATCCATCATAAGATTTGTCACAAGATGAAGCGAGCCGAGACTGAGGCGTCTTTGTGCCCCCGCTTCTTGTAAACGCATGCTTAATCGATAATCTACTTGCACGCTAGCACCATTATCACGTCTATCATCGAACTTATACCTCTCTAATAACAATGATCACGATTCTGCTACACATAATAGACAATAACAGAATAACTCAAGACAACATTACTAACCGAAAGAAAAAAAAGAGAAAAAGAACAAAAAGAGAACGAGATAGAAAAAAGATGTAGCAAAAAAACAAAAAAAAAGAAGATCTCATCAAATCGAAATAAACATGACGTATGTACGAATGCATACATACTGAGACACAACTGAGTTCACTAACAACAAAAAACAAAAACAATAACACCAACATTAGAGTGGTTTTTCATAAGCATCTGTGAATGATTGAGAATGACAGTGAAAAAAGACAAAAAACAGAATATCAGCATTAGAATATTCTCTGACATTTAGACTATTACTATCAAAGAGCAACAAAAAACGCATTTATGAATATTTTGATTTAACACCATGTATTTGATAGACTTTTACACTTATTTACAATGTTTATTTACGTAATAGAAGAAAAAGTTACTTGATATGTCTAAACTATTAAAATGAACAAATAAATTGCTCAACTATTTAATAAACATATAGTAAGAAAAAAACAAAAAAACAAACATCATTTATTGACGATTGACAATGATCATGTAATGTCATACTTATATAAATATGCTTTTAGAAAAAATAAGAATGTTAATGTCTCTTGACATTATAGCCTGATGAATCGATGATTGAAGAAAAAGTGGATAAAAAATTAAAAAAAAAAAAAAAAACGAGACATAGAAATAAAAAGCATGACATTTATGATGATTAGTATCTATTATATATAACTAATAATGACATATACGATAAAGAAAAATGATGAAAATATATTATTCAATTTTACAAAAAGACTTAGAAAATATTCTTTTTTATTGTTTACAAAAAAGAATGAAAAACAAGTAAACTGTATATACCAATAAAGATATGGATCTCTTTATCATATAAAAATTTTTTTAATATTATTATCGGAAAGAAAATAAGATTAAAATAAATATTGTGTAGATTATTAGATTGTTATTCATATTAATTAAACTGTAAATGACGTCAATATATATAATAAAGATTAGTTATTATCCTATAAAAACTAATAAATTATGTTGTTTTTTTTTTAAAATGTTCTCTTGATACTTTTCATATTCATAGAAAATTTATTTAGACTAAAAATAAAATCATATTATTAAATAATTAATTATAATATGATAGTTTTGAAAATAGTTTCAATCAAATGAACTATTCATAAGTACGATTCATTTTATGTGTACTTTTTCATAGAAAAATGAATTAATCTTTAGAAAGAATTTATTTCGGAATAATACAACAAAAAATGATTCCACTTTTGAGAATATTAATTTCTCGATTACAAAATAAAAACAAAATCTAATACCATTGAATAGAAGTGATTATACAGATCATTTATTATCAAAAGAATTTTTCTATAGTTATAATTATTTTGATCAAAATTTTTCGATATAGAACTATTCTAGATCTCATATTTAATTGTGTATATAACAAATGTTGTTTTTTTTTCTATGTAATATAATATGTTCGTCTCATCAGTATGTTTAATTAAAATAAAGTGATGTTTACTTCAAATATCTAATATAAACAGAAAACTTATCAATAATTATAATCATAAAGAAATACTATATCATCAAATATAATAATAATAATAAAAGAGATAGTCACAAATTATAGATTTATATTTTCAGTGCTAAAAGCATTCTGAAGAATCAAGGCCATTTGATAATGAAAAAGAGAAAACAGATTCGATTATGTTCAAATAAATCGTTTTATAATAATTTCTTAATATATCTCATATCAACACAAAGTTTTGTCTTCGAAATATTTAACTATTTTAGCAACATCGATTTGTTTTTTATTTTTTTTCTTTACAAATGATTTTTTAATTTCATCATTATTAATATAGAATTCAAATAGTTTTTCTCTATTTGTTATTAGTTTTTGCTTATGGTACGAAGAATGAATTTTTTTTGAGCTAAAAAAAAAGTCTAATCTTAATTTAAATAATCGAATATTTGAAAAAAATTCAATAAAAATCTAATTATATGTTTTTTTTTAGTCCTACACTTTTGTTGTTTTATGTCTTGAAATAATATTTTTTATTCAATTGAATGACAGTTGATTCGATAACAATAATAACAGTTATTCGTTTTTTTTATTTTTTTAATATATAAATTAATAATAATTCAATTGAAATAAAATAAATGATAAATATGATTGAATTAATCTTCATATAATAAGTATTTAGACAGACAATCATCTTAAATATTGATTGTTCAATGACAATACTATTCTGATTACATCGAATTTCTTTATTCTTAACATAAGAATCTCTTTTCGATTAATTCATATTTATCTTATTAATTATTTCCCTTTTTTTTTTTTATTATAAATACTTTTATTTATTTTATTATCTCATTTTTTGAATATATATCAAACAAATAAAAGCAATAGTTACACATATTATTTACTTTTCTACTCAAATTACATTGAAAATTGATAAATGATACCATATAGAAATAATCAATTCATTTAGTTTTTTTTTTATTTTTAGTAAAAGCAAGAAAAAATCTTATTTATCATCTTTTGTTTCTTTTGCATATAATCAATGATGATCACTCAATATATAAATGGTACTATTAACGATAAATTCATTTCTTTTCTTCTTTAACATTCAATCAAAAACAACAATAATAATAACAATAATAACATTCAACATGTGTTTCTTAGTTAGATGAATAACTTTGAGCCATTTTACAAAGAATATTAACCTTAACATTGATTGGAATGAGATAGAGAAATAACCATCAGTTTCTCTTCTTCGTTCTTTTTCTTTTTCTTTTTTTTATATTTATGTTCGATCTGATCATTATAAGTAAGACAAAACAAGAAACAGAAAGAGAGAACGACAAGAAGAAATCGATAGATAGATAGATGATGCCCTCTATCCTTCAACAGTAGTCCTATTATCGGACACAAATGAATGTTACTACTATCACTGCATACAACCATACCAGATATAATCGATCAAATATATAGGGTAAGAAGACAATGTTATAGAGAAATAGACTTTCTCATCCTTATTTTTTCTTATATTATAACGGCAGCAAATATTGACCTCTGAATATAATAGATAGACACCTCGCAACTCATGACCAGCTTTGTATATATAGATGAACGATCATCTAGTTTTTTTTTTCCTTCTTCTTCTTTATCTCCCTTGATACAAAAAAAATATATATATAGATAGATAGATTGGCATCGAATCAAAATCCTTAGAGACATAGATGAAGGAAGATATTGAATAACTATGTGTTGATGTAATATATATTGTGTAAAATGTTTTAATGTCTAAAAACTAGTAACATTCTCCTTGTTTTAGTTGTACAGGGAAATCATCATGATGATCATACTACTTAGTAAATATATCTATAGTGTGCATTGACTCTTTCAATAATTTATAATTGACTATGATATATATAATCGATTTTTATCTCCAAAATATCAAAATGAAAATAACCTATAGAATATATATATATATTGTAAATCTTTCATCACTTTAGTTTATTTTTAATATGCAAAAAAAAAATGACGAATTTGAATGGTCTTCGATAATAATTTAATTATACTATATCGATATTTAAAATAGTATTGACAAGTGACGATTTCCACACTTGATCTATCTGTCAAATGAGAAAGTGCATTATATATATCATATGAGTACAATCAGTGACTAAAGATATCGTACATTTAATTATCTTTCAAAAATAAGTTAAAGAATATATTCATTTAGTTATTCTCTATGTCGGACATGACTACGAATTATCATTCTATTGTGACGACTGTGCATTGATGCACTCACTCGTCTTTCTCCGCCTTACTCTAGTAAACATTGGATTAGTCGCGCACTAACGCGATAGAAAAAAAGAGACAGAGACAGAGAGAATTCTTATATTCAATGAAAAAGCATATTGTAGTAACAGTACAGTAGAGTAGTATCTTTGTTGCATGCGAACATCATCTTGTGATAATATTCGTTATTGTCCCTGGTGATTGAATATAAATATAATAAGATCTAAGTAGTAATGGATATATATATATAGAGTAAATGAGAAAATGCGTGTCTGTCTATGTATATACACGAAAAGGGATTTACACAATTGATAACAGGTATGATTTCAGTTGTTCTTGAATTTCAATCAATTATTAAGTTATTTTATTTATTCTATGACTAGTTAATCGTTAGTTGTTTCAATAAGAACACGTTCAAATTTATAGATAACGATCAATTTTCTTTTAAGTCATATGATCAATTTTTCTTAACTTATTCTATTCATCAAATTTTCATAGACAAGAAGAAAAAAAACAAATAGTTGAGTGAGTGTTATTTAATGACTAGTCTTTCAAGTAAGATGTATGATTGAAGATTGTTTCAATGATTAATCTTAGCAATGATTGTCTATATTATCTTTATTCTACACAATCAATCAACACCTGTATATAAACATAACGTGTTAGGACAAAACTATTCGTAACAAAAATTGACCTTTGACAGATTCATACCGTTCAATATATATATATATTCGAGACGATTATATATCCACCTTTATCTATCTATTTTTCTTAACAACTTATACTATATATCATCATGAGTTTTTATTTTTTTTGTTTCTTTTTAAATATCTTAGAATTTCATTGAATAAAATTGATCTATTTTCGATTTTATTAACAATTTAAACACAACCAAATAATAATAAAAAAATGATATTGAAGAAACTAATGGTATAGTCAATTATTTATTAATCCATTTTCTTTTACTCTGTTAGAAAAAAAGAAAAATATATTCCCGAAATTTTTCTCCATGGGGAATTTATCTTCTAACTAACATGAAAAAGCTCAATTGGAATTGCTAAATAGTATCATTGATGATATATGATGTGAATCAGTCTATCTTAATTCTTTATTTTTAGTAGAATATGTCAAATTTTTTTCTCTTAGTTTTTTCATAGAGATCAAGAAAATAGAAAATGATCTGATGACACACTATTGGCATTTTTCCAATACCACAAAAAAAAAACCGAGAGAAAATCATTTGCATGATAATTAAATTTCCAGAGGGAATTTAATTGAACAATATACATAGATATATTTTATATATAAAGAGAAGGTTCGAGTATGTCCCGATACCAAATCTCATTTGTCAAAAAAAAAAAAAAATGGAGAAGCTCTTTTTTCTTCTCTCTTTCTTTGATAGTGTTTCTATCTTTATTCTTGTCATCAATGAATTGTGACTAGACCGGAGACTGATCAGTGTAACTAGTTGCGGAAAAAAAATGAATGGTGTTGACACAATTAGTTTGAGAGAGGAAACAACATTGATGTCGTGTTTTGAATATGAATCACTACATGATCAACATCATATAAAAAAAGAAAACGATGAATATATATATATATATTGTCTTTTCCTCGAAATCTCAATTTGATGATCCTATATTTATTAAAAAAAGTAAAGTTATTTATTTTCATCTGGATTCATAAATTATTAATAATAATATTTTCGAATATTTAGTACAAGGATAATTATAATAAGTTATCTTCTTCTTCTTTCCTATGTAGAGACAAATGACGATTGATACAATTCGTTTCTAATTATTGTTCTGATCATGTCTATATGACAAGATATGGACAAATGATAGAAGACCTTTTAATGATATCATCATACATTTATATTCACATTCATTTAGTTACATGCCAGAGGGTCTACTTTACTCGAAGAATATACATACAGATGACTATTCTCACCATTATATTCTATAGATAAATCAATAAAATATATCTTCTTGTTTTACACATATATTAACTTGTTTTTTTTAATTTATATTATTGGTATCAATCAGTGTTAATAGGGAGAGGGAAAAGAAAATGAATTGTAGCTATATTTATTGTAATCAGACAGAGAAAAAAGAAAAGATAAAGTGTAAAACCATTCGAAAATATGTATAAAAGATTGTTTAATAGGATTATAAAAGTGAATGTAAATTGATGCGATTGATTCTTTCAAATGTGTTATAATCATTTTTGTAGGTTTTGTGATTGTATGTCTCGACTTGATAAACAATTCCCAGTTCTCTATATGCAACAACAAAAAAAAAAAACAAGAATGAATATTGAAGATCGGATTACGTCATTTCGTTCGTGCTTTCACTCATCATCAATAGTGGCATATAAACGAACGAGAAAAGAAGGGAGACAGACAAGTGAATCGGGGAGAGAGGGAGCAAACGAAGGGAACGGTAAAGAAAAAAAAAAACGAGATTCTCGCTAGTTGCCATTAAAACAAAGTTAAACTGTTCGAGTTATCAGCCGAGGATTTTGTTTTAGAGTCATGTTTTGTTTTTTTTTTTTTAATAAAATAAAGGTAAGAACATATATATTATTTATTTGACACTTATAAACAATTGAACACTTAAACATCTATTGTAATATATAGAGTGATAAAGATAAATTAGATTTGTTCGACATATAAACACGTATAAGTATGTTATTTCAATGAATATGTATAAAGAAGAAGAAGAAGAATTGAAATAAATGTATAAGAATTGATAACATATTGTGTTGAAAGTGCTACTAGAAAAAGTGATGCTGTTTCTCAGTTGGTGTTGTCGGCATCATGTTAAAGACGATATCGTCTTACCAGTTAGCAGATAATAAGCGTCATATGTCGAAAATCAATCAAGAAAGAATATAACTATTGATGAGAACTTATTTTCTTTTTCTTTTTTGTACTAACCGCAAAAAAACAACTATTCTGAATTATTTTTTTGGTTCTGTCTGTTAAATATATTGTTTGTCGATGTTTTTTTTTTTTGTTATTCTAGATAATAAAATATTTAATTCAACAATCGAAAATTCAATAATGGCAGCAACAAATGAACAAATTCAACAAGCAATTGAAAGTTTTTTTCTTCTATTCAATGGTGTTGTTATCTTTTGTAAGTTATTTATAATAATAACAAAAAAAAAAAAGAAAAAAAAACATTTCTTTTAATTAGTAATGAGTTGTGGTTATACACTTATTGAATCAGGTGGTATTAGAAGTCAAAATGCAGGTCATACTTTATTTAAAACACTTCTTATACTTAGTAAGTTTAAAAAATAAAAAATATTAAAATAAAAATATTAAAATAAAATTTTTTAAAGTAACATCATCAATATCTTATTGGTTATTTGGTTATGCATTTTCATTTGGTGGTTATTCAAATGTAATATTAGGTACACGTTATTGGGCAAGTGAACGTTTTGGTAGTAAAGATCTTTATCCATCTATTGAAAATTATACAAATTCAAATAATGTTTATAAATTAAATAATCAAGATCCATATATGAATTTTTTTTATAATTATATGTTAGCATTTCTTGTTACAAATATATCTGCTAGTGCATTTGCTGAACGTTGTCGAGTACCAGTTTATATTATTTTTTCAATTGTTATGTCAGGTATACTTTTGTTTTTTTTTTTATTTTAATTAAAATATATTAATATAAATATAATAGGATTTATTTATCCATTTCTTGCACATTGGATGTGGGCTGCTAATGGTTGGCTTGGTGCAATTGTTGGTGCACGAGTATTTATATTTAATATATATATATATATATTGTTTTATTTATTATTCAATAGGATTATGGTGGTAGTGCAATTATTTATTTAACAGCTGGTGTTGCAGCATTAATTGGTACTATATTTCTTGGTCCACGTTTTGGTCGATTTGAACCTCGTACATTACCATTATTTGGTCATAGTATACCAGTAAATAATTATATTAATTAATAAATAATATATATATATATATATATAATTAAATAGATTACATCAATTGGTGCAATTCTAGTTATATTTGGATTTTTTGTAATTAATTCAGGTTGTGATCATCGTATAACAGGAATTGCATATGGTGATAGAGTTGGACATGGACTTATAAATACTCTTTTATCAGGAGCTACATCAGGAGGAACATATTATATATTACAACGAATTATTGAATGTATTTATATATTATTTTAATAATTTTTTTTTTAATTTAAATTTTTTAGCAATAAAAGAACCAGCTCGTCATCTTAAACGACGTGTATTTTTATCAACAGTTAATTCAATATTAACTGGAATGGTTGCTATTGCTAGTGGAGCTGTTGCTTATAATCCATGGTCAGCAGTTATTATTGGTTTTATTGCTTCATTTAGTTTCTTATTATGGAGTAAATTATTAATTAAACTTCAAATAGATGATCCTGTTGAAACAGCTGCTGGTTATTTTATTCTTTTTAAATAATTGAAATAAATTTTTTTTGTTTTTTGTTTTAGTACATATTGGCGGAGGTTTATGGGGTATATTTGCTTTACCAATATTTCGACGAACAATTGGACCAAATGTTAATGGTGGATTTGCTGAAGATGTTTTTTATTCAATTATTTATCGAATAACTCTCGGAGAAAGTTGGAGAGTAATTTATTAAATATAAGAATTTTATTATAAGAAAATTCATTTTTTGTTTTTGTTAAGGGTTTACTTAATTCATTATGTACGGCAGCTGTTGTTATTGCATGGACAGCTATATTTATTGCTACTCTTTTTTTCATACTTAAAATTGTCAATTTATTAAAAGTATCAAAAGATGAAGAATTACGAGGTATTCATTTGTTTTTTTATTTAAATAATAATAAATATTAAATATATATTAAAAAAAAAAAAAGGTATTGATTTATTTCAACATGGTGAACCCGCTTATGCACTTCGTATTTATTGTGCTGCATGTGGTGAACAATTACAAGGTAAAACAATTGAACAAGAAACAGTTGGAACAGCAAGTGGACCTTTACGTACTAATTTTCCAACAATTGTTACTGATGCTGAAGGCGGTATGTTTAATAAATATATATTATTTTTAAAATGATTATATTAAAAAAAAAACTTCTTTTGAGGATAAAAAATAAGTATCATTTGAATATTCAATAGAAAAAAATTTATGTTTGTAGTTCGAAATGAATTTCGAACTTAATTCAGTTAAATTAAAGAAGTATATATATATTTATTTTCTTGCGCAAATTATTTTCAGCATATGTACTTGATGATATGCGTAGGTAAGATAAAATAATAAATAATTACTTGCACCAAATTGCACTAAATTAAAAAAAACAGAACCAAGCTCCAATATTATCTAATTATAATAAGTGTATCACATATTGAGCTTGTATATGCCTCTTTGCTTTTCATTTATTTATAAAAACAATTCAATTTATTGATTTAATCTTCTCCTTTTCACAAATGAGACAATATTGTGTATTTTTTTTTTTGCTAATAAAAATGTCTAATAATAAAAAAATTGATATTTTATTTTAGCCATCGTCCCTATAGAATATTTCAATGATCGAAATGGAGCTGGTGTCAATACCAATGAATCAAAAATAAAATCATTAAACGAAGAAAATCGTGTTTAATCAAAATCTTTATCTCTATTGCTTTTCTTGTTTCTGTCTTTTTCTTTTCTTATCTTTACAAAAAAAAAAAACTATCTAACTGATTAAATAGAGGCACATAAGAAAAATCGATAATAGTATAATTTATGTGAAAGAATGATTATCAAGCACTAATTCATCATCATCATCATATATATATATCTATTATCGTTTCGTCTAACAGTATAAACCATTTGAAAAATGTCTTGTTTTTTTTAATGGTTTATGTCTGAATGTCTTATGATAAATTAGAATAGTTCTGTATGTTTTTCTTTATTTCTTTGTGTTTGTGTGTGTATATCTTGAAAAAGCTTTAACAAAAAAATAAAAAACATTTTCTTTTACTTGACAGTATTTTCTTTGTTGTGTTTCAATTTCTCTGACAATGACAATCAAAAGTCAGAGATCGATTATACATGTTCTTAATATATATAAATATATTCAATTAATCGTGTTTTTTCTTTCGTATCGTTATCGTGAATGTTTTTCATCAAAAAAAAAAAGGAAAAAAAAACGAATAGTTATTGTTCGAGTTATGAGATATTCCCGAACATAAAACATCTTTTTTTTGTTCTTAGTTTTACGATTAAATAAAATCTTGTGGTAATAATCAAGGTAGAAAATAAGGTTTATTTATTTCTAATAATATCATCCTTATTTATTTTAATCTTCTTATTGTTTTTCGTTCGTTTTTTTTTTCTTGCTCAAGTTCAATGTTAATGTATGTATGTTTGATGTTTGAGTGTTTTGATTTCATTCGAATTTCTTTTTCTTTTTTTGTTGTTGTTGTTGATGTCGCTTTGTCATTCTCGATTAGTTTATAATTAAATAAATATTTCGAAATTGTCTTGTGAAAGGTGATTATCCTTTATTAATATTATTTTTATTCAATTATATTCGATCATCAAGAATATTTATTTTAAATATTTCAATAATTCTCTTTGATTATTTAAATATTAAATTAATTTGATGAAAAAACATCGTATTGAAGATAATGAAAAATCGACTATTCAATTCTCTATTAATCGAACAAATTTCAATAATATGTTAACTATTTGTAAAATGTTGGCACATATGTTGTACCACCTGTTTTCTTTTTATTTTACTAGAAAATAAATTGTTTTGTTTATATTAAATTATTAGACCTTCAAGGGCATTAAATTCATAAATGGTCTCATTTTTCATTTGATATGTTTTTTTTTTATTTCATCATGTTTCTTAGATTATTTTCAGATGTTCATTATTCTACAATGACATTATGATATATATTCTCTATAGAAAAAGAAATTCAAATAATCTCAATAAAAAAAAGAACTCTTGATTTTCTTATTGATCAAATAAATTTTTTTTTGATTTTTTTTTTTTATAGACTAAATTAACTTAGGATAAGATGTGAAAGACAATGTATTAATGAGCGAGTGACTTCTCTTGATGCTTTTTTTTTTCTTTGAAAATGTTTCTTAGTTGAGAAAAATTTTTCAATAAAAACAATGAAAGAATTATGTTAGATAACAATGAATAAATAGATCATTAGACAATAACATACATAATTATTGATTGTAAAATGTTGATAATATTGAAAAATTTCTGATGTCTTAAAACAAAAGGTAAACAATAATATGATGACAAACTATTACTTTATTTTCTTAATGAAATATATATTGGTCTGAGAAAAAAAAAGTAAGGTCAATAAAAACTCGTTTTCCTGTAATAAGCAACAAAATGAGCATATTGTTCAAGGCAGAAGCTTTTAGTCAATGTCCATTGTAGTTTTGTCAAATCGAATTGCTTATTCATATTATTCTTGATTATACTTGGTTATTTCTATAATACGATAAAATTTTCCTTTGCGCTAATGTTCTATTGAGTATAATATCTATTAATATATATTAAACTTTGTAATTTAAATCAATAAAAACTTTAATTGATCTATTTCTATATATTCTCTTAATCTATATGACAAATATGATGGTCAAGAAAATTGAAAGTTCGACTAACTTGATGATCAATATTGAAGAATACCTCACAATCTTGACTATAGTCAATGAAAACTTGTCAAAGAATAATAACCAATCATAGTCAAACTTCATCTATGGACAAATATTGACAATGATGTCGATTGTCTTATTTTGAATGATCTTCGATGATACATAGATGAAGATCTCTAATGCAGAGCAGAGATGTCTATCGCGACGCGGCAGCGGTAGATTTTTTCCAAAAACTATCGCGGCGCGGCGGCGGCAGCTTTTTAGGAAAAAATTTCAAAAATTCATGAATTTTCACAGAATCTGCATGTTTATGTATGCTATACTGTAAGACTTAGCGAATCTGATCGATTAGCGGCATCAGTTCTATTTCAAACCGGTCAAAGCCTTGAAAATCAAAACATTTTTTCGAATACCAGCGCGGCAGCGGCGCGGTAGCTTTTTTTAACAGGCCATCGCGTCGCGGAAGTGGCGCGGCAGCTTTGTTTGATTTTGGCCGCGGCGCGGCAGCGGCAGATTTTGAGCCGCGATGGACATCTCTGATGCAGAGTTCTTAATAAATGATGTTATATTCAATTGAATATTGAAAATATTTGCTAACTTCAACGTTGATCGCCCTTTGAAAAGTTTGTTCGTAACAATACATAAGAAATTAGTTGACATATTATTTGTTAATAAGAGTCCTATCATTATTTGAAGAAAAAAAAAAGAAACATTAAAATAGATCGAGTTAGCATATTTATAAAGTATTTGACAGATGAATTTTATATCTAGTAAGATGTTTTTTCATTTGTTTCACAATTATTGATGTTATTCTACTTTAAGAAAGAATGTAGATCATATTTAGTTAGAATATCCTAGTTGGCAACTGAAAGTGTTATTTTAGATGAAATGAAGAATATTTTTTATTAATCAATGACATGAATTTATAAATCAATAATTTGTTTAACATCCATCATTAATTCACAATATTGACAAGTTGTTGCAATTCTTCTCATTGATTATATAATGATAATAATTGTTATTTATTTCTGGAATAGTGTTGTCTGATTCATATGACAGAAGAATATCTTAAGTACGACAAGCATAATCTGCTTTAATTGATTGAATCTTCATTAGGTTTAGATACGTCTTCTTTTTTTTGTTTTGTTTATTGTAACATTTTAATAATTATTTATAAATAATCCTAAAATAAATATATAATAATAGATTGATACTAAATAAGTATAGTTAGACAATAAAAATTTCCTAAACAAAAATTTCATGAATTTTTTTTTTTGTTTATATGAATAATTCTTATTTAATAAACTTAACAATATTTAACTATTTCATAGAAATAATCTTTGTATGTTGTAATATTAAACATATTGTTTATTTTCATTCGAAAATTTCATTGATTTTTCTCAACAATTTGTTCCAATAAATCATATTGACAAACAATTTTATGGCATTTAATAATAATACTAAAATTATTAATATTATCCTATATAACATAATAGGAACACGTTTATAAAAAAAAAAGTCTAGTAAATATCTATCATAATAGAGATTTTAGAATAGAAATTTTTCTCATACTGGTTGATTTTTTTCTATTAAAATTTTTCTTATATAATCATTTAATTATAATTTAGTTCAACGAAAAGATTATAAACGAGATTCTTGTAAATTCATAGAATAAATGGTAAATAATATATTAATATTTATCATCCATAAATTCAATATTGAGAAGAGTAACTGAGATGAAATTCTAAAGTATTCAACACATTCTATTATAACATTGCAATGATTTTCTTTAATTGTTTTGTAAATTGAAAGAATTCAAGATATATTATGGAATGAGAAAAGCTTGAAATATTGTTAAATAGAATACAAAAACTATCACATAGAATCGATATGTGTTTGTTTTAAATACTCAATATTAGTTAATTTTTTTCAACTTCGAATATATAGACAATAGACATATACACTTTTATCAATATAAATCAATAAAGAGATAATTATTGAAAGACAAATTAAGTCTCAGAAATTCTACTGTCGAATATGAATATGTCAAATAACGATAATTAAGATTTTTTGACAAGAAAATTTAAATGAAAGAATAAAATAAACCGATTTTCATTTACTTTTTTCTAATCTTAGATGCAAATATCGTAGAAAAATGCAACGAATTCTATATTAAATTATAAAAAAAAAACCAAAACTATGAGAATTTATCATATTTAGAATATTAAATAGAAGAAAGAAAAAGTGTAATGACTAAAGTATGATCATTGTTAAAGAATAAATTCAATTGCATAGATTTTTTTTTATGGTTAAAATAGATTTGTATGAATAGACCGTCTCTGCTAATGGTGTTGTTATTCTTCTTTGTTCTATTCGATTTTCCTTGTTCGCTTCATTAACCATAAAATCAGAGTATAGAAAAAGAAAAAATTGAAATAAAATAATCTAAGGTCAATATATCGATCAATATATATATGTCTCTATAGTGCATTGACCGATATATATATGTATATTATAAATGATCAAAGGTGTTAAATGTCTGCACGGCAACAGGAAACGGATGTTAACCACCTTACCTTTTTTTCTCCCTATTGAGACAATCAATACGTTTTCTTTTTCTTTTTTTTATTATTAAACTCACATGAAAAAAAAAACTTCATATTGACTTGGTTGAATTTTACGCATCATTTATATATATCAACTTGAAAGGTCATCAAAACTATATATCATATTGATTTGTTTCTTTTTCAACATCTTAATAGGAAATCTTACATTGATTTTTCTATCATAATCAGACTCTTATGCTTACGATTGTCAAATAAATAAGACGGATATATAGGTCAATTACATAGTTACTCATATTAATGCTATATGATACCTTTCTTTTTTTTTTGTTGTTGTTGTCTTTCTATCATTATTCATCATTATAGATTGAAAATACTTTGACGATGAACAAAATAAGGAAGTTTTATTTGAAATAATAATTCCACTATTTTATTCTATTGATTTATAATGATTAGATATTTCATAGTTTATTGATGAAATAAAATAATGCTTAGAAGTATGATTAACTATATCAATATAGATAGCAAAAAGAAAACCAATTGAACTGCATCAGAATACAGTTAAAGAATTGTATAAAACATTTCCTATCGGCTTTTATTCGACATATTTCTGATAGTTCGTGACTTAATGGACATCACGTTCGAAGTTCAATGCTAGTTTCTTTTCTTTTTCTCTTATTGTTACATTAAATTGACTACTTCACTATTCACTCTTTCGTCTTTCCTAGTATGTTCTAATATGTGTGTATATACATGAATAGAGTGTTGTTCAAACGTCATTGGTACTACACATAACATCAACAAAAATGGAAGAGACAAAGAAAGAAAGAGAAAAAAAAAGTGATGTTGAATTTCGATCGAGGGTTAACATAGTTGATGTAGTTTATGGTGAATAGTCATAGTCAATGCCAAATGAATGGTTAGAGAGTATGTTGATTTCTTTTTTTTTTTTCTCTCTGATGTTAGATTTATCTCGTGTTTGCCATTTCTTTTTTTCTCGTCTAACCACTCGAAATATATTGATGAAACTACATTCATTCTAGTAGATTATTAATTGTAGTAATCACGAAAAAAAACTTTATTCAACGAATTGATTACGCCGCTCTAGATATTATTATTCTATTCAATTGAGCTTGATCCATGTTTGCTTTAGAAATTTTTTTTTTTTTTAATATTGATAATCTTTGAATGTCATCTATTCATATTGCGTCATATATTGAACATAATACTATCAACAATCACCACAGAAATAGTTACTTTCCGTTTTTTTTTTCTTTCTTGTTTTCTTTTTTTTATCGGAATAGTATTATATGTGTAATTTCTTTTTAGTTTCTCTCTGTCTCGTTTTTTTTTTCATTTGTATTAGGAATAATATAGAACAATCATATAATGATGAATCCTTACAATCATCATAACGATATTGGTATTAAAAATTCTTTTCTTTGCACTTCTATTTTTCGATATATTGTTGCGTGCTTTAGTGTATATTGATTTCTCATCGATCATTGATTAGATATTATTTATAATACGAACTCATTAACCGTGTCGAAATAAATATTATTCTAATAATAATAAATTAGATTATATGAATATAATTTATATTTAAACATCGAATAATGATATAGTATAATAATTTAATTCGAGTTTTTGATTTTCTTTTTCTTTTTCTTAAAAAGTTCATAATAAGATGAATATCGTTCATAATTGATTAATATAACAAGTTTATTTTGTAAGAACTAGTTCATATCTCTGATAATCATTTGAGAACATCCGTATGCGTATGTTTATGTTTGTTTTTTTTAGATGAACCGACGTGTTATGCCTTCAAGTTAATAGACGACATAGAAAATCTGTTATAATCACCTCTTTCTGCTTCACTTTCTAGACACTACATATATATATATAGATGAAGAATTGCGTGATTCTCTTAAACAATTCTAGAAAAAAAAACAATACATGATAAGACATGCATATATACGTATATAATTGAGTGAATGAGTGAATGAAAGAAGTCGTTATGGTCTCACAATGAAGATAAGAATCAAAGAATGTATATGTTCTCAAAAGAAAACTCAATGAAATAGATCTATCATTAACTGATAGTTATTCATTTGTTATTAGATCTTCTTCCTTTATAAATATATATCAGGTACATTATTATGACTATTCAATCATAATTCCTTTCTTTCTTTCTTTCTTTCATTTGCTTTACTTTGCTTAATCGAAGAGAAATAATTCAGACATTTATTCAATCGATCAATATATGCATCTATTCGCGAAGCTTTTATATTAATCGGTATAATATGTTGAGTATTCTTATATTATTGTAGACGAAAGTCATTCGATAATAAAATTATTTGTTATAAGATCATTTGATTTTGAACAAATATGTTCAATTAATAAAAAAAAAAAAAAAAAGAAGTTCTTATCGTTGATTTAATGGAATATAAACAAGAGAGTGTTCTTCTCTGGAATATATTTGTTTGTCTTAGTTTTTTCATTATAAACAGTAAGTAAAAGTTTTATTATATTGGAAAAGAAAAAGAACTTAAAAGAAATAAAATATTCTTTTTTTTTTTTTTGTTTTTTTTTATTTAGCTAATTGTATATCATCAAATAATGAACCGGAGATAATTTCAACACAAAATGAAATCTTAACTTATGTTAATCATACAGCTAAACTATCATGTATTATACAAAATCGAAATCGACGACATGTAAGTTTTTTAAATTTGTTTGTTTGTTTGTTTTTTTTTTGCAAGATAAATAAATAAAAAAGTTAAAACTTAAGGTAACATGGTCTCGTGTTCATTTTATGAATGAAACTCAAAAATTAACAAATCTTTTATATGTTGATTCAGTTAAATATATAACATCAAATCGTTATCATTTAATACATTTTATTGATAAAGATAATCGAGATCATTTAAATCTTGAAATACATCAAATTATTCTATTTGATGAAGGTTATTATTCATGTTTGGTAACTGGAATTAAACCAATATCAAAAATTTTTCATCTTAAAGTAATTGGTAAGTTTATTTTATTATAAGATATTCAAATTTTTCATTTTTATATTAAAGATAATAATCGTAATTTATCAGTTGCTTTACGTTCAACATTAAATATGGAACGAGGAAAAAAACAAGATATTGTTTCATCATTATCATTAATTAATATATCAATATCGAACATTTTTCTAATGATTATTTTAATATTTGTGAATTTTATTTAAAAATTATTTTTCTTTTTTTCTCTCGATTAGTTGTTTGAAAAAAATACAGTTTACAGTAATCTATATTATTTAAATCATTTTATTCATAAATAGATCTATGCATAATTATACATTCGATTATTCTATATTTATCTTTTTATCAAAAACAAAAAAGAACAAATAACTTATTTTCTTTTTTTTATTATTATTATTTATTTTAATCGATTAAGAAATTAGTTAAATTATTTATTTCGATTCATATATATATATATTATTGAAATATTTCTCTTTATTAGAATATCAAACTTAATATTAAATAGATAGTTTGAACTTTTTATAAGAGACATATATTAATCTCTAATTTGTTGATCTACAATATATTTAACTGATATTTTATTAAACTTAAATGTATTTGAATTTATAAGATATAGAAATATAAATAAAGAATTATAAATCTTAACTAATTATTTATATTTCATTTAGTATATATCGAGATATAATTATGTCTTACGAAGGTCAATATTGACCAATTAAAGTTTTTCAGTTGACGAGAAAATTCTTTGAAATGTTTAATTATGTTCAAACTCAGATTTTGCTGATCATTACCGATCAAATAAACAGATTTAAACTTTAGAAGAATATGTACAATTATCAATTGATCATTGAGTATTCTCTATCATATTAACCCATTCCAGCCGGATGTCTCCATTTGGATACATTAAGCCAATGCTTTATGAAGAAGTAATTTGTAGTGATGATATGAAATGTTTTGACGATTTAATAAATGAGTTAACACATTTCAACACACATTCACATGTTTAGAAGAAGGAAAAAACACTCACTAAGAAAATGGCCGACTCTACCTCAAATGATCCAAAATAGCGTCCGTATAGAAATAATCCTTTTCTCGTGCCTCTAAATAATCAAACTTCGAAGCAAGTAGTTGTTAATTTTCCTTCGTAGACCTATAGTCTATTGCATCACTAGGACGAATTATTTAAAAAACTCGAATAATAAAAAATGGGAATGTATTCATTTGGATACATCCGGCTACTAAGGGACAAAAATTTTGAAAAACTCATTTTTTTTTTGTCTGTCAAAATTCAATATTTTATGGTTTTGTTGCATCTATACCTGTAGATATAACCACAGTTTGTCCATGTTTTGCAGGCCAAAGCTTAAATATTTGTAGAATGTTCTGAAATTCTCCAGGACGGTGCAAGATTAGCTCAATATGTCCAAAAAATTTCTGAACATTCAGGAACATTCTAGAGATTTTCTAAACATTTAGTAATAGTCTAGTTCTGAATACTACAGAATGTTCAGAAATTTGTTGACCGAATTGAGCTAATTTTGCATCGTACTGCAGAATTTCAGAACATTCTACAAATATTTAAGCTTTGGCCAGCAAAACATGGACAAACTGTGGTTACGTCTACAGGTACAGATGTAACAAAATCATAACATATTGAATTTTGACAGACAAAAAAATGAGTTTTTCAAAATTTTCATCCCCTAGTGGCCGGATGTATCCAAATGGATACATAAAGCAATTAGATGCCGAAGCACTTATTGGTTCTAAAAAATAAACTTTTCCTATCTCTATGGTCTAGGAGCAACAAAAATGCACGAAAAGAGTTTTTGCTACCTGTCTTCTGGTAGCCGGCTGGAAAGGGTTAACAAGAATATTTAATAAATGAATTTTATTGAAAATAAATCTTTAGATTGTTATCATATATTTAAAAAACTATTATCAACAATAGATGATTTTAATTTCAAGATAATTGAATTAGAATCCTTTGTTTTTAGTTTTATCATAAACTTATAAAGACATGATAATGATCATCAGATCTATTTATGAGTATAAGAGTTTCATTCAGTTATCATTTAAAATTCAAAACTGTAGTTGTGACTCGATAAAGTTGCCTCGTCAAGTTTCACTTTTTTTTTGTTTTATTCATATAGATAGAAAACGTGACTTTTTCCTTGGTTAAGATAAGTTAATTATCATTAAGCATATATTATTTATGTACAAAACGGATCATTAATTTGATGTTCATAATCGAACATAAGATCTATACGTATAAGTTAAATTAGAATAAAGAAAATATTCTTTCTAGAGCATCTTCTGTTTTTAGCGTTTTAAACTGATTTTGCACGAATAGATTTTTGTAAACTAATGAGTGGATAAATATATATATTTGTTAGGTTTATTTCTAAATGATAGACTTCGATAGATTCCATAGATTGAGTTTACTTACTCTAGACGAACTTCTTTTGGTCTGCGCAGGAGATACTTAAGAATCTTGATCAAGAAAGTCATGCAGTATAAACAAATCTTGAGGCAAGACTTGAGACCTTTTAGCAAGCTCAGGCTCTTGAACTTCTTGTTCTATCGCTTGATATTCTTGCACATGTACTTGAATTCTTATGCAAGCGTTTCTCTTATTCAAGAATTTTTTATAGTTTTTTTGCAATTTTACATTCAAAATAACTCAACTTTTAATAAAAATTCATAGGTGTATTTTCATGCAACACTGAAGCGTTTGTCTTGAACAAGAAATTCATGCGCTATGGACAAATCTTGAGGTCTGCGTAGGTCAAGTGCATGAAGAAAAAAGTTCGCCTAGGGTAAATAAAATCAATCTTTGATTATTCTTGCGAAACAAAATATAAGTGTGATTATACTGATAGACATTAGAACCATTCTTATTTATATTTATGTTGTTATTATACATTGAAAATAATTTTTAACAATGAAATAAAGATAATAGATTATCTTTAGAGAAACTGTTTTTTTATTCTAAATCTTAAGATTTTTTTAAAGATATTTCTTCATAGGATTTGAAAAGGTAATACAAAAAGAAATCAAACTTGTCAAAAGGCGATATTTTTGAAATGAAATCCTATATAAGAGGATGTTCGATTAGTTTTAAAATGTCTTAAATAGGATTTTAAAGAATTTCATATATGATAGTTATCGACAAATAGAAGATCACAAGATTTTTCATGATTATACTTGAAAAATAAAAATTTGACAAATGACAATGCTTTTTCTATATAATTCATATTAAATAGAAAAAATTAAAAATAATAATTAAATGACTGATTAAGATAAATCATCTATTAAACGTTTATATATATATATATCGAATAACTTTTTAATAAACTTTTTTGAACGCAATAAAATAAAATAGTTCAATGTCATTTAATTAAACGTTATTCTTAATAAGTAACTTCTGTATTAATATATAAAATTTCGAAAAAGAAAAGTCTAAGAAGATATTTTATTTTTCATTTAATAATAAGTTTTAGAACATGGTGACCTTAATTAAAAATTTATTCGAAAAATAATATATCTGACATTCAATCTTAGTATTAGATTTACATATGATATATTATGCATTGAAATTTTTCTTATTGAATTTTTTTTTTTGTTCAGATAAATAAAAAAAAACATCAAATATTTCACATGTTGATTTTAAATTGATAAACAATTTTAATTTATTCTATAGACATTTATTTGTTTGTCTATGATGAATTTTTAGGTAGTTATTGATAAAAGAGAATCATCATTGTCATCTTTCATATTTATATTCCATTGGGATATTGATGACAAATTTATTTTTATCATAAGATATTTTTATATTGAAGTATATCTTATAACTATATCAATGAATTTGTTTGCAATAAAAAAAAAAAGAAGAAATCCTAACGAATATATCTTTCTCAAATATAATTAATTGAAATGATCATTGATGAATTTCTCTAAATTTTAAACTAGTTTTTACAAATAAAACTTTTTTTTTTTTTTGTTATAATCGAAATAAATATTTCTAAAAGTACAGATGATTTTTTTTGTTAAAATATAAATAGTTCTCAATTATTAAAAATTTAAAAAAAACAAAAGTAAAAATTTGATAATATTGTTAATAGAGAATGTAAATAATGTTTAATGACGATAGTAAACATTCATCAAGTGAAGTAACATTGACGATCTTGTTCTATTAGAATACATCGTCAAGCCGTTTCTTGTCATTTCTTTTCTAATCATTTTGTTCGCCAGACGTTTCGCTTTTTGACAAAATTGCCTTCGCGCATCTACAAATTTTTTAATTTGAAAAAATCATATCGATAAAAGACACTTTTCTCTTTCAAATCATATAGATTTTCTTTTGAAAAAATTTTTTTATCTCAATCAAATTATTGAAAACTTTACAAATATCCATCAAATCTTATCTTGCTCTTCGTATTTTTACTTGTTTTCTTCCATATTATTATTTATGAATCAAGAAAAATTTTACATAATTTTATAGATAAAAGTCTTCTCTATCGAATGGCATTAAAATTTTTCAAAAATTTGAAAAAATTCTATCAGAAAAAAGTAAATTTGTTGAAAAGGGTTTGAACAATGATGAAAAATGTCGATCGGCAAAAGCAGTCCTATGTGCGGTTCGATTCGTTTACCGAGAAAGAAGAAGAGAAAAAAAAAGCAAGAACGACAACGACCAACATAGACTACCACCATTATTCTCATTCATTTTATCGACATCGTTCTCCCGCGCGCACGCACACACACGCACACATCTCAATTTCTTAGCTTTTTTTTTTGTTGCTACATATTCATCGGTAGATCTATATTTAAAATTAAACAATATGACTGATCTTACTAATTCAACACCATCAACATCACTTAATACATCCCAAACAGCAACAACAACAACAACAGGTTCAAATGCAAATAAAAAAAGTAAAGGAAATACATTAAATAAAAAGAAAAATGTTAAAAGTTTAACAACAAAAAGTCATCCGAAATATTCTGTTATGATTAAACAAGCAATAACACAATTAAATGATCGAAATGGTACATCAAAAGCTGCTTTATTAAAATATATATTAGCTAATTATAAAGTTAATCCAACAACAGCAAATCAACATCTTAAATCAGCATTACGTGCTGGTATTAAAAATAAAACATTAAAACAAACAAAAGGTATTGGAGCTAGTGGAAGTTTTAAATTAGGTTTAACATCAACAAATAAAACAAAATTATCAACTCATAAAAAACCAAAAACAACAACAAATAAATCACGTAGTCGTTCAAAAACATCAACACAAAATAAAAAAACAACGAAATCTCGTTCATCATCAAAACCTAAATCAACAACTGAAACAAATAAACGAAAACGTTCACCATCTTCAACTAAAAAACAATCACCTAAAAAACCTGCAACTAATACAACAACAACAACAACAACAACAGCAGCAACAACATCTGATAATCAAACTAAAAAGAAACCAATAAAGAAAGAAAAAAAAGTTAAAATAGGTTTGTTTATTTATTAATATTTTATTTAAATTTTTCTTATTTAATATAATTTAGCTAAAACAAAACCAAAATCTTCAACTAAACCAAAAACTTTAAAAAAAAAAGCAACATCAACAAAGAAAAAAGCTCCTAAGACTGCTTCATCAAAATCTAAACCAAAATCAAAATCATCAACTGGAAATACAACTAATGCATCATCAGCAACAACAAATTCATCATTGAATACTGCTAATACAAACACAAATGCAAGTTCAACAGGAAAAAAAGTTCGTAAAAGTACAACAACAAAAAAAGGAAAAAGTCAAAAAAAATCATCAAACAAAAAATAAACTTTATTAAAATATAAATATATATAAATATATACACTATGTATATTATTCTATAACATCTCTGTTTGTTTTTTTCGAAACGTTAATATCTTATTCTATAGAATATTATCAAACCGTTCGATATATTCTATTCGTTTCTATTATATAACATTTTCTCTTTTTTTATGTTGTTTTTTGTTGTCTTTGTAAGGCGTTTTATGAACGCTCTCATTACTATTTACTATCCTTATTACTATTATGACTAGAACTATATTTGTGTCTTGCCCCATTTTTTTTCTGCTTTTGCTTTTCTGTGTATATTTATATATATATATAGATGTATGTTCTTTTTCTTGTCTCGCCGCTATCCGAGATTAATAAAAAAAAAAAAAAACAAAAATTTTATTCCTTTACTCAAAGAATATCTCTCTTGATGATAATATTCAACATAAAACAATTTATCAAGTTCTATGTTCTTTAAAAAAAATGTGTTTGAACCATGTTTCGAAGTTCGTTAGATGACACAACAAATATTAACGATTAAACAATCAACAAGATATTTATAATCAGTTTTATTGAGGACATATTTGTTAGTTAAATAACGATAGAATGATATATGCTTGTTATTTAGAGTTCATCCTTTTAATATATTATTTTAAAAGCAATTATATATATAATGAATCATTCATTGACTTGAATCTAATCAATGATCATGAATGAAATATGTTTATTGTTATTAAACATGAGTTAATTAGTAGTCAAGATAAATAAGGTTAACGATGAAAAATACTTTAGTTTTTAGGTAAATGTTGATATTGATTATAATCGTATTAAATCTATTAGATGAATTTTTTTCTTATTTTTTTTTAGTAAAAGATTTGAATTATTTATCTAACATATCGACAAATGTCAAAGTGAAAATACTATATTCAACGTCAAATCTTAAATAAAATAATCAATTATTGATAAAATTTTGTTTTTGGTATATATAGTTAAATAGTATGTTGATGAATCTTATTATTGAATTACTCAATGTAAAACAAAATAATTTTATGTTAAAATAGTGAAGATAAAGAGAGAAGACAGTTTTTCATAGGATAAGGCACTCACTCATTTACTCATATTTGATTTGTCATGGTAACATATTCATTCAAAATGACCCATTACATTAGAACGATTCGAACAAGCTTACAATTCTGAAATTTTCTTCGTTCCAAACAAAATATTTTTATTCATGTTTTCAACTAAGACAAAAGACTTGACGTTGATAAGATGCTCTTTCTTTTCTAAAAAGAATTATCATCAAACCATTCCAGTAGCGTGCACTGGTCGACTATTTTGCGATAGCATTTTCAACAGGTATTGCTTTTGCTGCTAATTATTCTTAATTAACAATTTATCCATTAATATATCAACTCTAACGATCAAGATTCACTGCATTTTACTTATAGCAAAAATATGAGCCTAAATAGTTTTTTTTCCCATATGATAGAGGTACTTTTGTCGACTGCTGTACATATATGCATTTGTAAAAAAAAATATTGTTGTATTCCGAAATATTTCGATGCGCACGGTAACTTATGAATCGTACAGATCTTAGTTAAGCAAGCTTGATTGACAAAAAGAACAATTTTGAATTTGCCAACGAACTTTCCTCGTTGACCAAGAGTAAAACCGATGAGCTAATCTGTATTAAAAAACCTTATACAATATGACACGAACTGTCATAGTAAGGCTGACAGCAGCCATTCCTATATGGAGCCTATCAAGCACATACTTATTCTGAGATTCAATTTACATCAATCTTTTCGACATATTTTCATTACTTCATCTTCTTATTATTCTATTCAACTTTCAAAAGTTTTGCTCAAGAATTTCATCAATAATTTGCACGTAGGTGAAGTTAGCGCCAGATTCGAGTAAATCCCGCCAAGATTCGCCCAGGAACATGTTTCAACTATCCCAAGGTGTGTTCCAAGTACAACTCGATGAGCTCTATCGAATGGTGTATTCCAATTCCCGATAGCTAAAACACCGTCCACGAAAATCAGAAAATACTAGATTTTCACCATAGGTGATTCTGCATCCATCGACTAAAACCCGCCAAGATTCGCTCAGGAGCATGTTCCAAGTGTTCCATTCGTGTTCCAAGTACAACTTGACGCGCTCTATCGAATGGCGTGTTCAGATTTTCCATAACTCAAACTAAGTCTGAGAAAATTTAAAAATACTAGTGTATCACCACAAAAATCCTGGATTTTATGCAGTAAAACCCGCCAAGATTCGCCCAGAAACATGTTCCAAACATTCCACAGGTGTTCCGAGTACAACTCGATGAGCTCTATCGAATGGTATATTCCGATTCCCGATAGCTCAAACCAAATCCAAGAAAATCAGAAAATACTAGATTTTCACCATAGGTCATTTTGCATCCATCTACTAAAACTCGCCAAGATTCGCTCAGGAGCATGTTCCAAGTGTTCCACTCGTGTTCCGAGTACAACTTGACGCGATCTATCGAATGGCGTGTTCAGATTTCCCATAACTCAAACTGAGTCTGAGAAAATTTGATAATACTAGTGTATCACCGGAAAAATCCTGGATTTTATGCAGTAAAACCCGCCAAGATTCGCTCAGGAGCATGTTCCAAGTGTTCCATTCGTCTTCCAAGTAAAACTTGACGCGGTCTATCGAATGGCGTTTTCATATTTTCCATAACTCAAACTGAGTCTGAGAAAATTTGATAATACTAGTGTATCACCACAAAAATCCTGGATTTTATGCAGTAAATCCTGCCAAGATTCGCCGAGGAGCATGTTCCAAATGTTCCATTTATGTGCTTAGGATGGCTCACGCATCTGTATACGATGGTGTATTGCGCTGTTTAATACCGCTAACCGTGTACGCAGAAATCGCAAACATGGACCCCGCTATACATGACTTTGTCGCTGATACAGTAAAATCAGCTAATATCTGTGAAGGAAGATGTTTGCAGATGTCCCATTCGTGTTGAAAGGAGTGTTTAAGAGGCTCCATGCTTTCGTAGATTGCAATGGTCGAAACCACAAACTATACTGTAGATAACGCGTGAAAAACTATTAATAGGTGTCTCATATAATATGTAGCGATGATACTTATATTGTCAAATTAGCCGAAATTCATTTCGAAGTACGTTTCAAATGTTCCATTTGTGTCCTAGATACAACTTGATTTGCCCTGTCAAATGTTGTATGCATGTTTTCAATACACTGAAATGCCTTACCGAAGTCTTTTATACTGCGGACGCCAACCAAATAGGTCAATGAATTGTTTTGTTGCAGGGGAAAATTCGTTGTGAAATCTATTCTAATTTTTTTTTTCTATCATATGCAGTAAATCTTCTATTTCAACTACCCGGGCAGACAAGCGTGTCACTTTTTGTACTAATTTAGTATCAAAAAAAGTATGTCTAATTTTCTATATAACTTGTCCCCTTTGTACAGATTTTTTGCATCGAAATTTTTGATGGCAAAAAACGGCTGCTTTTTTTTCTCAAAAATAGTGAAAAACTTTTGAGCGTTTAAACGCATTAAAAAACATAAAATTAAGCCTCAAATTGTATGCAATTTTTGTTGAACTATTTTCGAAAATTTTATTTTATGCGTTTATTAGTTGTATTTTGTGAATAACAGTTATCTGTGTTTCTCTTCTTGCTAGAGCGGTATGGAGTTTTTTACAACATCCCCACCTCAATTCAGTACATAGTTATATTTTACTTTTGAAAGAGTACTATCCAGCTCTACTTTTAGTCTCCACCATAAATTTCTAAAGAAGACAATCCTACAAAGAGTCCTATACATTTTTATCAAATGCATTTTTAGTGATACAGTAATTTAAATTTTTTGTGTTATCTTTTCCAACTAGCTTAAAAACACATCTTCAATTATCTTAAATGTTACTGACATGAAACGACATAGAACGTAGCAATGAAAGATTTAAACTGCTGCATCACTGAAAACGCATTTAAAAAAGTGTATAGACCCTTTTTTAGGTAACTATCTTCCTCAGAAATTCATGGTCGAGTCTAAAAAAAGGAGCTTGGTCGTACCATTACAAAAGTAAAGTACAACAAAGTACTGAATTAAGGCTTGTGTGTTGTAAAAAAAACTCGATACCACTAAAGAAAGAAGAAGAACAGAAAGTACGAGTATACTAATGTTCTAATGGTTCGCAGTTGAATCGTTCTTAGATTGCATCTAGGAAATGACCTAACGACGAAGAACCCTATCATATTATGCTCAATTTGTATACTCACAATTTTCTCAAACGTCTGAACTTCTTGTAAACAAAATTTGTCTCTTTCAAATTTAAAATTCCTTTGTAAAGCGAATCTTTATATGTAAAAAACTAAAACATTCTATCTGATCTATAGTCCGAGTAACTCTTAGATAAAAACATAACGAATTAACAACTCATTCGCAGCTATTAGAATAGGTGAGACTGACTGGAAATACCACAGTATTTTTTTTCTTCCCGTATGACGTAAGTAATTAAAAGTAATTTTTTATCCAAGTATGTTCCCTCTTCATTTTGATCTTGAAAGTGGCCTAAATAAAAAAAAATATTTCTTTCTTTTTAAATAAATGCGTTACTATTCATTATGTCGTCCAGATAGATCTAAGCAATATTTTTATATTCGCAATATTTTTCTATTTATACTTAGTGTTCATTTTGGTCTTAAGGTAGATCTAAATGAAAAAAGAAAACAATTTTTTCTCTAAACAATTACTTATCATTTATGTTGCTATAGATAGTGATCAAAATAAAAAAGATACGTAAGTTTTCTCAAGAAGTGCTTACTGTTCGTTGTATTATTGAGATTAATTTGAATAATCAAAAATAAACAATTGTTATATATAAATAGTAAATATCGATTTTCATATTGAGATTGATCTAAATGATAAAAAATAAATTTTCTAAGAAATCAATTACTGCTTATGTTGATAGAGAAAATAATCTAAATCAAAGAAAATACGTAAGTGTCGTTAAAAATATTCACCACACATTGTGTTATTGAAATCTGTCTACCTAAAACAAATAAATAAACGAATAGATTTTATCTACAATCACTAAATTTGGTTTCCACGTTGAGGTCAATCTCAACAGGAAAACTTACATTTGAATAGATTTCTGATTGCGACAAATTATCGAAAATATTTACAATACTAGGGTCCTCTATAATATATCGTTTCGTATCTAAAGAATGACTAGTGCTCGGATAGTGTGCTAAGCTCTATTGAAGTGAAAAATGGATGAGTCCAGCTTTTAGCGTAGACTTCATCTAAACGTTGTGTATTTATCACTCTCAAATTTATCCTAAACTCAATTACCAGATCACGTATTAGAGCTATAAATTCATATAGTTCAAGGTGACTATGAGACTTTGACTTTGGAACAGGGTATATGTAGAACTGTAGAGGAAAAATTTCTCCATTATCTGATGTATATATATCTATATTATCAACCTCAATTGCGTTATGTTCATATGCCAGTTGGCAGCACTACACTCCCTATGTCTATAAAAGGATGTATTGAAGCTGGTACTCTCTACTCAAATATTAACAGTCTGCAACAGTTTTACTATACACGCATCACTTGATGGAGGAAGTCTTCTTCTGCAAATGTACATGTATCCCACTGTGTAGTTAATGACTACTATGAACAGTGCATCAACCCTATCAAGATAGCAATTGCTCTCCTTACAGAAATTTTCCCGGAAGTGATAAACATTCATTGCTTCTTCAAATTGGTCATACTTTCTTTCGTACACTGTTGTAAAACTTCTCAATTCAACAAATATATTTAGTGTGACTACGTACTGGTTATATGACGATTGATCCAATCTCATGTATGTTTGTTTTTAATCTTGATGAATACGTTCTCTGTTATTCATGTTCGACATGAGATCATATAAATAATAAAAAAAAAACATTAATGCTATTTCAAATTGACTTTCTTTTTTCTAAAAGTTCCCTCTAACACTGGAATAATATTCATCCATTCTCACTAAAAGAATTAAAGTCAGTTCATAGACAGCACACAAATATTACAATGAATAGACATTGGTCTCTCCAAAAACATTCAGAGGAGAGAGAAATAAAAACTTATTTCTTCCAAAAATTTCCAAGCGACCAAGTTTTACTAGAGTACGACTAATTGATCCAGCATATACATATCCAGGACGACTCTGTACTTAGTGTATAAAAATTCATCCATCGTATCATGATTTGGTTAATTTTTATCCTGTTGATTGTATTTCCTATTATAAATATCAGTGATATGATCGATCCGGTTTAAAAATTTTTTGGTTCGGTTCCAAATATTCGGAACGAATTTCTATCCAAATATTTATTTAAATACATTTAACTTTATTCGAGTGCTCTTACATCTTTTTTTCTTATTCTTTTCTTTTCTCTCCGACCGTAATAATTTCAATGAATTATCACACTTTTCTTCTGTCCTAAATGTTAGGACATTCTAACAAAAGAACACGTTGGACGTTATCTTTATATAACATAGTCTACGCTGGAGTAGATGACAGTTATTTATCTCTCTCTCTCCTTGTGTTTCATTTACTCTCTTATGTATGAAAATACATGTATAAGTAATAGAAAAAAAAAGAAAAGATGATAATTCGAATAAAACTGGATTTCGGTTCAAGTGAACCGAAGATTTTACAAACATCAAGTTTCATTACACAGAGAGGGATTTGTAACAAACATATTCACTAAGAGTGAATAAAGAAAGTGTAGCTAATTTCTGATTTTACTCAACTACTTATTAGTTTCATTCAGTGTACCTTTTTACAGACTGCATTTCAGTATGAAGCACTCATATATGTATATAAGTATCAATTAATTGTCATGTTGTAATAACTCTAAGCGGATAACGAAAACATTATTTTTAACGTTCAGGGAATATATAACAATGAACATTTTAATTAAGAAAATATCACTTAAATGATATTTCGAAATAGATCGATAAGTAAAGCCTAAAAATGCATTGAAATTGTTCATTTTGCATTGATCGGTAGATTATTTCTCTCAATTTTAGGTTCTCTTTGTTATATAAGTCTTCTAAGTTGATAGTAGAACTGGATTTAATAAAGTAGTAAAAAATTATTATAAGATATTACTTAATTTTCTTTTAAAATGAGTGTATTATATAAAATGTAGCCCCTATATGTATATCTGCACTGAACGACGACAAAAAATAACTTGAAGGGCTCTTGATTAACAGAAAAAATTGACTAAGCACTGAAAATAAACTAGATTTCTATCATTCAAAATTTCTTTTACCCTGAGAACGAAAATGCTCATGTCCTTAAGATCATTTCTACTACAATTTTCTAGTTTGTTTATAGAACTATCAATGATATTATAAGCATCTCTTCAATAAAGAATTTTAGAAGAATATTCTTAGAAAAAAATAATAGTTTTGAAACTTTTTTTTTCTCCTTGATTTTTAATCGGTTCAGCTCTGTTTAAAACTTTTTCGGTTCGGTTCTAAAAAAAGAAGAACCGGTCCCATCACTGATACATATCTGATATATTATTATTTAGATAGCTTGTAACTAGCATTTCGATTGTTTTGCATTCTTTTCTTTTATAATCAACAATGTCAAAAGTTTTTTCCTGGATCAGGATCAATAGTGTAATTGTAAATGGTTTTCCAACTGTCTAAGGCTGACTAAATAATACTTAATTAACTAGCACTGAATGGGTGAAACATAATGTCTGATCTTTGGTATTTTTTGTTAATAAGAATATGCAAAACATTTGACATTCCTTCTATGTTTTTCGTTTACTTTTAAGAAAATTTACAATTTAGATTGTTTAGCTTTCCAATGAAAATTTACGGAAGAGACACCTGTTATTTATCAATCAAAAACATCGATTAGCTACTTATGTTAATCCGTTAAACAATTTGAAGAACAGCATATTCATCTTTCTAACTCATGGTTATGCACATGATTTTTAAGCAAAAAGACTAATCGTTTGAATCTGAGGTACCCTTTACATGAGTACCAAGGCTAGAACGCAATATTCAGTGAATGGAGATAAATTTAATAAGGAGTTGAGTTTTCACTGAGTGCTTTTGAGCAATTTTTTTTTCAATGAAATGTTTTAGACTTGTTGAAATGTAGTAATGCATTGTCAATTAATATAATGTTCAAGCTTCTGCATATCACACCTTGAAGAGATATTAATTTCAGACAACAAAAGTTTTTCTGCAGTTCTGTTGATTTTTTAGAGGAAATGTGAAGATAAAATAGATTTGTTTAAAATTTTATTGGCTTCTCTAGCGTATTGAGCTTGTGCCGTCCTTGAATTGATTGCATATTCATGTGAAAAAAGTTGCTCAGAAAAAATATTGATAAGAAAAATTGTGTCTCATTTGCACCCAAAATTTTGAATTTTTCAGGTATATTGGGCGTTTTTTGTTAGAAATGACGTTTTAACGACTTTTATGCATTAATTTAACGGAATTGAGCAGAAAAACGCATAAAAAACGTGGAAAAAAATGAAAATGTTGAAAAATTCGACGAAAACACGCACAAATTTCGACTAAAAGTCGACATTTTAGTTCAAAAAACGTGAAAAATCCACATGTCTGTCTGCTTGGGATATGACTATTATCATATGTAACACTTTGATGTCTAGTTTTAATCGATGCAAAAAAATATGATACTGACTTATCACTTAATTTAGTATTTTTGTTTAAAATTTTCAAAATAATCATCTAATAACAACACTTTTTTTTTTTCTTCATGAAACTAAGAAGAGTGGTGTTCAGAATATATCAATTGAAGGCTAACATTAAAACTGCTCAATATCTTTGTGTCATTTGATATCATTAATAATCCATACGTATAAAAAAAACAACGTACTACGTCATCACATGTTGTCTTACTCATTTCTTATCTGAC
>CAJNOP010000410.1:3344-137845 GCA_905250075.1 Rotaria sp. Silwood1
GTGTGGGTGTAGATGTGTGGGTGGGTGGGTGGGTGTGGGTGTGGGTGGGGGTGGGGGTGGGGGTGGGGGTGGGTATGGATGGGTCTGGATGGGTCTGGGTGGGTCTGGGTGGGTATGGGTGTGGGTGTGGGTGGGTATGGCTATGAACCCTCTCTTCCATTTACACCCACATCCATAGCCATACCCCGCACCCGCAAACGCATACGCACACGCACTCGTACACCGAGAAACACACCCACATCCTGTAGGAACGATCTGAATCGTTAAAAGCATTGTCCGTTTTGCTAAAAGGTATATCAAGAATGCTAGAGAACTGATCTTAGATGGAGGAAAGATTTTCTTAGTTTGGATGTGCATTTAAGGTTACATGCTTTCATAGTCACAGCTCAGATCCACGTGGTTTCTCGTCGACGATGAAGTTCTACCATCTCTATGTGAGAGAGATCGTTTCTACCTCGTATTTGATAAATTTCCTAGATTCAGGACACGGAATTGATAGTTTATTAATGCAGGTTTTTGAGACATTACTCTTCCGGGGCAGGAACCCAATAACTTTGAATAAGAATCTTTTAATGAGAATACTAAGAATCATGGTATAGGAACCTTCACTAGAACAGTGCCATCTCATGGTAAAATATGAGATTCTAAGATTGCTGGAAGGCACTCTTGAGGATGATGATAGCATAACAAGAAGGTCGTAATTTAAGATGCTAAATCTAATACCTACACTACTACGAACCAAATCTGAAATGCTGGCAGATCATAAACAGCCGTTACAAACGTTGACAGATATACAGGCCAGACAGTAATTTGCCCACGCGGGGCACCTGGGTGATTCGCATAACGATATCTACAAGGGTGTAGGTGTGGATGTCTGCAGGAGTCTTTGTTTCATATACTCACACCCTCAGCGCAAACTTTTGAAAGAAGATCGCACTATGCTGCGGTATTCAACATCAAAATTATGTAACCTCTGATGTGGGTTTTTGAATTATTCGAAGAAATCACGGTGAAAAAAACTTAGTAGCGCGAAATAACTTGATATCGTCAAAACGAAAGGGAGACGGCCAAAATTGTGGCCTATACTTGATTCAATATCATCTTCTCAACTTTTTTGTAAAATAAAAAAAGCACAATCATAACTGAACTGGATTACTAATGAAGGTCAAAGAAATATGTACACTTTCTCAGATTTTGAAGCAAACATATCAATTTTGTACAGTATTGAATTCTCTACTGAATAAACTCATGACTTAAATATTTAATTTTCTCTAGACAAACGTTTTAAATCGTGATAGTGTGATGACTATGGTATTTTAGTGGCTGTAGAGATTTTTATCAAAGAATATTTCTGTACTTTCGCAATATCTACACTCAGTGTTGACATATAGACAAGTAAAAACGAGAATTGCACAACCTATAACTTGTTGAACTTTGACTAGAACATAATTCATATAGAAGAACGACGAGCCGCGATCGATGGCTAAACACAACTTAATATTATGAGACAGAAGCATCACATTTGGTCCTTTGGGACTACGGTTGTCGATCAATTCGATACTCGCCATCCTATTTTTCCAACTTTTTCATTGAAATGAAAAGGTTTGAAAACGCTCGAATCTTTTTTATGTCGAACTTCTATACAAACAAGAATTATATCAGAATTTGCTCCCGAAATAGTAATGTACATTTGCATTTATATTTTATTAAATAGATCGAGACTCCTTCTCATTGAAATAAAAGCTTTCAATGGAATATCAAATCAATCTTTACAGAATTCAAAGAAGAACAACATGTGGTAAATGAAATCGATTAAAAATTTTCTTTCGCTCACAAATAGTGTCCCATTTTTTCCATGAGAGTCACTATTTTCAATTAAATTTCAATGAGCTCTATCAATATCAAATATGATTTTGTGCACTTGACACACGCAAAAATAATTAAATAAGAAGGCGGATAGCTTTAACTTTCTTTTCATGATGAAAAGAAAGTATTTAATATGAAAATGTTTACGAATGAAATTTTTACAGTCTTTATAACCGTATTCATAGGAAAGTCAGAAACAAAAAAAATGTCAAAACTAGACGTCGGCGTGACCAAAATGTCGTGACCAAAGAAAAAAAAAGTTATTTGATTATAGCTTCAGTAGTAAATGTGAGAACCGAAACCTATTTAACTATTCTTGTTCAGAATTTTCTTCTCTTCAAAATGATATATAAATGTCAAAGAATCTGATGATCCATAACAGAGAAACTTGCATCACATTAGTCGTGATCAGAAAACGTCGTGACTGACCGTGACCAGAATTGGTCACGACTAATGTGATGTGATTTTCTCTGTTATGGATCACCAGATTCTTCGACATTTATATATCATTTTGAAGAGAAGGAAATTCTGAACAAGAACAGTTAAATAGATTTCGGTTCTCAAATTTACTATTGAAACTATAATCGAATAACTTTTTTTTTCTTTGGTCATGACATTGTGGTCACGCCGATGTCTAGTCAAAACTAAAAAGGTTCAGAAAAATGTCCACCATGAAAAAGATCGCAAAAATAACGTTGAAAGAAGAAATATCGTACGTAAAAAAAATTGAAGATAGCGTAAATAGGCATTTTACAATTAGGTTGTGTCGTCAAGATGAAGAAGCTCAATCCAGATCCAGACATATGTTATTACCAATCGATGCTGGTGCTCGAGATCGGTCAAAAACGGCATTGATTAATTCAACAAAACAACGTATTAATACTTTAAATGAATGCTTTACAAATAATGAAATTGATCTTAATTAATTATTGGATGCTTTGTCATTAAGGGTAGCAAAGCAAAGCAAATGGATCTTAATAGTTAACATGCATTCTTACTTTAATGTCACTTTTTTAATTTTCTCTATTCTCTACAAAATCACTTCTATACAAGATCTATCGTGTCTGGATCTGAAATTTTTTAGTCGACGGGATTCGAATCCAGAAAAATTATGAATCAGATGAGCTCTAGCCACAAAAGATTAGTCAACCAGATTCGAATCCAACAATTTTGATCGACCGGATCTGGTTTCATGCCCAATAAATTTTAATCAGCTGGACGCAGGAATTTTTGGACTCGATGAGTTCTACTTCTGTATGATTTTTTAAAAAGATTCTTCTTTCTCAAAACATCGGCGAAGTTATTTACATCTGAAAAAATTAAACTATCTTATACTAGCATTCTTGACATTTTTTTCGACGTGACTATCGTTTAATGTTTTTCTTTCCACCTTTTCTATGCCATTCTTTGTAACACACGTCAATAAAAAAAATAGACGGTACGTTTTAATTTCACAATTCTCAGAGCAGTTATACAGAATAAGTCTTGTTCTTTTGATGAATTTACTTTGTAAATCATTTGTAGTCGTATTCAACATGAACATCATGATATTTATGAAGGTTTTCGTTAGAAAAAAAAGAATTTCCAACTCGTCAAATGTGCGACTCATTTAGAAACAATATCTAATGTGATGATGGCTTTTAAGTAGATTGAAACATACAAATCTCCAATTTGTGTTTTCTTTTCTTCACACAATGATGAAGTTTACATCGTTTAAGAATACTTTTTTCCTATATTCTTATTTTTCTGAGCCGATTATAATTCATATTTCATGTTTAGATCAACCATAGACACAACTTATGACTCAAATTTAAGATGTCCAGTATGTCTGTGATGATGTGGGTGTAATACTTCTGTTACGCGACATCTACACCCCACACTCCACCCTTCTTTATTTTCTATTACTTTTATGAAGCTAAAGAATCTATGTGAGTTCCAGACTCTAGTCCCAAACGGACTGCGCTGACAAGCTTTTATACATGTCTTGCCTTACTAATCTTAATAAGATGTTCTTTTAAAACAAGCAAGATTTGTTTCTTTTTCTATATAAGAACTTCACATGTGAATGAATGGTAATCCTGCTACATAATCTGGGCACATTGTGATTGACTGTACCGATCTGCACCCAAAATCGATGGACGTTACATCTTCTTTATTTTGACAATCGAGAACAAGAACATATATAATTGTAAAGTATAAGTGAATTTCAACTTTTCACTGTTACTGGATAGCTCATTGTTGTTCAGTGATTGATTACCATATTTTAGCAACCATTTCAATTCTTCTCGAACTTTTATTTTTCTATACCAAGGATTACCAGTCACTGAGTGTCCTTCCTTTGGAAAAATAATTAATTTAACTGATATGCCAAGATAATGAAGTTCTCGTTCTAATATATAACTTTGAGATGTAGGAACTCGATTATCATATTTACCAGTGATGATGTGTGTAGGTGTATGTATTCTATCTAATTGATAAATAAATGCTTCATTTTGATAAATATTTGATACTTCCCAGAGAAACCCTCCAAACAAGTAGCTGAGTGATACAGGCATATCCATCATACCCCGTACTGAAGCATAATCAACAACGCCAGCACCTGACAGAGCAGCATTAAAACGTCTAGTCTGCGTAATTAACCAATTTGTTAAGAAACCATCACAACTATAACCACCGACAGCAAGCCTGTGTGGATTAACAATGCTATCTTTAATTAATCGATCAACTCCACAAAGAATATCTTTTCCTGGTCGAGATAGTGGTCTATGACGAATTTCATTGAGAAATTAATCACCATAGCCTGTTGATCCTCGATAGTTAGGTTCTAATGCCAGCCAACCTTCTGAAGCTGCCAATGAAGTCCAATCATGCCAAGCGAGCTCAAGTCTATTTAGACTAGCCCAATATGGACCTCCATGAATAAGCACTAACACCCAGGTCGAAAAGTACCGGCCGGTTCCGGCAGGAAAACACCGGAAATCAACGGAACATGGAAGCAGTATTCCGGCCGGAAATTTTTCGGATTTTTTCCGGTGAATTCCAGCCAATTCCTGTTCTTTCCGGCAGGAACCGGCCGGAAATCCGCCGGAAAAAGTCCGAAAAATTTCCGGTCGGAATACTGCTTTCATGTTCCGTTGATTTCCGGTGTTTTCCTGCAGGAACCGGCGATTTTTCCGCGTCTTTCCTGCCGGTTCCTGCAGTATCCGGTGACCGGAACGATCGACCTGGGCAGAGATAAATTTTTAGATTCCGACATTTCAGCTGGATAATGTAGGATTCCTGCGATCATTCGATGATCATCTTCATTTATCCAATTGTATAATTTTGTTTGAGGTAAATTTCTTCGAGTAAACAAGTCATTTTCGTTGGTTGTTGCTTGTGCTGATTTCAGTTGATCAATATTGTTAATGAAATAAACTTCCATAGGTTTTTCGAATGATGAATAAACAAATGCAATTGATCCATTCTTATTTGATGATACAATCGATTCATATGTTCCGTTCCATCCATGGTGATGAATTAAATCTTTCGTTAATGATTGTTCTGTATAAATTTGTACTTCTGTTCCTAATAGCCCGAGTATATAAACACCAGAATCATACTTTATTGTGTATCCATTGACACTACCATGAAATGTTTCTCCTAAACGTGTTAGTTGTTCATTCATTAAGTTTAATGAATAAAGACGATATCATGTATCGTTAAACTTTCCTTTATTTGAACTAAGACTAAATGTAAGAAAAAGGGGATGATGACCATCAATCGATAACTGTAATTCTATTTCGATTGCTTCATTATTTGTTAATTTTGACAATTTCGATGTATTTCGAAGATCAATCGAATATAGTTCAAATTCATTTAGATTTTCGACAAGTTTCGACATGGATGAGACGATGAGTTGCTCTTCATAGGAAACATATAATAACTGATTAATAAGAAAGGATACATTACAAACAATATTTCTTTCCACAGGTAATGAGAGATTGTTTAAATTGAGATCAATACGATACGATAGATTGTACTGTTACTACGCACTACATGTTGTCGATATTGAATAACATCTTTCCATTCATCATTATATAATTCATTTTCTTTATCTATTGACCACAAATCAATGACAGCTATGTAAACAGATGAATCATTGTTAGAGGGTGTGCGGTGAAGAGACGATGAACACCCACACGCACACCCGAAAAATTTGTTTCTTTGAAACGTGTTGTTAAGACCCTTTTAGCGTTCTTGTGAAACGCGCTTTACCACTCAAGAACTATTCTTTTTTAAATAACGTTCTTAGCATATCAGAACACGTTCTTTTTCACTAAAAAGACGCGCTTTTTATATTGAAAACGCGTTCCTGAAAGATACGAAAAGCGTCTTAACAACGCGCCTCTGTTCGTTTTTTTTTATTATCTCTTGTTCCATGAGTCTATTGTATCGCGGCACTTATAATCTGACGAAAAACAGACAGCGGTATTCGATCAAATTCTAATCCTAGCGATCCCAATATATGATCTTGCTACAAGATTATGCCAGATTTCGTCAAATTCTCATATGAACGGTACGGAATCCAAAAGGACTTTAAAAATTCGATAAGATTCAACTATTCGCTTATTTCAGCTGGACTTAAACCAATTAGACTTTCCCATATTCTTTTCAAATATATATCTTGTTTTTGTACAATTAAAAATCGAAAAAAAGTAAAGCAACGATGTTTCAACAGATGGCGCTCATATACGACTCCACAGTTGTTTTATTTTTATTGAATTTGTCTCATTTCATTGCATTTTCAATCATTCATTATAATTTTTCTAAATTAGTTTTTGATTCAATTTTTCGAATTCCCTTGAAATTTTTTTGATAAGGTTCAACAAATGTCTAAAATGTCGTTTTCTTATTGCCTATCGATCAATTCATTTTCATCAGTCATCTCTAGTCTTTTTTTTGTTTACTTTTTCCGTCCTGTCAGACTAATAAACCGTATTATTAGTTTTTTTTTTCTAAAGAAAACATATTTTTAAATCGAAACATCTCAAGAGATAGAAATGCATCCTGTTTCTCTGGTTTTTGATAATATTTGTTTTGAACAAAAGGAATATTTAACATGGTTGGAAAGAAAAACTGAATTAAAACAATGAAACTCCTAGTCTTTTTAATATATAATACGTTCTTTTAAAAATAAAACTAATTTCTGATCAAACCAATAAATTGTCTATTTGATTTTTTTCAGCATGATGGACGAATTTATCCAGTGAATTATTTTTTCTCTAATATTTAATAATGGCTTCGTGCATGTATCGTGTGGGTGGTAAGTTAAGTGATAATTAATCTAATGTCGTTTTACTATTTGCTGACTTATTATTTAGATTACGTCTACTTTGAAGGAAATCCAACAGAACCTTATCTGATTCGACGAATTGAAGAATTAAATAAAGTACGTTTGATAAATTTTCATGTGTAATGAATAAAGTGCTGTTCTCAAGAGCGGCTGAAAGTTTCAATGAGAATTTTGACTGTTTAGCGAAAGTCATACGAATCTTATCAATGACCAAAAATTTGAAAGACCGTTTTAATGATTCATGGAAAGACAAAAGCTGTGAACTTGTTACATTGAATTTCAATGTCAAAGAGAGAAAACATGAGGCTAATGACTCATTTTTCTGAAGCACGTTTCTCTTCAAGTTCAATAAGAATCTGTACAATTCCATACCGAGATAAATCGAGAAGTTACAGTCAATTACACCAGAATAAATTCTGATATTGTTAGTCTTATATATGGATGAAATTTTAAATAAATTGTTTCTATATAAAAACACCTTGATCTCGATTTCAATACCGTTGCATCGAGACTCGCATAGGAACTTCATGCACGAGAAACTCATGTTCGGTAATCTTCAGAAGTCTTTGTGTTTGTTTTTTGGCAACACAGCACAATAATTTCTATTATTCATTCTTAATATAAAAGATTATAAATTTTGCTCAATCTAAAGAACATCGAACCAGATTTAGTTTTCAATCTTGATAAGAACTTTCTAATGTTGTTTTTTTTAATTAAATTTAGACTCCAACTGGCAATGTTGAAGCACGTGTTGCTTGTTTTTATCGTCGTCGTGATATCTCTTCATATCTAGTCAACCAAGTTGATCGTCTTAAAATTGATGGTAAAAGTTTTTTTTTCTAAAAATTATTTCCTATAATTTATTTACTTTTGTAAAGTTCCATGGGAAGATGATGATGAAATAACAAATGATCCTGGATCAACAAATGTAAATGGACAACAAATTGAATTAACTGATATTCAAAAACATCAATTACGTCATCGTGAATTATTTTTAACACGTCAAAATGAAACATTATTAGCAACAAATATACGTGGAAAATGTTTAGTTGTTTTACATAATGAAACTGAAACATTTTCATCATATCTTAATTCTGAGGTTTTATTAGAAAATAAATATAAAAAAAAAAACAAATTATTATTATTATTGAATTTTTGTTTGTTATTTAAAGGATCTTTTTTTTTATCAACTTGTTTATGATCCAAATCAAAAAACTTTAAATGCTGATCGAGGTGAAATTCGTGTTGGTGGAAAATATCAAGCTGATGTAACAATTCAACCATTATTGAATGATGAAAGTCAAGGTATTATTAATAAAGCATTCTTTTTTTCTAGGAGAAGGTCTTCAGCTAGAGCAGAGATTTATCAACAATACACAAAACAAAAAAAACGAAGGACAGCAACCATATGTACAATCATTTCTTATTTTGTATTAGCTGCTGCAAAACGGCTATATACTTGTGTAGTTAAATACAGATTTATAGTAGCTTTGAACCCAACTACAGATTAGATTCAGACCTCAAAAATTGAGTTTGCCGCCTGATTGTCTCTCGTATGATACTCCTTCTTCAATCCCGACGACCTCGAAATAGTTTACTTTATATTAATAAATAAATTTATTTTTTGTTTTTAAAGATATATTATCATCAAGAGAAGATTTAATCTGGGATGCAAATGGTGGTTTAACAGAAAAACAAATTGAACAATATTTAATTGTTGCAAGGTATTCTCGTTGTTGATGTAACTTATTAAAAAAAAATAATAAAACTAATAGATCAATCGGTACATTTGCTCGTGCACTTGATTGTCCAACAGCATTAAAACATCCAAGTCTTCATATGAGTGCAGCATCAGCATCACGTGATGCAACATTAGTAAGAAATTTAATTGTTTTGATTGATTAGAATATTTCTTTTTTTTATAGTTTTTTGCAATGGATACATTACATAAACATCATTATGATTTAGCTTTAGCTACATGTAGTTTAGTACCAAATACAGGACCAATACTTGTTAAAGATCAAATGGAAGATTGGTCTGCTGCTGAAGCTAATTCATTTGAAGATGCTATTGAAAAATGTGGAAAAGATTTTCGTGAAATACAAAAAGAATATGTAAGAAAAAAAAAAAAAAAAGTATTCTATTAAGAAATAGAAAATTCATATGTAAGTTTTATAGTTACCATGGAAAAGTTTAAAAGGTATTATTGAATATTATTATATGTGGAAAACAACAGATCGTTATGTTGTTCAAAGACGTTTAAAATTAGCTGAACAAGAAAATAAATTAAAACAAGTTTTTATACCGAATTAGTTCGTATTGAATATTTTGTTTTTTTCTAATATTAATATATTGACTATTATTTTCTATTATAGTAATAAAGCACATCAATGTTTATTACCACAACGAACACAAAATGAAAATAAACCATGTGAATCATGTGGAAGTATGTATTCTCGAATGTGAAACAATGAAACATCACCTTTTTTTGTTTAGCAACATCATCTTTGCAATGGTATCAATGGAGTACAGCTCAACCACATACAAGACTTTGTGCAGAATGTTGGATTTATTATAAAAAATTAGGTGGTTTGAAATATTTAAAAAAAAGTGGTAAGATTTTATTTTTATTACGAGTTAAATAATATTGACTTTTATATTGGATTTTAGGTCCTGATCGACGACAAGGTAAGTAAATTTTATTATAAATATTATAAATTCATTTGTAAGAATTATTTTAGAGAGAGCTGCTAATATTACTAAATTAATTAGTTATAAATGTAATGTTAATGGTTGTGACAAGGTATGTTGATAAAGTTTCTATAGAATAGAATTTATTTTCATTCGAAGACTTAAAATCTTGACTTCCTTTTTTTTGCTGCAAAAAAGGTTCGAACTAATATAAAATATTTTCATATGACTCGAAGAGACATCGTTATCACTACCATCATTTTTGTTTATTCTTATTCTATTTATTTTGCAAGAGTTTTATCTTGATATTGCTTGAGTATTCGAATTTCAATGTAATCAATTCTGATTTTTCTAAAATCTTTTAATTAAAGATTTCTTTCATAGAGACGAATTCATATTATTAGGAAGATCAAAAAGTTCTTAGAATTTTAAAAAGAATCATGCCGAGTTTGATAATCTATCCAAAATTAAAAAAACTAAACACACGATATTGTAGAGCAAGTCGAGACGCGTCGTATGCTTTATCATAATTCTTGTTTTTCATAAGATTTTGAGAGAACCGGACTAGATTTACTCGTAGACGCCCATGAATTCAAAGACTCACCAACAGCCTCTACCCGTGAAAAACAATGGTGAATCATTGAAAAGTAGCATTTTTCCCTATCAAAGATAGGACGATCGGAGATGCTGAGTGTATGAGCTTGTAGCCTGTGAAAAGTGCTACAAAAACTGTATATAAGAAATTTATTTTTACAAACACTTTCGACTGATATCAAGGTCCACAATGCTCAGTGCTTTCACTGGATTGTCGCCTACTAGTAAATCCAGTCTGGTTTCTTCAAAATCTTATGAAAACAAGATTTGTTATATACCATTCGACTTGCTCTACAACATGGCATGTTTTGTTTTTTCTTAATTCTGAATAGGTCATCAAATCCGACACGCTCCTTTTTAAAATTTTCAAAACTTTTTGATCCCTCTATGTATGTCAAAACAAGAACCAGAGACTGAATAGCGTTTGTGAAATTTAAAGTTTATACATATGAGAACAATAATTTGGAACACTATTTTGAATACAAATAAATCAGTCTAGGACGGCTGCTTGCTCGGACACTGCCATCTTAAAACAGATGGTAGTTGAACATATTTTATCGTATGTGCAAAGTGATCAATTGGTTTTTCGATGCGTACAACTTGAGAATAGGTACAGATTAAGAGAAATTCATCGACTCACACAATGTCCACATCCAGAGATCATCCATATTAGATCGGGCAGTTAACCACCAAAGCGAAGAAAAAATCCCAGTCTTTCAATAAAGAACTACAATATTTGATTGAAAATCCTCATATAGACGCCAACAATCAACTAAAATATATTGAATGCTTACAATATCTTAAAATTCTATTTATCTATTCTTGTTCAATGCTGTTGTTTCTTATTGAGTCTACTTATTTCTAAAAGTACTCTAAGATTTTCTTCAGACAAAAAAACTAAGAAGCTTAGATCAATCATTAAAATACCTACATATGATTTGATTGTTATTGTGTTACACTCAAATATGAAAACAATCAATTCAATTTTATCAAATACTAAACATACAAAAAAAAAAGCTTGATTTATTTAGGAATGTAAAAATAAACCTGCTCTTCAACGTCATTATGCTGTATCACATGGAATTATGTTTCGTTCTGGTAGTCCACGTCCATTATCAAAACCACGTAGTACATTTTCTTTATATACAACACCATTAACACGTGTTGTTCGTCCATTATGTTCAATTCGACATCTTGCACGTTGTCCATCATTTATAATTGATACTAATGATACATTTCGTAAATGGGAAATATTTATTAAAGAAAAATCATCGTATGATATTCGTAATACATGTACACATCTTCGTGATTTATATAAACAAAGAAATGAACAAAAAAAATATAAACATTTAAATGATTTATTTCCATATAAAGATGAGAATGAAATAAATAAAACATTCGATGATTATATGCCTAAATCTGAAGAAAAAATTGATAATGAATTAAATTTACCATTACGTTATCCAAAATTACAAAATGATTCAGCAGATTTTTATACACAATTTAATCATTCAAATATAAGTATTATGAAAAAACGTCCTTATGAATCAAATGAAAGTTCAAATGAAGGTAAAAATAAAACAATAAATTTTAATTTTATTTATTTTTTTTTTTATAGGTCCATCACCAAAACGAACATTAATTACTCGACAAAATTTAATTAAAAATAAATCACCTGTAAGTGAATTAAAAAAAAAACATTCTTACTGATCTTCAATAGAATATCAAGTTGTTTATCAGAATGCAGTGCCTATGATAGTCCTTTTTTTTTAAGGGAAAAAAAGAGATCGACAGTTCAATCACTCAAAAAATCTCTCCAAAAATAGCGCTCTAATTATATAAAGGTTTGTATATATATAATAAAAGCAAAGCTTAATAAAAAAAACTGGCTCTCATAGGTACTGAAGTTTTACAAACAAAAGAAAACTATTGGCTACAACGAAGTTCGTTCTAGACATCTTGGAGATACGATCGAGAACCTATAAAATGAAAAAAAAAACCGAAAAAGATTTTCAGTTTTTTTTTCGAATAGGAGATGACGGAAATCTTCAAAAATTTTTATCGTTTATGAAAGATCCAATGATAGACGATTTTCCTCTGCATTTATCTTAATTTCGTTGATCTTGACGAAAACGGACTTTTTTGAGGAAGGAGACCTTAACCCTTTGGGGACAGGAAGCACATACGTGTGCTATGATTCTAATTCAATCAGTATCTGACCTAAGCAAATATCTAACGAGACTCTAATGGCAGCATAGATCATAGATTTATAATTTCTGATGCGAGTGTGAATGTGGCTCTGGCTCCGGCTGTAGGTGTGGGTGTTCTTCTTTTTGCAGTCACGCCCACGCTCAAGCCCAAACTTACTCCTGCATTCACACATCTACACCCTATATTTGCAAATAAATGCCTTGTTAAGTATTTCAAAAAGTTTCATTTCTTTTCGGCTACAGTAACCCCGTCCTCAAAAGGTTAACATATTCAAAATTTTAGTATCAACAGACAGTAGCTCTTCCAATATTTATCTAAATTAGTACTTCAGAGTGGTTATGCGAAAAATCTGAATATCATGTTCGAATGCAAGTCTTATCACAGTAGAAGCTCAGATAGATGTTTGAGGAAGAAGGTTTTTTTTTTGATTGTCGTTTTTAGATTTTTCAAAACAAAAAATCATCCTTTTCGTCATGATTTTCTTTCAATTGATAAATTTATATAATAATGTTATTTCTTTTTTTTTAGAGCACTGTAAAATCAACTCGTTCACGTGCTTATACTGTTCCATTTGTTGATCGTAAGTTTATTTTCGAATAGAATATTTTTATTATATATATATTATTTAGCTCCCGATGGGATTTATTTACGTGTAACAAAAGATATTAAGTAAGTTTTTTGTTTTGTTCCTAAAATGTTTATTTTACTTTTTTTTTCATTTTAGACGTTTAAGAAAAGAAATTCCTCAAAAAGAAATTCGTCGTATTGCACGTGCACCATGGAAAAAACTCAATACAAATTTTGTATCGTATGTTGATGATGATATTGTTGTATTGGATTAAATAAATGTGTGTAATTGTTGGCTTTTCCTTTTTTTCTTTTTTTGTATATAATACGTATTCAATATGTTTATCATTTCGGACCAGATTATTCTGTAAACAAAATTCAAAGATTTCTGCGTTTTTTTGTTGTTGTTGTGACTAATTTGGTCTGTTTTTTTTTTCTTTTCATGTTGTTATTAAAATTCTTTGTATAATGATGAGAAGATAATCTTCAAGTTCATTCATTTTCTTTTTTTTTTGTGCGTTCTCATTGTCTAGATTTTTTCAAAATAAAATAAAAAAAAAATTCATCAATGAATTTCTTTTTATTACGTATGTGTTTGATACACTTGACTGATTTGCTCGAGTGAGCAGCTGAGTTTGAAATATATGATGATGAGATATACAAGGGTTTTTTTTTTTTTCTTATTTTTAATATCGAACATATGAACACGTAAGAGAGAGCTATTTGAAATAGTGATAAAGAAAAAGGTGTGAGAGAAGAAAAATTAACATTACAAAATAGAATCGATGGATCGAATAAATGTTCAACGATGGGCAAATTCTTTACGTCAATTTCATAGAAAACATTTTCAGGTGAGAATTCTATTTCTAAAGAACCTTATTCCTATTCAAGAAAAAAAAAAAGACTTTATCGAGATCAATAACATCATATACATATATAGTTATAATGATGCTGAATATAAATAGGCATAAATTGATTATATATAAGAAAAATATATTGATCATATTCGATCCTTTTTTTAGATGTTCCCTATTTATTTTCTAATATTCTTCTCGTTTATTATTACATTATAAAAATACTAACTAACAATGAATTATTCACATCGTCACCTCATGTGGTAAGATATGTTAACAGGAGAAAACAATGTACTATGCGGATAGATTTTTTTGTTTTGTACGTTTCTTTCTTTACTTACGAAACAAAAGCGTTTTGTGAAATCGAATGAATACAAATAAACGTTATTAAATATTCTAGTGTTTTTTTTTAGCCACAGATTGGAACTAATGTTTGTATAGATAATCAAAATGGTTTTCGAAATGCTTCAACCACTGTGAAAACAAAGGAAAATGAATCACCTAAAGATGTATGTATGAAAGAGATTATAAATATTAACAATATTTATTCATTTGTCTCTATTAGAATTCAAAATATTCTTTGACATTAGGTAAGAAAAGAATTTTCTTTCATAATTTAATATCTTAGATTATTTTAGAATTTCCATCTCCTAAAAAAGATTCTTGTCATAAATTAATAAAATCAGTAAGATCCTTTCCTCGTCAAAAAAAAAGTCTCGACTAATATGAATTTTTGTTTCTTCTAGCAATTATATACATCTGATATGACAACTAAAGATGAAGAAAATCTTAATTATTCTTCAGATGTTCAACTATGTGATAATCATACATCAGATTTTGTTATACCATCATCAGATCATCATGATATTGATACATTAAGTGATGCTGGTACTTATATAATTGAAGATGATAATGAATTAGAACAAAAAAATAATTCTTCATTAGCATATAAACGATATGTATGTCAAACAAAAAATCGTCATGGAACATTTGATATACATCAATTAATAACATCAACAACACAAACAATTAATCGTCCTATTATTGATTTAAATATTTCAAAAAATGATTTAGTTTCATCATCATCATCATCATCATCTATTGTTTCATTTTCAAATGAAAATGATCATAATATACATAATGAACTTGAAAATCAATCATCTAATGATACATCAAATATTCTTTTGCAATCACCATCACAAAATCAAATAAAACCAGCTGAATATTTTGGTGAAATATTTTAGAAAGAAAAATTTTTCTTTATTTTTTTTTTATTTAAGTTATTTCACCAACATTGAAAACAAAACATTTTTTAAATACAGATATTCATCAACGAAAAACAGATATTTTACGCCAGTAAATATTTTAATTTTGAAAATATTTCTTACAAAATAAATTTATTTAATTTTAGATCAGAAAAATCTGTTCCTATTAAAGATTCAAATGTTAAAACTGCAATTAATCAATCAATATCTCCTTCATTATCATCATGTTCTAATCAAAATTCTGTAGAAAAATATTCATTTTATCTTGAAAAACAATTACCTTACATCGAACCATCTATTCAATCTCATACAATTACAAATGATCAAACTAATTCTTCAGAATTATTTCAACGTAATTCAATCATAGGACAAACAATATCTTCATCATCAATAATAAATAATAATGATTATGATGAAACCAAACCAAATTTTACAAAATTCTCTATGAATAAAACATTTCTATTACGTCAACAAAGTTCTAATCATTTACCATCAACATCAAAATTAATTCAACAACAAATTTCATCAAAAACATTATCACAACAAATATCAAAGCCAACAACTACAATTAATTCATGTAGACAAATAAATCGAACTGTTCAATTACGTCGTGCACGTGCACAAGCAAAAATAGAAGAATTATCACAACGTAATATAAAACAATTAAATCAAAATGATATAATGAATACATCATGGCATAGTAATGCAAGTAGTAATGATAAAAAAGAGTTAGCTAATTTACAATTAAATTCTCCAATAATAGCAAGAACAAACATTATATCTCCACGACAAGATATATTAGCAAGGCGCACAATATCATCTATATCAGCTCATCGACCTACATCGACAAGTCCAAAATTCCATGAAGAAATATCTCCAAGATGTCGAAAAACTATGACATCAATTGAATATCAAAAACGGAATACAAGTGCTTGTAATATTGAAGAAGTAATGAAAACGTTTTCTTTAGTACCTATAAATCAATCATATATCTTAGAAACGATGCGATATATTACGTGAGAATGGACAACGATTAGTAATTAAATTAATTCAAATTTCATCAGGAATATTAGAAAAATTAAAGTAAACGAACATAATATCGATTGATTTTCATTAATTTCTTTTCTTTCTTTTATCTTGTTAAATATCTAGACCACATGAATCTGTTATTGATGATGATATCAACGTACGTGAATTAGAACAACTTGTTGATAAATTAGAAATGGTCAATCGAACATTAACCTGTAGGTGTATTTTGCTTTGAAGATTCGATCTTATTTAAAAAATAATTATTAATAATGACGCTAAGAAAAAAAAATCTTGATTAATAAATTACCGCCAGATATATTCCTTAGAATAATTTTAGAGTGAAATATTTCAAATTTTGATAAGATTTCTAATTAAAATTCAACAATTCGATGTAATCCTTATAATTTTATGTTTCCTAGATGCGTATATAATTTCAATCTCATCTCACTAATAAATAATTCGTAAGACAATTAAAGTTGAAGATCTTTTTTGTTCTTGCAAATAACGTTTCATAGGAAAAATGAATATCTAATATACATTAATCTATTTTAGCTATTGATGCTTCATTTACTGATCCTTTTGTCTAATCAAATGATGAATTTGCATTTCAAAGGAAGAAATTTTTTTTTTGTATTTTTTTTCTTGTCAACAGTGCTGATTGAACTCTCATCTATTTGTATGTTTTACTTTTTATATTAATATGTAAAAGTATTAAAAAACAAAACATTTTTATTTGTATTTATATATGTGAAAATAATTAAATATATAATTACAAAATTAACATTCAACGATGAACACCATCTTATATTTCTTATAGATAAAAAAAAACAAAATTTTGTTTTTCTAATGCTATGCGACAAACTTATCATTCAATAATAAAATGGTCATTTTTGACAGGAACATCAACAATATTATTAAAATTATGTTATGAAAGTTTATATAATGTATCTTTAAAAACATCAAATAAATCGATGTCAACATATGAAAATACATTAATTTCTTGGGCATCAACTGGTCAACGTTCGAAAATAATACAAAATAAATCAAATGATATAAAAATTCGTGATGATTTACAATTAATTGGTGCACAAATTTATTTTCGACATGGAGCTCGTACACCACTTAGTTTATTACCAGGACTTGAAGAAGTATATTTTAAATAATAATAATTTGATCATTTTTTTTGATTTTAAGAAATTTTGTTTATCTTCCAGGTGTCTTATGATAAAGAACATATTGAAATTTATCCACCAACAAAATGGGATATTAAATTAATTACAAAATTAGGTAATGATATTGTATCAAAAGATAAAATTTTATCAGCAAATGATATTATCGGTGATCGAATTAAACCATTAAAAGTTTGTTAGAATATTAAAAAAAGAAAAGATTTTAATAGTTTTTTTGTTCAGTCAACTTCAGGAGGAAAAATAGTTACAGGACAATTAACAGCTATTGGTGAAAAACAATTATATCAACTTGGAAAAATAATACGATCTCAAATTATCAAAGAAGATAATAATGAAATTATACCAAATATTTATGATCCAAATATTGTCTAGTATATAACAAACTATTTTTTGACAGTCTTTTTCGAAGAATTGAGAATTTTCAAAAATTGAATAGTTAACTTCATTGTTACTTTGAGAAGAATTTCTTCCTAGAATCAACAGTTTGCAATTTCAAACGAATGAGTATATAGTTTTCGACTCAAGAACTCCCAATGTCTATAGGAACAAAGTCAATCTTCGGAGAGGATCGTTTTCTGAGTCAATGAAACACTAATTTTATGTACAATATCAAATCAATTCTTCTTATGTTAAGTGGATCTACAAGACTTTCATCCAATTTTTTGGAGTTGGATCTTGCTGAAAATGACATCATAGATGTAGTTAGTGGTATGGAGTCTATTCTAAAATTCTTTGACTTGCCTCTTATAAGACTGGAGAGTTATTTACTAACGAGGAAACCTCTCCGAGTGTCAATCGCCGATCGAGTTCATATATTGCCCATAAGTAAGACTAGCAGAAGTCTGGAAAGATTCGTCTCCATACGCTGTTCTTCTGGAGTTACGACCGTTTTACTAGTTTTTCAATCTCTGGCAATGATATTTATAGGAAAGCCCAACAATGAAATTTTGTCTATAAACAGGTCTCATGGTCATTAGAGTGTCCTAAAAGTTTCCGCTAAAATGAACGTTTCTTTTTCAAGGAACGATTATATTTCAAAGGCAAAGGTCAAAAAATCGAGCTACTTGGAAATTCAAATATCTCGAGAAAGAAACGTTCATTTTAGCTGAAATTTTTAGGACACTCTAATGACCATGAGACCTATTTATAGACAAAATTTTATTGTTGGACTTACCTATAAATACCATTGCAAGAGGTTGAAAAAGCAGTAAAACGGTCGTAACTCCCCCGAAAGGACAAATCCTTCTGGACTTCTGCTAGTCTAACTTATGGAAAAAATATGAGCTCGATCAGCGATTAACACTCGGAGAGATTTCCTCGTAAGTAAGTTTTAATAAATTAACTAATTCTGATATTTTAATATAATGAATATCTAAAGTAGTGATATTAAAATTGAAGTGAAATTTATGATTTTTTTATTAGCTGTCGTTCAACATATATGGATCGAACTATTGCTAGTGCACGATCATTTCTTGCTGGTCTATTCTCATCAGAAAAAGATGATAATAAAATTCAAGCTAAAGGTATTTTCTATTATAAAACATTAGAAAAAAATATATATTTTATTGTATAAAAAAAAAAGGTCCTTTCGAAATCGAAGTTCATAACTTTCCAGATGAAGATATGGTAAAATAATTTTTATTTGATTAAATTGAAAATAAATAAATAAACAATTTCTTTGAAGTTTCCAAATCCAAAAGTATTTCCAACTCTAAAGAAATGTCATACAGCTTTAGAATTGTATAGATTATTACATGATGATCATGATTTAAAAAAAGCTCGTCAAGCATTAATTAATTATATTGGTAAAATTTTCTTTTTTTTTCTTATTTTCAATCAATTCTTTACTTAATCAGGTGTCAAAGATTATCCTCATGGAATTGTTGAATTACATGATGAATTTGTTTCAAGACAAGTTTGTAGAATTATTTTAAAACATATAATGTATTGATTAAATTAGGCACATAATTTTTCTATTCCAAAAAAATATCTTGAATTAACAAAAAATTTTGAAATTATGTCTGCACGAGAATTTGTTTCAATGGCGTATGTTCTTCTTTTTTTTTTGAATAAATCATTTCGAATTTTGATTATTTATATTTAGAACAACAATTGGTTTTGATTTATTTATACGTTCAACATGTGGACCACTTCTTTATTTAATGAAACAAAATTTTAATTCAATAACAAAAAATTATATTACCGAAAAAGAAAATAATATAAAAAAGTTTATATAAAATTTATTAGTTTATTAGGAAATCTTTTCGTTTTTTTTTTAAATGTTTAGATCATATAAAAAATTATTTATTTATTCAGGTCATGATACAACATTAATTCCTTTAGCAATGGCACTTGAAGTATATATAATTATCTGTTTTAATTCAAATAGTCGATTGCATATCTTTTTTTTTGTACATAGATTTTTGAAATGCGTTGGCCAGATTATGCTTCATATATTTTAATGAAATATTATGCATCAAAAAGAAATCCTAATGAAACATATGTTGCAGTTAATTATGCTGATGAAGTAAGTCGAATAAATGATTAACTAAATTAATTTCATATTGAATTTGACTTTTATTTTTCTAGCCACAAATATTACCTAATTGTGATAATTATTATTGTCCTTATTCAACATTTGTTAAGAATTTAGAAAATCGTTTTGAAAAACCAAAATTTTTAACAAAAAATTAAATTTATCATTAATAGGGACATTGTTTTATTTTGGGTATTGAGGTTCATTTTTTTTTTACATCTTTTATCATTGAGTTAAAGAAATGATTGTCACATATTATTTAGTCTTGTTTTTTTTTTTTGTATATCATATAATGTATTTGTGTCAACTAAAGAATATTTTATTTTAAAATATTGTTAAAACTTATTTCATATAAATGATCTGATGAATATGATAGGCACTTCAATATTTGTATGAAAAATGATTTAATAAAATATTTAATTCGATTAGATTCAAATTTTGAATGAAAAAAATAATAAAATATAATCGATTGATTCATGATGAAGAATGTTATGATACAATGTTCATTAAACAGAAATTTTTGGATATTTTCAAACATGAACATTGATATGTTTGAATCGAAAATAAATAATAAGTCTCGATACAAAATCAAATATCATGATATAAATAAAGAAAAAAAAAACATTATCAACTGAATTATCAATAGAATCTGTTAGATTAACATACACGCAAAGATAATAGCATGCAATAATTGATAAATAAATTCATTAAAAATGAAACAATCAACTACATTACATATTGAATCTTTAGAATCATGACAATATAAAGTTTCATCAGAAATACTATATATTTCTTACGAGAAATCTATAAATAAGTACTCACATGTATAAGAAATTTTCATTGTGTGACTTAATTGTTATGTTGACTATTGTCTAAGTTTATTTCTATTAATTTTCTTGAATAATGTTCGTCAATCATCGAAAACTTACTTTTGTTAATTATCTAAGTTAAGAGATCTAAATAGGGAATTTATTAATCAACGATTCAATCTAGTTGATACACACTGACACTAGTATTCAATACAATGTTAAAGCAAATCGCTACAAAAAGTGATTCTTTTCATAGAGTTGCTGTCTCAATGCTGTAGCCAACATGAATGTCAATCTAATCAGTAGCCTAATCGGCCTTATGTCATTGACTCACTATTCAATATTTACGCAAATACTGAACATTCCTAGATTTAAAATTATATATTTAACTTTTTCTATATTAATTAAAAAACTGTCACCCACAACAGTTCAGTGAAGGAAAATAATTGACTTCAAAACTGATAGAATAAAATTTTTCGGAAACTTTGAATCAGGTCCAAAGCTTTTTTTTTTAATTGCAATCAAACCAAAACAAGAATTCTGATGTCGTTGATATTGAAATACGATCTGAAGCATTCTCTTGAAGATGATTTTTATGTTTAAATAAATTCAATAGAAAAATTAACAACAAGTGTATAAAATGAATTTAATTTACTTTTTAGAATATATTTTTAATTAATCTTTGAATTGTTCTTTATCAAATATTATTTCAATTAGAGTCCTGCAACGGGGTCGGGTACCCGGCACCCGACCGGACCCGGAACTGTGGTCCGGGTACAAATTTGCCGGGTCGGTTCGGGTGCCGGGTATAAAAAAAAATGCCGGGTCGGGTGCAGAATTTGAGCATACCCGGTACCCGACCGGTAGTCGATGACATCTTAACAAGTAAAAGTATTTTACACTCTAGGATAGAGTCCTGCAACGGGGCCGGATACCCGACACCCGATCGGACCCGGAACTGTGGTCCGGGTACAAATTGTTACTTGATGAAATTAAAATAATAGTATATTTTGCCATATGAAATAAAAGTTTGAAAAGTGAATATAATTTTGACAATAACAATCAAGTGCTGACTATTTCAAGGCTGGGCCGGGTCCGGTCGGGTACCGGGTAGAGCTATCCGGGTCCGGTTCGGTTCCGGGTGGAAGATGACCGGGTCCGGTCGGATTCCGGGTTTGAAAAAAATGAGCCGGGCCGGGTCCGGGTGCGAAAAGTAGTACCCGTGCAGGACTCTAATTTCAATTAATTTATAAGTTATAGTATAAAATTAGCTAAAGTTAATGAGACAAGATCAACATTATCATCTTCAATTGTTTTACAAACTTCCGATACTTAATTAATTTATTCATCAATGTCAATATTTTTAGTAACATTCAACTTTATAATAAACATTATTAACAACATTCATTTTCATTGAATATATGAATCACGATATAATTTATTACTAATAAATATATCAATATAAACTTTCATATTTTGAGCATTGATAGTTTTAATAGCAATAAATTAAATTAGTTTTATTTATTCTACTGATAAGAATGAATGACTCATATATGTATTTATAAGAATTTTTTTTTTCCTTTTTTTAATAAAATTTTATTTTAATTTAAAAATAAAGATTATTCATTTTTTAATATAAATATTATTTTGATTTATTTTTTGAAAATGAGAAATGTTCAGATTTAATTTGATTGGCTAAGAAAAAAAAAGCAAACAAATAAATTATTTTTTCTTTTGCTGTCAAAACATCACTATCGACATAACATATAATGAAAACGATAAGAAATATTATTGATCTAGTGATGTCTTTTGAAAATAAATAGAACTTTTTTTTGCTTTTTAGAAGTCCCATGTTAATAGTAGTATTTGGGACAAATATATTAAAGAAAATATGTCACCAGCACCTGATGTTAATCATGAAACAACAACTATTTTAAGTTCAACATTAGATACAACTCTAGTCAATAATATTTCATTATTTGATAATTCTAATCAGAATATGATTAAAGAACAAATTATCCATGTTGAGTTAGTTCCTTGTTTTTTTTTTCTTTTGTTCTCTTCGAAGCTTTATTTTTTGTTTTCAGTTCATCAACTGTTAATTCAATGGAAAGTATAAATTTATCGGAAGATGATGATGCTCCAACAGTAACCGAAGATAATATACCACAATTAACAATTTGTCCATCTTCATCAACTTCAACAGGAGAACATGATCCACCAGTTATATTTCGTAAACCTTCAATATTAGCAATTAATACAATTACTACTAGTAATACATATAATCTTCCACAAATTGAAGGAAAATATCAAGATATTCAAACTACTATAAATACAAATAGTGATGATAATAATGGTTTTTTTTATAAATTTTTTGGATGTTTTAAACCATTTATTTCTGTTATGCATCAATTTGGTGAAAATATAAAATATCATAAAAAAACGCCAAATACATTAATAAAATCAAATGATGATTGGGAAATTTCAATTGATAATATTGTTAATTTAAAATTTATTGGTGGTGGTATAGAAGGTTCAGTTTTTCATGGAAAATTAAATGGTCAAGATATTGCATGTAAACGAGTTAAATCTAAAGAAGAAACTAATATAAAACATTTAAAAAAATTAAATCATATTAATGTTATTAAATTTCGAGGTTTGTTTTTGTACTATTTCTTTTTTTTTATCATTTTCTTTTGTTTAGGTATTTCTATATCACCACCATTATATTATATAATTATGGAATATTGTGCAAATGGTTCTTTATATGATAAATTAAAACAATATCGTGAAATAGATTTTTGTACAAAAGCAACACAAGTTCTTAATTGGTCAAGACAAATATCAAATGGTGTTGATTATTTACATTCAAATAAAATTGTTCATCGAGATTTAAAATCACCAAATATACTTTTTTTTGATAAAAATATTTTAAAAATATCAGATTTTGGTATAAGTAAAGAATTAATTAATCGAAGAAGTTTAATTATGTCATTTAATGGAACAAGTGCTTGGATGGCACCTGAAGTTATTAAAAAAGAACTTTGTTCAGAAAAAATTGATGTTTGGTAAGTATTTTTTTTTTTTTCTATTTTGAAAATAATGATATTTAGAAAAAATCTTCAATCATAGTTGTTAAAATTCTTCAGTTCATGGATCATTTGTGAAATTTTATTGTTTCTTGCCATGATAATTTAAAAAAGAAAAAAAAAAGTTGTTTTTACTGTTTCAAATGTATTCATAATGAAAAGTTTTTATCAGGAAAAATTATTTCAATGTAAGTTTGATACATGATAGTTGTTATACTATTTATTTTTTTTGATTTTAATCAAAATAAAAGCATATTTCAATTAGAAAACTTTGAAGAAGAAAAATTTTGCAGAGAATAAATATTTAAATCTTATCAAAAACAAATCATATTTATAACATAAATAAATTCATTAGAGAATTTATATGAAATATTATTCGCAATTTAATTCTTGTATATTTTATTATTCACTGTGACTATACGCTTGATTACGGCTTGTCACAACGTAACGCTGTGACGTTTTTGACAGACTTTTTTTGAATTAGCTCTGAAACTATGAGAGCTAGAAAGTTCGTTCAAATGCTATTTGACGCAGCTTGTCAAACTCTATTTATTCTATAAAAACGACTTTTTTTTCAGTAAAAGACTCGAGCTTCGAGAAAGAGTTTTTGGTCGCGTAACGCTGTGACATAAAAAGACTCTTTTTCTTCAGAGCGACTAATAAAGCTGCAATTTTTTGTAAAAATATTTCTCCAAATGAAACACTGCTGAAGTAAATTGAACAGACTTTTAAACGCTAAAAAAAAATTTTCTCTAAACTATTTTTGCTTCGATAAAAAAAGGCAAAAAATAAACGTAACACTGTGTGACACAGTTTCTTGTCGACCAAATTTGAGGTACTTAACATGATCAAAACGATTTGATTTTTATAAGTGTTACTCTTTTCTGTATATAAGAGTCTACAAATTGTCCTTAGCCACTAAATGTCAAATTCGTAATCAGCGTTAAAAGCTGCATCTAGTAACTCATTCAGATCTATCCAACTCGAAAAAAAAAGTTTGATCAGTGAAGTGTCGTGTTACGTGGACAAGTCGATTAATGAAAAGTTTGACGTTCTAAATTTTTAAAAATATCGACGTTACACAATTAGATATATAATTGCTGTTCATGTAACTAAAACTAAATTTAACATCTCGTAAGCGCTATCTTTACAGTAAATTGTTAATATATCTTTTTATATCTAGTTTCAATTAATAACGATGAATTATAGATTAGCTGAAATCAGTTGATAAAATATGATCATTCTACATGAAACAATTTAATCATACTGTTGAATTTACTAAGACTATTCAAATTCGAGCATCAATGATGATCTCTAATCCTATAGTGGAAATGCTCAATCTTGAAAACATCCGATTAATGTTTTACTGTGATTAGGACTACAACAATGATGATCGATTTTTCACTTAATTCAAACATATTTAAGAAAATGATCACTAATAGTATTTAGTAATCAGTCTTTACCATCAATTTCTCGTCTGTATATCGGTTTATTGATGAAATAGTGATTGATTATAATCGTTGCATCCTAAATTGAGATAGCATTTTTTAGAGCATAATTTTCAAACTCTTGTCAATATTAAGATTACAATCAAATTCATTATATACAGCCTAATCAAAATGATATATATATAATCTTTTCATTTGAAGCTTTTTGTAAAGGACTTGTTAATCATTCTTAGAACAAATTTTTTTTTTCTAGGTCCTTTGGTATTATTCTTTGGGAAATGGTAACTTGTGCAGTACCATATAATAACATTGATCCAATTGCAGTTATGTGGGGTAAGTACATCTATCCTATTTGAAAATATTATCAGACAAATTATATTCATGTTATTTTTGGTATTGAAATTCAGGTGTAGCAAAAGGTACTTTAAAATTACCAATTCCATCATCTATACCTGAATGTTTTAAATCTTTAATGACAATGTGTTGGAATCAACAACCATCAAATCGTCCATCATTTCAACAAATAATAAAACATTTAGATATAAAAAAATCTGAAATAATATTATTTGAACAAGAACAAGAATATGCTGAATTAACACGTTTATGTTCAAATGAAATAAATGAAAATTTATTAAAATTTTCAACTATTGATATATCATCAATACTTCAATTAACAAATGATGAATTAATTGAAAAACGTCAAGAAGAATTACAATATATTAATGATTTACGTCAACGTTATGAATTACGTACACAACAAATAAATAGACTTTATATTGAATTAAAAACATTAATGATACAATTAGAACAACGTGAACAAATAATTAAAGAAAAAGAAAATTTACTTAATATTAATGAAAAAAAACGAACTATTAATGCAATAACACAAGCAAGAAAAAAATCATTAGAAATTATTAAAGTTGCAACACGAAATTTAAATGATCCTATTAATTTATTATCACAAAAAAGACGATATCTTAAAAAAGATAATAAACAATGTAAGTTTTATTTTAATACAATCATTTCTATTTTTATTGATCAATACAAAATCTAATTATTTTTCTAAATCAAGAAAAAAACAAACATTGAAAGAATAGATATGAATAAGCAAATTCTATTGAGATTAATATTTAAATTGTCTTTCATTTTAATAAATTATTCTTCTTCATAGAAAACTTTACGTTTTTGTTATATAGCTTCAAATATTCAACTATCAGCTAATTTACATAATACATCAAATCAATTAACCAACAAACAAGATTTAACAAATATAAAAAATCTAAGTCGACGTAAAAAAATTTCTGGTCATCATAATAATAATAGTAAGGAAAATGCGATATCATCCAATCATTCAACAACTGAATCTCAAAAAGAAAGATATACTGCAATAAGTACAATACAGTTAACAGATGAAAAATTAAATTTATCTTCAACAACAACAATTAATTCTCCTTTACCATCTATATCAGCTGTTGTTGATGCAAAATCCAAAACTAATAATTATGAATTAAATCGAAAAAATTTAAAACTTGATTTTAAAAATCCAATAAATGAATTAATATCTTCATCAAATAATTGTTCAAAATATCGTGATGAAACTCATTATCATACATTTCCAAGACAACGTCGACGTCGTTATATAAATAGTGATAATAATAAAACAAAATATTCATCATCGATGTCATCACTTTCAACAAAATCTAATCTATCAAATGAACAACATTCACATAGTGTTAAATTTCATTTATCACCATTAATAATAAATGATCAAAGTTCTCAACGCAAAATTATTAAACATATGTCTTATACATCATCTGAAGAAGGTGAAGTAGAAGATATTCATAGTGATAATTATATTCTTGATGATAAAAAACATCGTGATAAACATAATTGTTCATCGGAAAGTGAAATTTATGGAGAAAAAAATAATCATTCTTTATTAAAAAATGATGGTAAAATTATAATATTTATATTATAATTTGTATTAAAAATTGATTGTTCAATTTAGGTATATTTTCTGATGAAGGTGGTCATGTTTCTGATGATCGTCCTGACTCACGTGAATCAATGTTTAATAGTGAACCAGAACATGAATAATACAATCAACAGTGAATAACAACAAGTTAATTATTTTTTCTTGTTTTTTTTTTTTCAATCAAAATTTAACGTCCATCAATGAAGTTTTATTTTCTATTGAAATGATATTTGTCTACATTTAAATGAATACATTAGAGTATAAATCTATATGTGAACACTCTTTATGTCCTATTTATTCTTACATGAGAGAATCTATTAATGTTCTGTCTTGTATATTTTAATTGTAGTTTTGTTTGTTTTTTGTTTTGCCAAAAAAAAAAAAAGAAATATCCCTAAGAGAAAACTTCTGTTTACATGTATATATATATATTTATAAATTTATTTCGTCCGATATGAGTGCTATAGAATATTTTTTCGTTAATGGTTTTATTTGTAAAACATATCCGTTGCCATTTCTAATCAAGAATTATCTTTCCTTTTTTTCTTTTCATTGTTCAACGAAAAAAAAAAAACAGTTTATTATTTTTTTGGTCATATTCTAGATAATTATTGAATAAATGACAGATTTTATTTCATCTGTAGAAGAAACTGTTGTTAATGGTGATGTTGTTACAACAACAACAGAAATTAAAACAGTATAGAAGAATTTTTCTTTTTTCGAAATATTCTTTTTTTCGAATAAATTTCATTTTAATAGATGAATCCTGATCATTCAGTTACAACAACAACAACAGTTGATAAAACTGATCAGTAAAAATCATTATTTTTTTTTTTTATTAAAATTCGAAAAATAAATTTTTTTATTTTTATATTAAGTGCTGATGAAGATAATCATATGACAACTATAAGTCAAACAACAACATCACCAGATTTAGAACAAAAAATTATTCGACAAATTGAATATTATTTTAGTGATATTAATATGGTTCGAGATAAATTTCTTAAAAATGAAAGTATTAAAGATGATGGTTGGATACCATTATCTTTATTAACAACATTTAAACGTCTTCAATCATTAACAACAGATTTTCAAACTATAATGAATGCACTTAAAAATTCATTTTCAGGTCTTTTACAATTAAATGAAATAGAAAATAAAATTCGTCGTCATCCAAATCGTTCATTACCAAATAGTCAAGCTGAACTTGAATTAACATTAAAAAATCGTACTATTTATGTTAAAGGTTTTCCACAAACTGATGATGTTACATTAGATAAATTATTTAATTTTTTTGAAAAATATGGTGCAACAGATAATATACAAATGAAAAAAAAATTTAAAACAAAAGAATTTAATGGTTGTGTTTCAGTTATTTTTCCAACTGAAGAAAAAGCACAAGAATTTATTGAAAATTCAAAAATAATACCAATTAAATATAATAATCAATCAATATTAGAATGTTCTTTAGAAGATAATAATGATAATGAAAAAGAAAAAGAAAAACAATTTAAAAAAGAAAAAAAACAAGAAGAATTAAATAAACAAACTAATCAACATTTAGAAAAATTAAATAATGAAAATTTACTTGGTGCACTTATTCATCTTGTTGGTAAAAAATATATTTTCATTAATTAATTTTGAATTTTTCAATCTCACATTAGACATACAATGGAAGATTTTTTATGTCTATAACAAATTCAAGAACTCAACAAGAAAGTTGAGTTTGTTGTCAAATAATTCAAATTTTTGAGTTTCATCGATGAAAAATCATTATTGAATTTACTTGTGATTAGACATGTTAGCCGATCTTTTAATCGGCGGTGGCGGCGGATAAATCACGCCGAGGAAGACATCTTCGACGGCGGCGGTGAAATTTTTCGAAAGTCATTTTACCAAGTCTTTTGTTGATTCCAACCTTTGTTACAAACATTACACTTTCTGTTTTCATAGAAACATATCGTTATCTCCCTTTTCGCACATGGGTCTCTTTTTATATTAAAAACCTTTCACTGTACTTCAATTTATTGTCATCAATTCAAGAAGTTGTTTCTGTATTAATGATGATGATAACAGGACATCAGGATGCTCGACGAGTTGTTTGTCATAGCAAACCTTGCAATAAATATTCTTGTTATCAATCACTTCTTTCGTAACTGATGATGTAAGATGACCGAAATGTGACCACGCAAGAGATTGACTGGCCTTGAAAGGACGGGGTTTGACGTGAACATCTCGAACATAATGCGTCATTCTAGCGGATAGGTATGTATTTTTTCGCTTGTTAGATACAATACAATGATAGCAATAATGTTATTCGTGTGAAAGGAAGTGTAATGCGAAGCGTCTATTTATACCCTTTTGACCATATTGTTCTAACTCCAAACTTGATCGGCGGCTAACATGTCTACTTGTGATCTTGTTCAGAATCAGATTATTATTCTCAAAATAGTTTTGATATACTTCATAATAGTTATTTGTAAAACAAACGAACACCCCCTCCAAATCAGAAAGTGATACAACTAATAGATAGAGCTGATTCTACGAACACCGATATCTTTTGATAGTGAGTAGCCCTACTCAAGTTAGGTGCAGGCGCAAAATTTCAGTCTTTTATATGCTTGCATAAAGAAAATAGTAGGGAACGAGTTTTTCAATTTTAAATCTTCATACTTTAATTTCGTTTATATATTCTGAATTCGATTATAAGGCTTAAAATTGAAATAGTCGGTCCCTGCTATTTTCTTTATGCAAACATATAAAAGACTGAAATTTTGGGCCTGTACCTAACTTGAGTAGGGCTACTACTCACTGTCAAAAGATATGGGTGTTCGTAGAAGCAACTCACCGAGCTCTATCTACTAGTGGTATCACTTTCCGATTTGGGGGGTGTTCGCTTGTTTGACAAATATCTCTCCATAATACATTTAAATCATATTGAAAATTGTCAAATTTTTAATCTAATAAGATAAAATCAGAGAAGATATATATGATAATCAGTTAGAAAAGAAAAACACTATTTTACACATCGTTTTCTTTCATAGACAAAGTTGATAATTCGAAAAACAATTTACTGATTTTTCACAAATCATGTTTCTTTGTATGACTACTTAAAAATATATGGTATAACATATTATTATCACAACTATTTTTTTGTTTTTAATAATACTTTAAAGGTATGGCAGCTAATACAACACGTGAATTGATCAAAGCAAAATTTAATCCATTTACTAAAATGCCATGGATTGATTTTAATAAAGGTGATACTGAAGTAAGATTTGAGAATTTTTTTTTTCTTTTATCAAAATAAATATTCATATGATTATATGAAGGCATGGGTACGATTAAATGAAGCAAATACAGCAAAAGATGTTCTTGAAAAAGTTTTAACAGCTGAAAATGGAAAATTAATTATTGAAAATAATGAAATAACTTGTCGTATTGTTGAAGGTGAAGAAGAAAGACAATTTTGGAAAGAAGCAAATGAAAAACGAGCAGCACAACGAACAAAAAAAAATGAAAGATATACTAGTGGAAAACGAAACGGACGTAGCAAACAAATACGTCGTAGTGGACAAAAACGAAAACGTGAACAAGGTTTATTTTCATTTTGTTATTTATATGAAAAAATTATTTTTTTTATAGATGAAGATGATGAATCGATTAGTGACGATGAAGAACCATCAACATAATCGAAATCATTAAAAAACTATTGTTTTTTTTTCTTTTTATGCAAGCCATTTGCTTGTGTTAAATGTTTATCTTTTTCTGTTGTTGTTGTTATTATATTGTTTCATTATTCCTAAAGGAATTATTGTTAATCGTGATTATCGATTATCTGTAGAAAAAAAATCATATGTTTTTTTTTTTGGAAATAAAATATCTTAGCATTAGTCATATGAAATGTTTAAGGCCCCCCCTCAAAAATCGTTTTCAGCCCAGGAACATTCAAATGAGATGAAACTTTCAGGATATGTTGGTGCTAGAAAGGGAAGACTACCATAAAATTTTCAGCCCAAAAGCTTTAGGTTTCAGGGAGATATGAACAAAACAAGGGTCAAGAATGACTCATTTGGCATCCCAAATTTCTCGGTCCTAGTTCGTTCAATATATTAATTTTTTTTTTTTGTTTGAAAGGCCGTCTCAAGGCGGAGTGCATGTTGGGAGCCTTTTTTTGAAGTAAGTTTTTTTAAGCGCAAAAAAGAGATAACAAGTTCAATGGCTGAAAAAAGTGTCAAAAAATGGTAACTAAATCATATAATTGGCTGTATGTTGACCAAACAAAGGCTTAATTAAAAAATCGGGTCCCACCATGTACTCCGCCTGGAGACGGTCTTTCAAACAAAAAAAAAATATTAATATATTGAACGAACCGGGGGAGGAGAAATTTGGGATGCGCTTTTTGGAAAGTGCAAACTGAGAAAAAACGAAAAAGATTTTTGGATATTTCAAAAAACCGCTGGTTTTTCAAAAACTGGTTCTCTGAAATTCTGAAATATTTCGGGAAAAAATGGAGGTTTTAGGAAAAATTTTTATTGATTTTGAAAGAGCAGACGACGGGCTATTTTCCTATGTATTTATCTCAATTTTGACAGTTCTCACGAAAATTGACTTTTTTTGAGGGGGGGCCTTAATAATAATATCGAACAAATGAAAGTTTATGATAACTTTATGCTATTCCGTAAAAATAGAAATATTTTGTTTTATCAGAATACCATAGTCAAAATTGACTAAAAATTCATGTATGATTCGATCTGAATACTATTGCAAATATATTTGAAAAAAAAAATGATGGAAGAAAAAATCTTTTGTAATTTTAGTAGATCAAACATTTAAAATTATGAACAAATGTTTACTTCTTATATGCTTCTAGTAGGAAAGAAGTTTATCAAGAAGTAATAATGTTTTATTAAAAAAATAAATTGATTTCATCAACAACAAGCATATCTTGAGAACTATATTTGTCCGATAATAACATTAATGCATCATATATCAATATGAAAAAACTCATCAATATAGCTGTTTTGTTCTATAATCTATATATTTAAACCGAAATTTAAATCATATATATAATGTATGGTTATTAAATTTATGCTCGTGTATTTTCTTTATTATCAAAAAATTAACATATTTCACACGAAACAATATTTTGTAATTATTAATCGTGCAAAATATAAAAAAGAATATAAATAGGTAAAGAAAAGATGAAAACCTAACTAGGAAAGCTAATGCAAAAAATAAGAATGACTGAAGCACTTGATATTGTTCTTGTTATTCGATAATTTATGCTTCAGGAACAGCTTTACCAGCGAGTGAAGCACCAGGTGGAGTAGCATAATTTGGTTTATTTCTGCAAAAAAAAAAAAAACAATTATAAACTCAAAAAATATTATAAATAATAATGTCAACATACGTAAGTGATTCAGTATTTCCAAATCGATCACCAGTATCCATAGCAAGTGCTCCAGCACCAACACCAAATCCAACACCACGAATACCAAATTTACGGCCATAACATTGTTTGCAATAAATATTACCTTCATGTTCAGCCATTATCATAGGTTCTAACATTTTCTTACAAAGACCTTTACACAAAAAATTAAAACATTAGTAATAATGCATGATTTAAAAAAAAAAAGAAATCTCACATACCACATCGATAACAGGTCTTATGCCATTGTTTTCCGGCAGCTGGAATTGCTTCAGCATGAAAAACAGCTTGATTACAACGTGGACAACGAATAACTTCTTGATTTCCGAAAGGCATTCTAAAAAAAAAAACATAAAATGATTTAAATCAATATTTATACATAGATATTATCATAAGAAAATTTATTATGAATATAGTATCTATTATTACTTACATTTGTTTGATGTGTTATAATAAATATCGAATAACTCTAAAAACAAAAAAAAAACAAACTTAATAACTAATAATATCCAGTGAACTCAACAATAAGCTCTGTCAATCTATTATATTAACATAAAGAAGCAACTAACATTATAAATACAAATGCTATTTTCTGAGAAAAAGATGAGAAACACTCGATATATATATATATATGACTTATCTAAAGTTAGATAGAAAACAACAAAAAGAAACAAATCAAGATCAAAGAAAAGAAAAATTACTTGAGTAATATTTTCTGATTACTGTTTGCTTTTAGCCTTCCATTATATTATTTCTATTTTCTTCTATGAATGTTATAAAGTACAATATCCAAATGCGATACAAAAAAAAAAAACGATAAGAAGAAGAAAAAGGAATCTGTCAACTTCTATTCATGTTATACAGTTTTTCTATATAAGAAATAAAGAAAATATTCTCAATCAACAATATACTAGAGATAATATTTTTGTTTTTTTTTTGCTATTCTATTCAGATTTGGATTTGTATTAGCTTAAAACAAACCAAAAAGAGAAACTAAATAGAATATGTGCGTTGGCATAGATATAACAAAATTATTCACAGACATAAAGCTTATTTTATCGCACTGTTGACGCCCATATTATTATTATCTTCTCAGTTAGTTAGATTTTGTAGGCAAAATAGATAATTGTTTACATATTTTTAAAGATGAAAAGAGAATATATTTGTTTTATGCATATCAGATTCTTTAATAGCATAACTTTAATATAAACATTTTGATCAAATGTGAAAACCTAAAGAAACATATGTATATATTCCGAAAGATGATTAAAAACTTAGAATTTGTTAAATTGTTCTATATTATATAAGTATATACAAATGATTTTAAATATTTTCAAATTATTGTCTATTAATACAAGACAATAGCACATGTAAAAATGAAATCGTCACAAACATTTACATGAAAATATACTTATTATTATGTTTTGAGAAAGAACATGTTTGAATCTTATCCATGCAAGTGTTTACATATTTACGCATGACATATGGCTTGCAGCTGAAAACTAACACTTTTTATTAAGTGACAAGAATCTTGATTGTTTTTGACAGTGAGATAGCAATGTCTCAATACTTTTCGATAGACAATACTCATAAGTTTTCACAAAATAGTCATTTCTATCGGAATTTGTTTTTTGATATTCAACTTAGCTGTAATTTTCTTACAGATGTTCATGAGCAAACAATTATTTTACGTTTCAAATTTAGATAAAAAAGTTGAATCACGACTATGTCTAGTCGGTCGAATGTTATCATCTGTTAAGTTAATTTAATTGCAGCTATTCCAATATTCATTGAAACTTCTTCTTTATATTAATTTCAATGCAGATCAACATAACTTTATTTGATATTACTAATCTCAATACTATACTTTTTAGCAGATTCAATAGGCATTATGCTTGCTAAATTTGACCGACAATTTACACCATAAACAGATTCGCTATGTAATCTGTATTATCTGGCGAATTCGCCAGAAGCATAAGCGCAGTAGAAAATCTTCGTAGGCGTGCTGCGAAAGTAGAAGACGAGTTAGCTCACTCGATTCTTACTACACTCAAAGCCACAATTACCAAAATAATTCTACGTCAATATGCACGTCTTTACAATATATAAATTATTAAATACAACAATTTACTCCTCATCTCTATATGTGATCATTTATATTTCTTTTGAAATTAGCATCCATGGACATACATGTCTCATAATCAATACATCTCCGAGTGTTGATTGCATTATTAGAATAAATCGATAGTCGAATGGCGAATACGTTTATTTCATAGAAAAAAGTATATAAATTTGTATCATATACTAAGAAAAGACTTTGGCATGTTCAAACATGCCTGTACACATGAGTTTTTTAGAATAACGTTCGTATTTTGTTTCAAACTACAATATAATGAATGTATTTCTATGCATATCTAATGCGCATATAGTTTTATACTGTCATACGTCCATAGATCATGAGAATATGATTCATATATGTGCATAGTTACACAGGGTTTTTTTAATCATTACTAATGATGGTTGTCTGATAAAGACTTAATCTATTCTTCAATCAGAAATAATTTTTGTTTGATCAATAATCTTGCATATCTGTATATATCATCTTTATAGTTGGAAGATTATTATTTTATTTAAAATGAAAATAAGTTTGAAATATAGAAAATCATTCTTATGTGTAAATATTGATATATCATAGAATTATAATATTAGAAACTTTCATAATTGATTATATCATTTGTATTCATTCATGAATATATAAAATACATCGATGTTCTTATCTTGTCTTAATCAATGTCATCCTCTAATGAAACAAAAAAAAGGAATTTAAGTTGTATAATCACTGTTATTCTATTGATTGTAACAATAAAATTTGTTTATTTTTAATCATCGTCACGTCGACTGTCATCAACGAATATCTTTGAATATGTCTATCTATCATCAACTGATCTATTTCAATATATAATGAAATTCTCTTGAATAATTTCTTTATGTCAAACAGATAGTAATGTATTTCTAATGCACCCATTGTAGCTGTAACATTAACTATGGTATAGAAGCTTGATGACCGAAACCCGGAAGAAAACACATAGATCAATTGACAGATTGAAGACTCATATTCGCTAATCTTCATCTGTAATATCAAATTTTATCTTCAGAGATAGTTTGAACTTTGTCAATCATATTTTATATTCTTTAAAATAAGTTTTATTTATTTATTAAAAATTAAAATTTATTCACAAATCTTAGTTAAACATAAAACTTCAAAATTATTCGGTATATTATTTTCTCGTCCACCCCATGGCAAATAAACACAACTATGACTTGGTTCAAATTTTCCGCAACATATTCCACCTTGAAATGGAGCTCGACCAATAAATAAAGGACTTCTATTATCACCTCCAGCTTGTAATGCTCCTGTTGGTAAATTATTTCCACTAGTGGGAACCCATCTTAAATCTTGTTGATTTGGATGAGTTAAAACTTGATAAACTGTAGAAGTTTGTTCTTTACCACCACAACTAACAAAAGCTTGTTTATGACTAGGAGCAAGTTTGCCTGGAGCTAATTGACCTTCCTTTGTAGTAAATCGTGCAACATATATTGGTTGACCATTAGCCTCGTGTCCACCAGAAACAGCATTTGGTGGAACTTCACCATTGCTTGCTAAAACCCAAACAGCTCCAGTATCTTTATAGTGCGATACTTTATTTATGTAATAGACATAAAATAATAAATAATCAAAAAAAGAAAACGTTCTTACTCGTTGGTAGAGACATTTATGTTAAAAGAATTTTTTATTTTAAATTTTCACGATCCTCATGTCTTATATTTTTAAATTCTTATCGCAATTTAACCAACTCAAGTTTTGTTTTTTTTTTGTTGATTTTCTTATCATTGTCACATCATGTCAGATTTCCTAGTGTATCGTGTTGACATTTATATATTTTGAATTATTATTTTATTTGAGAATACAAAGTACACATCTTGGTCGGAAGATAAAAACGATTCGGTAGAGATAATAACAAAAAAATAGTCGTATATACTATTACCTCGTGGATATAGCTTCAAAGGAAAATATGCTAATCAATTGTAAAGTCAAACAAACTTAAAGATATCCTAATCAATTAATTATTTGTCATATTTTTCTCTAATTTATATAGACTTGTGTCACTCAACATAAACTTGAAAGTTTTTATTAAGAATAGAGATAGCCAAATTTTCTCAAATGTGATATTTTAGATGAATAGAGTTGTTCATCTTAATCGATAAAATTCTCATTATTCAATACAATTAAAATTTCAATAATAATAAATGTAAACAATAGAGATTTGTACAAATTTTTTTGCCTCTACAGCAGTGACGTATCCAGGATTTTTCAGTATGCTGAATCTCGATTTCCGAGCACGGGACCCAGATGAAACTCATGGAGGGTGATGTTGGATCCAAATAATGGAATTTTATCAAAAAAAATTTACACTCGAAGTTTGCGAAAAAAATTAGCATTTTCCTGATCCCCCCTCGAGGATTTTTTTTGCTGTTAGTAGTATCATGGTTTTTAGAATTTCATAGGAAGCTACACCGAATTTCATCGATAGTTTTCAAATGTCGTTTAAAAATATGCAACCGTTCAAGAGTTATAACTTTTTGAATTTTTGCTACATGTGAAAACAATTTTTGCAAAATTTCAAATCGTCATAACTCTTGAACGGTTGCATATTTTCAGACGAAATTTGAAATCTATCGATGAAATTCGGTGTAGCTTCCTATGAAATTCTAAAAACCATGATACTACTAACAGCAAAAAATCCTCGAGGGGGGATCAGGAAAATGCTAATTTTTTTCGCAAACTCCGAGTGTAAATTTTTTTTGATAAAATTCCATTATTTGGATCCAACATCACCCTTCATGAGTTTCATCTGGGTCCCGTGCTCGGAAATCGAGATTCAGCATACTGAAAAATCCTGGATACGTCACTGCTCTACAGTAATGTGAACAAAAGTTTTCATGTAGTCTAAATCATAGTATTGTATATTTTTTGTAATAATTGAATCAATTTCATATGAATAAATAAATTACAAATATAAAAAAAAACCCAAATCAAGATGTGTATTCATAGAAATTATTATCCGTATTATATTTTAATCTTCTTCAAAAAGTATTTTAATCATTTCTGTATCGAGTAATTGACTTTCAGTAAGACGTTTAGTCTAACGAAAAAAAAATAAATAATTTATTTCAATATAATAAAATAATTATTACCGTTCCCCATTCAACTAAAGTTGGAATATTTGTTAATCGAAGATTTGGATCTGTTCGAAATGAACAATTTGGATCTTTCCAACTATAAAAAAAAAATACAAATTTTTGTATTTCTTGGTTGATAACCTTTCATATACTCTTAAAACAAATCCGTATTAATGAAAATCTTAGAAAAGTGAATTGTTTTTCTTCAATAAAAATTATTATTTCAAATTTACCTTGCTCGATTACCAACTGAACATTCAATAAATATTCCATTCGATGGTAATGATGATTTAACTGTTTCTTCTACTGGTTTTTCTGCTAAAACACAATCCGGACACCTACACAAACAAAAAAAATAGAATTTTTTGATCATCTGTTTACTTACCAACTATGTCCTTGACTATCTTTTGCTCCACTAAATAATATAAAAATTCTTTTATCTTTTCCATAATTTTCCAATGTTTTTTTCAATTGTTCATAACCTTCTATAGATACTAATGAAGTCATCTACAATATAAAATTGAAGATTTTGTTTGTTTTATATTACTAAAAAAAACAATGCGAGTATTATTATATATAAAAAAATAAGTTTGATTAACATGAGATTAATTTTTTTTTAAATAAATTTAATATTGAATCTGCAATAATTCTTGCATTTGTTCTTTGATATCCCCCGGATGTACACATAACAATTGGAATATTTCGTTCTCGAATACATTTTGAAAAAACAATTTCATCACGAATAATTATACCCTAAATAAATGAAAAGAAAATTTTATTTAATAAAAAAAAAAAATACTTCTGGTGTAATATCAAGATTTCCAAGTGGATCACCTTGAAGTATATCTGTTCCAGCATTATAAACAATAAAATTTGGTTGAAATTCATTTAAACATTTTTCAAGATTTATATGTAATAAACGAAGATATATTTTATCATTAGTATAATTTTCTAATTCAATTTTACATCTGATTGCATTTTTAGCTTGATGATCATGAGGATAAATCTGACGATTATACATATCCATTATATATACTCTATCATCATTCATAAAATCTCGTTCATATCCATTACCCTAAAACAAATGTAAAATAAATTTTTGTTATTTATAAAAAAATAATTATTACTATACTTGATGAGCATCTAAATCAATAATAAGAACTTTTTTTATTTGATTAGAATAATAAGTAAAAAGATTTATAATAAGTAATGTTATATCAGCATAAGCACAAAATCCACCACCACTATCCGATGAACAATGATGAAAACCACCACCAATATTTATTGACCAACCACGTTCTAATGCTAATTTTCCTGCCTTGAAAATAAGTAAAAAAACTAAAATATCGAAATTAATTTTTAACAATAAGAAAAAAATATTTTACAAGTACAGTTCCACCAGTTTGATATCGTAATGGTTTAAGAATACGCCATTGTACAATAAAATTAGGTAACATAGCAACTAATGGTACTTCAAGTACACGTGCAACTTGTATACTCCATTTAAGACTTGATAAATAATGTTTTGTATGTACTAGAAGAAGATCATTTGTTGTTGCTTCATTTGGTGTTACAATTGTATCATTTGTAATCATTTTTGCTTCTAAAGAAATGAAATACAAAAAAAAAGAAAAAACGATATGTTATAAATACGTTGAAGAAAATTTATAATTGATCCCCATTTCGATGAATCAAATGGATGAAGTTTTTCCATATAAAGAAAACCAATATTATAATTTGAAGAATAAATTATTGGCCATTGATGAGGAGTAATATCTTTGTACAATGGATTTCTATAGTAGAATAAAAATAATATATTTTTATTATAGGACATATATATATATACTTTGATAATTCGTCAATTGATGAAGAAGCCATTATACATAGTTATAATCCGGTTGTTATTTACTATTGATCTAAAAAAAGATAAAATAAATTTTATTTGCTAAGGGATTTTGAAAACAAAAAAATCGTAATTTGAAACTTTCTTTTCTTCAAATAAAAACTAAAGACATATGTTCGACTGTTTTATAAAGTACAGATAAAATACTTTTATGGATTTATATAGTTAAATTTTCTTTTTCAAATTTCATGCTTTGTAAAGAACTAATTTTTCTTATGAGTCATATTTTACATTTGATGGGTTGTTTTTGTACCAATCCTAATATATTCATATATGGGTAGGTTGCACTGTGTCTTAGTCTAACGATGGCAAATGTACTTATCACTATGGACATCTATAAATAGAAATCACCTCTAATCTATCTTAAATAAGCAAAAGGTAAAAACAAACCAACTTATCACTCATCTTGTGTTTTGAGGAAAATCCTTTTTTTTCTTTCTACAGATTCTCATCATTGCAAAGATTATTTCCGTTTCAGGTCGATTCTTCCGATCATCTGAAAACGATGAAGAAATCACATGATTAACGGCCTTAAATGATGAAAAATGAGGATGTGCATTCCAATAAATATAGTGACTATTGCAGATGGGACTTATCGTATCATAAGAAATCTTTAAAATTATTAATATAGATCAATACTCAAAACAGTATCAACATAATCGTACTATTGATGATTGATTTATATAGAATAATTTTTTTTAATATCCTTAGTCGAACAATTAATATTATTTTTCTCATTTGTCATGTATTATTTTTTTATCTTTTTATCATTTGATAAATTGTTTATCAAAAGACAAATATTCGATAATTTTCTTTATTTTACAAAGTGAAAATTAGACGATTTATATATCATGACTCTTGTTTTAATAGATAAAATAAGCATTTAACATCTTTGAGATAATTATTTATTGCTGTTGCCTTCTATAAAAACTTCTTATAAGTCAACAATACCAAAAAAAACCATTGTTGATAAACAAAAAAAAAAAATTAAACTTAGTTTGTTTTTTTTTTAAATGATTTTCTAGTCGAATTAGTAAAAATAAGATAACATATCTAATTTAAATTATTTTTCTATTTTTTTTATGTTCAATTTTGAGATCGAAAAAACCATCTAAATTATATTTTGAAAGTAAACATTCTAAAAAATGAATTCCTAACTGAATTAAAAGAAAATATGACATAAAAATTTATTTTCATTATATTTTTTATTTTTATATATTAAAAAGAAAAATCATATTTATTAATATAGATGGATCAAAACAATTGTCGTAGATGACAAATTTATAACGAATTTTTCAATTTGTCAAGTGGCTACTTAAAATCAAAAAAAAAAAGACATTTTTATTGAAGAAGCATAAAAACAAAAAAATAATTCTTCTTCGTATATGATTGTTTAGTCAACTGGATGTTAACAATAGTTATAATAATGCATCTATCAATGTATTTTTTTTTTCTTTGTGTTTGACATTGAAAGCTCTTCATCGTATTTACGATTTATTTTTATAAAACATACTCTTAAAAGAAAGAATGATAACAAGAATAAGATAGTTGCTAAGGTATCTTGTAGATATAAATACACACACACATATTATAATATTCATTGAAATAATATAAAATGTTCGAGTATGCGAGTTAATGTTTTGCATCATTTTAAACTAACTAAAAAAAACATTCCGTTTCTATCGTTCAGTTTTCTGTTCTATATTATTGATTCTCACTTTCTTTTTTTCTATGTTTTAAGACAGTAAATTATTGATATTTTCTAAAAAAACAGAAAATAACTATTAAGAATGAATCGAGTAAGTATATATAAAATAAGATAGAATAAATCGAATTATTATTATGTTTAGTCTCGTAATCAAGTTGATGCATATTATAATCGTAATATATCTTTACATAAACCTGGTGTAATACCAAAATCATCTCGTCTTATTTCACCAATAACATCAAATAATCATATATATGAATTAAAACAACGACTTTATGCAAATAAAACTGTTGAATCTTGGTTTGCAAATCATTCACCACAAGGTAAAAACTATTTTTTTGTATTTTCTTAATTAATATTATTATTTTTTCAAGAACGTCGAATTGTCTACAGCTTTCTTGATACACTTTATAAAGATAATCGTACAAATGAAAATAAAGAACAAACTCAAAAACCATCAAATCCTCGATTATCTCAACGAATAAATACAGCTACAAGTCATTCATCACAACGACGATTATCTCAAAGTAGTCATCGAAATAATCGAACATCAAAAGATGATCTTGGAGAAGTTCTTCAATCATTAGAAAGGTAATTATTATGATTCTTAATTTATTTTCATTGTTAAAGTTATAAAATACTTTTTCTATGTATGAAGAAGACAAAGTCAATTTTATTTCGTCTTCATATATAAAGTTTGAGAATCAAAATGCTAAAATCTATGATCTAATCAAAGAAGTTTTTCAATATTAAAAATAGAGGTGTAAGCCGAAGGATCAAACAGCGGCGGCGGCGCCTTATATGATTATCAAAAATTTTTGTTTGTGGCATCGGCGCATCGGCTGAACTTGCTTTTTCACAGCGGCAGTTCCTAAAAAATTCTTTAAATTATCTACGATTCTATGACGGCGGCTCAGCTGTACGACTTACACGTCTAGTTAAAAAAACTTCAAAAGATTAACCGATATTTCACTAGCATAGACTTAACAAAAAAATTCTAAATTTGGAATTAGTATTGTTCTTTATGATTAAACAAGTCAAGTCTAATATAACACTGTTGACATAGATATTTCGTGATCCGTACTAAATTAAGATAAATAAGTCACAGTTAGAGTTTGGTCGGATAAGCACGATCGTCAAAGGCTGTTATTAGTTGTTCATGATATAACTTAGTAAGGATAATTAGAATTTTTTACGGTCAAAAATAATCTAAATGATCATAAACAAATTTCATATTGTTTGATCTGAAGATAAAAATTTATTTATTTATTTATTTTTTCTCATTTTAAGTTATCGTCCTTCAACATCAGTTCAAGAAAAAAATGATCAAACATCATCAACTATTTCAACAATTCCAATACCTGATGTAAATGAAACAAAATCATCAGAAATTAATTCCAAACGTCCATCAACATCAATCGTAAAATATCCTGAAACAATTCAACCTGAAAATTCTTCTAATAATAAAACTTCTCAACGTTATCTTTCACAAACATGGCGTGTTATTAATCCACGTGAAGATATTGAACTTAATGTTCGTCCTGATAGTAATACATCATCATTTTTTAAGTATACAAAAAAAACATATCCGGAATATTTTTTTATTCATCCTGATTGGTATTAAAAGTCTTCGTGCTTTTTTTCTTCTTCTTCTTCTCTTTGGAATTTTTAAACAATAGAAATTCTTGTGTTTTCTTTTTTTCAAATTTAATTAAATAAACTCCTAACAAAACCACCGATAACAATAAACATCAATAAAAGATAAAGTGATTTTTTTATTATTTCTTTTTTGACTTACAACAAAAACAAATGAAAACTTATGGACAACATTGAATTTGACAACCATAATTAAGTTTTGTTCGTTTTAACGGTACATTTTGAGGAGAATTTACACGATTTCCATGATTATATCGTTCATTATTTAATGATGGTTGAGAAATTTTTATTCGTTCAGTTTTATAAGGATATTGATTTTGAATTCGTTTATGATATTTTAATTGTCTTGTTCTATTTTGTTCTTGTCTTAAAAATTGTTGTCTTTGTTCTTCATTTGGAATATGTATTATCCATGGACACATACATCTAATTAAACGTGAAAATTCACGTCGTGCTTGTTTATTAAGTAAAAAATAAAATATAAAACTAAAACACATTGATATCATTGATAATAAATATAATGAATAATTAATAAATATAATTCGACGTAAATTAGAATTAAAATTATATGTTGATAATGTTTGATTAAAATCAAATGATGATGTTAAATTATTTATATTTATATTTAATGTTGATGATTGTGTTAATTTATATGCATGATACCATGTATAAATACTATATGGTGCCCAACAAAAAACATAAAATGATAATAAAAGAACAAGTAATAAAACAGTACGATTAGCATTAGCATTTGCTTGGGAATTTATTTTATAAAGAACAATTGGTGGTGTTATTAGTGTTGAACTTATTGCTGTTGATGAACGACTTGATTGTGATGAATTTATTGAATTATGTATATTTTGATTTAATCGTGCTAATTGTACAGCTGCTGCCATTGTTGTTGTTGTTGTTATTCCACCTATTGTTTCTGTATTAATTGTAATAAAACGTTTATTAAATGAATTTGTTGGTTGTAAATGAAATTCATGATGAAATTTAATATTATCTTCATTAATATATCGTTTTAATCGTGTTTCTGTTATATTATTACGTTTCATAGGTAATAAATATGATGTTTTTGTTAAATAATATTGATTATGTCTTGTACGAATAAAATAAATTAATTTTCCATGAAGAAAAAATGTAAATAGTAATGGTAATATATAAAATGATATTAATATACCAATTAATATACCATGTGTATATTGTATAATACAAATTTTATTTGTTAATGATGTATTTAATATATGTGCATGAAGAGTATTACATATAGCTATTGGTAAACTACATATTATTGGTAAAATTAATAATATTATTGAACCAGATTTTGTTGATATATGACGACACCATTTTGTCCATGATGAACTTGTTGATGATGTATGACCATGAATGTAAACAAAACGATCAAATGCACCTAGTTTTTAAAATATTTTATTTTATTTATTATGAAAGAATTTGTATAAATGTTTTATTTTATTTATTTTTGTTTTTTAAATTAACTCTTTCATTCTAATTTATACTAGTAAGATATTGTTGAAATTATTAAGATGTAGACTTTGTAAATTGGGAGCGAACGTTCTAAGCATTGAAAATAAAATGAGGATATAAAAAATGTTATTTTGTCAGAGGCAACGCGAAGAGAGTATCCAAAAATCGAAGAATATGGCCTAAAATTCGTTCGATTATATTTTTCCAAAATCGGAGGAAACTACTTAATAATCTCTCTAAATTAGGAGAAAATCTGAGACAAAATTCTCAAAGCAGGAAGGTACCTTCCTGCTTGCGTCGCTCCTGTATTTTGGAAATCTTAACAGAAGTACGAACATTCATTTTCTTTTTTGTTATTGAGATCAGTCAGTTGTTGATAGTTTTTATGCTACCTTACAATAGATTTAATCTCTATTATTCTTCTTCGTAATGACGTTCGTTTGAATCATGAACAAGAATATATGATTTCTAAGGACGATTGACTACTGACTGAAAGATATATTGAATGTAGCAAACGTTTTGAAACATTTTTTTACTGTTGTATATAACTTTGTTATTATTTTTCAACAAGAAAAAAAATAAGAGAAAATCGAATATTGTTAAATTATGATTTAGAGTATTATTGTTCATTCATTTTGGCTATTATTAGAGATTTAGTATAATCTTGAAAGCTTATCTCAAATAAATAATATCTCTATTAATTGATCTGAATATTTCATTCTGAAAATAAGCTTGATGCACAAAATCTTAGATTAAATTTCTTTAACTGTTCAAAAAAACTTGTAGTATCTTAAAATAGTTTATTTCACCGTAATTTATCATTTTCTTATTTGTTTTTTTTTTTTTGAAAAATGATCACGTAGTAGCGCTGATTTATGAAGTTCTTCGTTTGTAAAATTATTAAAGTTTTTGCTTATATAATTAGAAGAAAAATAATTCATAATGATACAATAAAAAAAATATAAATTGTAACAGACTAAAATGTCTGTTTCTTCAGTTTTTATTTATAAAGAATTTTTCTTTTTTTTTTTTTAATTGTATTTTCTGTAAACAACACGGAAAAAGATAATTTCATATTAATTGAAAATATATTGAATATACTTAAGAGATAGATAATTGACGTAAATATGACATGCAAATATTTTTCATGATATTATATTCTATTGACGTATTTAGTTTATTGGTTTCATTGCTTGAGTATCATTAAATTATATATAGAAATACTTAGTAGTCAAGTGAGCTTGCTCTTAGACTTCATCATGAAATCTATTTGACATAGATAATTAGACGTAGTTTTAAAAACAAAAATGTTCTATAATTAGAACATTCATAAATATTTGAAATTCAAATTTTTCGATCTCTATTCTGTTTCAAAACACATCACACAATATATATATATATATGATATACTTTATGACAAAATGATTGTACTTGTAATTAATCTTTTTCATAAGATATGTAAATATATTCTAAAACTTGCATTATATATTAAATCGATAGGTTTTTTTTAAAATGAAATTCTGAATAATAATCATCATCATTTCAAACTGTAGTGTGAAATCGATCAGACATATCTCGTAGGATAAAAATTACTTCGGAAAAACCAAAATTAAAAAAAAAGAATTCACTTTCTAAAATTAAATCTATCCTAAAGAAGAAACATTAGAAAATGAACCTATTTTGTTTTTGGGTATTAATTTAGAGTAATGCTCATTAAGCATGAAAATCATGCTTTTTTTTTTGTTGTTTTTATAAAATTTAATCTACGAAAAAAAAACAAATATTTAAGTTATGAATAGTTTTAATTAAGAATATTTTTGAAAGTTATCTGCTTCCGTAATTAGAATGATTACATATCTTATATGAGAATTATTTACTATAATTAAAATGTTAGTGAATTATTCATATAGAAAATAATTTTCAATATTAGTAACATAAAGATAATTATTATGAAGAAATATATTCTTATCTTTAGAATTAAGAAAAAGATAAACATAATTAGCAAAAATAAAAACCTCTTTGCTATATTAGGTTATTATGAACTTAAATCTAGAATACTCTTTCATCCTCAAATTGCTATTTATAAATAAATTTACTAAAGCATGTCAAGCGAATAAGAAAAAAAGATGGTATGAAATGATTATATAAATTATGAAAAATAATTTCAAAAAAGAAAAAACATTAAAAGATTAACAATATTTTCCTCGGTTCGGTACACTTTGCCGACAATGCAATTTGCCCAAAAATATTTGAAATTAAAAAAACTTGTAATTTGTTGAAAGTATTACGTCAGAAGATTTTCAAAATCATGATTCTTTTTCGAAGTTTCTTATGTAAGTTAGGTTGAAAATTTAACTCACATGAGGTAAAGTAGTGCTAAAGGATATTCTGATTTTTTTCTAAATTAAAGAATAAGAATTATTAAGCTCATCTCTTACTCGCGAAACAAGCTACAATTTAATCATGACTTCAAACGGGGGCGGATGTCGGTTTTTTTCTTTGTATCCTCGGGTCACGCACACATCATCTTTACTGAATACCCCCTCTCGGCATTCAAACCCAGAGCCGAAAAAAAAATTGTTACAATCAACAAAAAGATTATTTTATGTAGTCCTTTATCCACGAGACTATACACCCCCACGTGATGCACTCTATAAGTTACTAGATTTAGTAGGCTAAGATGTGGACAAATTTTGTTGGTAAAGTGAACGTGACCTTTTTTCTTGGATGATATTTATTGTTTTATTTTTCAAAAACTTGTCTACAGGGATCATTTTTTTTAAAGATAAGTAGAATAATACTTATTTAATTTAAAAAAAAAACTCATCATACAATACAAATTAAAAAACAAATCTTCTTCTATTATCTTAAAATATTTTTTTTAACATACCTAGAAGATGATAGAATATAATACATGATGAAAATAATGCTTCAAAAAATGTATGAAAACAACAAAGCCATTCTTGTGTAAATGAAGATGAAAGAAGTCGATAAATTTCTGTTGGTGTATCAATCAAAACTAAGCAAAGTTCACCTTAATTAACAAAAATTAATCAAAATAAATTTCTTTTTTTTTTTTGTTTCTTTTTAAACGTACTTATTGCAAGACATAAAACAATACGATCAGTTTGTAAAAGACGATAACGTTTTGAATAAAGAACTTTAGCTAAACATAAATTTCCAATAATAGATATTAATGAAACACATGTTATAAGAATAATAAATATAATTAATGAACGTGAATGTTCTTGTATAATATAATTTTGTTGATTTGTTTTTATTGTTGTATTTAATTCATATGTACTATTAGCAAGACGTGTTAATTCAATAGCACATTCAGGTATTGTTTTAGGTAAACGAAATGTTAAATTTTGTTTAGCTAATAATTGTCGTATATAAATTGGTAAAATTTGTTGTTCATTAACTAATGTTGTTGTTTTATTTAAAACTAATGATAAAAGTTTTTCACATTGCATTATTATTGATGATGAATATGATGGATATATATATGATGATGAATCTTCTGTTAATGTTGTTATAGATCGAATGTGTTGTTCTGTCATTTTTTTTTATCAATTATATAATATAAATATTTAATAATAGAATAGTTAATAAAAAATTAATTCATGATTATATCTAAAAAGAAAAAGAAGAATATGAACATTGTTAATAAGAATAGATAATATTTTATCATATGTTGTTTACATATACTAATGTCATGCACAAATATATCTTGTATATTTGATCCGACAAATCTTATTTGTTTATTTATATTAGTTTATTTGATCTTTTTTTGTTTTTGAATATGATTATGCAATAAAAATTTTAAAATATTTATAAAAATAAAAAAAAATTTAGTTAAAGAATTTTACAACTTATCATCAATGTTTGATTATTGAATTATCATAGTACAATATTATTTCTGTTAGATCTTCAACTACATTAAAACAAAAGAAAAAAAAAAACCTATGATGAAAATTCTTGTACTATTTTTTTATAAATATTTCTCAAAGATATTTTCCATTCTAAATATATAATTTAAAAATGATAGTATCTATATGTCTTATATACAGGGTGGACCATAAGTAACGTAACTGAAAGAAAAAAAATTGAATATCTCTATTATGACTCGAGCAAACGAGCTGATTTTTTTTATCGCTAGTAAAGGTATGTTCACACTTTATATTCATTAAGACAAGGTAAGAGAGAACCTTTTTTTTAAGTACCACTTTTGACTGCAATAAAAAAAAAAATTTTACTTTTTCACTGATAGGAAAAAAAAACAATATACAGGGTAATGCAAAAATTACTTTACCGAAAAAGAATTGAATAACTCCATTACGGTTCTAGCAAACGAGCTGATTTTTTTTACCAATGAGAGAGGTATATTCAAACTTGAGATTCATTATGTATGTTGGTTTTTTTTTCCTATCTGTAAAAAAGTAAAAATTGTTTTCTTGTTGAAGTCAATAATGGTACTTAAAAAAGGTTCTCTCTTACCTTGTCTTTTATGAATATAAAGTGTGAACATATCTTTACTAGCGATAAAAAAAATCAGCTCGTTTGCTCGAGTCATAATGAAGATATTCAATTTTTTTTTCTTTCAGTTGCATTACTTATGGGCCATCCTGTATATATAAAGATATATTCTTACAAGAAAAAATAAGAAAATAATTGTTAACGTCTATCTTTTTTTAATAGAATGTGCTCGAATGCAAGTAATTTTTTATGTTCCTCTCAAGACATGTTCATCAGAAACAGAAAAGGATTAGCACTTATATTATTATTGTTAGATAGGCTCTTATCGACTAACGATTTTAAAATGTTTAAGAAAAATATAGGATAATATTTTTACTTATAAAAACATTGATTTTTAAATTAATTATGAAAAAGTATATAAAGACTCATAGATCTTAAAGGATTGACAATCGAATCAGATTATATTGGATTGCAAGACTTTTGAGTACATAGGTAAAACTCATGTTATAAGTCTTTTAATAAGCTTTTTCCAAGAATATTTATCAATATTAATAAAGTTTACTTTCATCATAATATTATTTCCCAATTAACAAAGCTACTATTCGACTATTATCTCCGTAGAAATGAAAGTGGAGAAGAAAGAATATTAATGAAATTTTACTATCATTTCTATTAAAATTGATTGATACATTCTATAGTAGAAAATAAAGATACAATATATATGTACCTATCTTTATGAATTATTACATTACTATCACAATGTTATTAATCATCAAATAGACAAACATTATCAAAAGAAAAATCCATCGTAGAAATAATACACGCATCAAAGATTTGAACATCTAGTAGGAAAGTCATTTGGCGAATAAGATGTAGCAAAAAAGAAAAGATGAAATGTCACTTTTATTAACATAGATTGAAACATGAATATTAACAATAACATAAATAACATAGTTTTATTTTTTTTTACTTCATTTAATCAACAAATCATATACATTATCAAAGAGAAGAAATGTTTTTATTTATTTATAACTTCTGTCAATAAAAATCTATAATACAAATTTTATTTAGTATTCTATATATTATTTTGATCTATTTCTATCAATAAGAATATACTCGATTTTGAAAAGGAAATCCGACATATATTAATTATAGATTACACTTACTTTGTTATAACGTCAGGTTATATAAATAAAGAGAAAGTAGCTATGCATATCAACAATATAATATAAAAATATTTTTTGTGCATGATATTCTCAATTTTTCATATATATATATATTTTATTAGCTATGCTAGGCATGTGTAAAACAGTTTTATTTCCGTCAAAGTTGTAACCTAAATTAGAACTAAGAGAAGTTTTTTTCTTTTTTTAACTAAGGTATAATTCATATCATAGATATTTACTTGTTCAACCAATCAGAAAGATATGTCAAAGTAAAAAAAAATAAGAATTTTAAGCTGTCTAATAATTTATTTTTACTAAATTTTCAAGCACAAAAAAGAAAAACATCAATGTTATATATAACTGTAACTAAGAGAATTAGATTTTTATATGTCTATACTATTAATCAAAGTCTTCTTAATTATGCTGAAGTACAATGATTTTATTCATAGTTCCTCTCGCTCTACTTATTTCATTTATTATTCGTATTTGTTTAGTTTTAAGCTAATTTATGCATATGTGAATGAGTACGTCGATATGTCTGTTTTTGTGAAATCTTGTTTTTTTTTTCTTCTAGTATTTGTCTATTTGTCATGTCTGTCAATCATGCTATTTGGTATAAGAAACGATAGGACATAGAGAGTGAGAGAGAGAGAAGAAATTAATTTTTTACGATAGTCTTATTGAAAACAAAAAAAAAAAAGAAGCTGCGTAGAAAAGACAAAAAAACGGTAAAAGAAATTTGATTCTCTCATGTCATCGTTTATACATGCACTCATTTTATATTGTTTCTTTTCTTTCTCAGACATTAAATATTCAAATAACTGTCACAATCTAATGAACGAAAAGTTCACAATACTCATTCATATGCAGATCTATTAAAGATATTCCATAGATTATAAATGAGAATACAAAAAAAAACAAAACAAAATATTTTTCTTCTGATAATACAAATAAAGATATATTATGGAAAAATATTCTAATAAAAAGACTAATTTCTTTAAAATAGAATAATCAACTATGCAATTAACTCTTAAAAACGATGAATTTCCGTTAGTATAAGTACGTTCAAGTGATGTTAACAATCATAAATAAAATAAATACATCTTATAATTATACCCAAAGAAAAAAAGTGAAGATGTTTATTCTACTTCCAAAGATTTACTATGATTTTTATCAGATTTTCCGATCTATTCATGCTTGTATAATATAGAATTCGTGATATTTTTCTTTTATACGTAATTACAAAACAATGTCATAATTCACTTTTTCTTTTCTCTCTCTCTCTCTCTTATGACATTTAATCTATGTGCTGACAGTAATACTACTTAGTAATGATGATCTTTACAGTTAATAAAGCTTTGAAGAAATCTTAATTTTCTGCCAATCACCTAAAAACTTTTATGTCTCGAAGAAAGATTTTCTTAGAATTAATTTTCATTGAAAGATGAAGAAAGATCATATCGTATTTAAATCTAAATATAGTTATAATATTCAAGGTTAAAATGATTTATTAAATAAAGCATGATAAAATATGATGAGAACATACTTAATAATTCTCTATAAATATTCTGTTCAACTTATACACACACAAAAAAAAAGACCAGTAAAATTAACTTACTTGAACATCTGACGAACTAACATAATTAATAATGTACTTGAGAATATGTCGCATAATTAGATTTTTTCGGGTCTATGATTTTATTTTATTTATTGTCTGAATTTCTTCTATAATATAATGAGCATGCGATAATATCAACTCAAATGACCTTTTGTCGGTGATACAAAAAAAAAACATGCAAAAGATAAAAGAAAAAAAAAAAATAAAGAAACGTTTGAAAGAGAAAAATATTAGACTGTACTCATGGGAGTATGAAGTCATTGTGAATAACAGCAATATATTTCGTCTTATTTGTAGGATCTAACAAAATAAAAATATAATTTATGTTATGTTTCATGATTACAAAAAAAAAAAAAAAACAATCTATTTCAAGAGATGATGTCATTTAGTTCATCATAAGAAATAACACATTTTCATATTAAGTTGTATTCTAATTGATTTAATAATCTAGCCTGACTTATCGAAAATAAAATACTTACATTATTATTGACATGAAAAATATCTCATGCGTCATTGTATTGAGTGCATAAAAAAAAAAAAATAATATTATAATTTTTTTGTCATTATTTTATAATTCTTCGTTAAGCAAAACACAAAAAAAAAATGAGGGCAAAATATATCGAAAAATGTCAATAAAGTCTTTTACTGTGTATTCTAACTTAAATTATATTTTCCTGTTTGTTTCTTTCCGCTAGAAAACTGTAGAAAAATAATGATTATCTTAATGAAATTTTTCTTTTTCTTTTGAATTACTTAATTTTAATATATTTTATTTATGTCTGAATAATATAATAAGTTAGGACATTTTTCTTTTGAACTATAGTTCGACTCATTCAACTGGTTTTTTTTTCTAATATGATGCATATTGCAGAATTTGATTTAATTTATCATTATTAAAAACTAATATAAATCATCTTACATTTATTTTCATGAATAGAAATAATAAAATAGTTATTGATCTAGTCTTACAAAAAACACAAATAATCCATACGTTCAAATGTATATTGTGCTAGATGCACATATTAACTCTATAATAAGATTTTGCTAATTAGGAAAAAAAAACTAAGTAACTAATGTTATATAGTGACTCCTACATGTTTTTTTTGGTGTAGGATTAGATACTGATTTGTTAAAACAAAAGTATTGAAGCATAAATATAATAAACAACACATATTCTATTTTTAGCGAAAATTAATTTCCGTTCGTAGTAAGTTTTTTTTTTTTTTTTCTTTGATCAATATTTACTAGGACCTAATAGTCTGTATATTCTTCTACATGAGTAAAAATATAGTACTCAACAAGTGATTAAAAAAGTAAATAAGCTTGACGTACACAATTATGAAAATCAAGAGAAATACTTCAGTAAAAGAATAAAGAAAAGTTCTCATAGATAGAGGTTAATTAATTGTACTTTTTTTTTTTTATTAAATTTTCATTACTTTCTCTCTAATGTGTGACTTTATACATACATATCAATTTTCATAGTTCTACTTGAATTCTAAACATTGAATGAAATTTCATCTTAAATACATAAGATGAATGATGAAAAAATAAATTACTATGGACTGTTTGCATGTTTATTTGACATTAGTCAAATAATTAAATTAAGTTCAAGAAAGGAAAAGTTCTACCATTTTTGTCATGATTTTTTCTATTACTCTTTTCAATCATACTGTCTTATATATTTATTTATATATATATTTCTTAATAAAATCACTCACGCATCATGACACATATCAATAAAATAGAATAATACTTTTCTTAGTATTAGCATATTAATCAAATAAAGTATATTATGAATAAAAAAATGATTTCAAACAAAAAAAAAAAAAAGAAATACCATATATGGAAATCATAAGCTTTTTGTTTTTTGTTGAATAATGCTCGATTCCGAAATGATTGAATTCAAGAACAAATATATGAAGTCTATTGCATTGGTTGAGCTGGTCCGATTACTTGTCGAATAACACGAATACCTTTTGGTTGAACAATATGCTAGAAAATAGATATGAATAAGTTCATAATTATAATTCGAAATTTAATTTTTTTATTGAAGTGTAAATAATAGAAAAGAAGTTATTACTTTTATGTTTTTTGAAAATTGTTTTTATCTAATAATCTTCTTTGACATAATTTAGTTTTACAAAGAACAAAAACAAAAAAAAGAAGAAATATGCCAAAGTTTTAATGAACTTTGTTCTGTAGGGAAAATTATATTATAATTTATATTTTAAGTTAATTATGATGATGATGATGACGTCAAATTCCATGACAAAATAATTAAATTTATATATATTCTCAATTAAGAAAGTTCATTAACTTTTCTGTCATTTATCTATTATCTTAATATTTTGTAAAGAATTCTATTTTTGAGATGAATTTTATCTTGGAATTATATCCAAATGAAAACAGACAAGATCTAATGAAGATTTTAATAATTAGATATAATATCTATCAAGAATATATTAACCCATTCGCGGCGGGTGTCCCATATATGGGACGGTAAGGTTTTTCAGTATATGCTCCATATGAATATGCTTCTAACTGCAATTTGATAACAGCACCAAGGGAGAATGTAGGTGTGAGTCTTTATTACTACACCCACACCCATTTATCACCAAAAAACCCCGCCGCGAATGGGTTAAAAATATACTACTTTTTTCTTTTTTTTTTTTTATTGTAATTGAACAATGATGCATTCCTATCTCAATAGAATTCATCATAATATAGATTCTTTTCATCTCGTAAAGGCATAAAGAAATTAATTTTTGCTAATAGTTAAGTACAAAAAAAGAAAAGTAATAAAATATTATCATAAATATACTCTCTATTCTTACAGTTTATTTTCCTTAAGAAACAAATTAATTATATAATCGGAATCTTTTGTTTTGTTTTTTTTTTTAAAAGTATCTAAACTAACCCGTCTTGTAGCAAAAACAGGTACTAATTGTTGAACCATTTGTGATTGTCCTGGAGTTATTTGTTCTTGTTGTTGTGAAGTACAAACTAAAGCTGGTCGAGCTGGTGTACATGGTTGTGGAACTTGTCGAATTACTTCTTGAACTACACGTCGACATGGAACTTTTTGTTGTACAACATTACATACTGGTGGTGGACAATATTCACGTTTTACTATTATTGGACGTGGTTGTTGTTGAGATACACATTTTTCATAAATAATTGGTTGTGGTGGTTGAGATACACATTTTTCATAGATAATTGTTTGTGGTTTTGGTGGAGGAGGTGGACATTGTTCAAAAATAACTAAATTATTTTATTATCATTAAAAAAAAGATATATATATATATATGATTTAGAAAAAAATTTCAATACCTTGACGTGGTAGACAAGGGGGTGGTTGACAATTTTCAATAACAATAGGTTGTACAGGTGGTGGACAAGGTGGTGGTTGTTCTCTATAGATATATATATATAAGAATAATTGAAAACGAGAAAAATAAAAGATTATTCACCTAACAATAATTGGAGGTGGTGTTGGTGGACATTGAGGTACTTGTCGACAAATAATTGGTGGTTCAATTTCTGGTTGACATTGAATTTCTATATAAAAATTCAACTAATTTTCATATGTTCAATCGATCAATAGAAAAGAAAAAAAACAAACATAAAAAATTTACCACGAATAATAATTGGTGCTGGTGGTGGAGGTGTTGGTGGTTTTAACCATCGTATTATAATATTTTGTTTATATGTTACTTCTTGATTGTTTGGCATATGAACAACTTTTGGAGGAAGATTATGACCCGATGGTAAATTCTGAGCAAATTCAACATGGGGAATACCAATAATAGGTGGAGAAGGAGGACGTGTAGACATTGGTACTGATCCACCTAAGAACTGATTTGTACTACCATCGCTGGTTAACATAGTAGAAACAACAGGTAAATACTGTTGTGTCTGAAAACAAGTTGAAGAATATTAAATTTTGAGGAAAAAAAAAAGATAAAACGCTACAAAAAGCAATTGTTGTTTTTTTTGAATAGTAACTCCTTATTGAAAAGGTTGAATAAGTTTTTGTTTTTTTTTTTTTATTGATAAAAAGAATGATCAAAGGTTTAATAAGCAAGCTGTAGAACGAATCTTTTTTTTTTAGTTAGTTTTTAATAAAGCAAATATTTTTTTTTCAAAGCAAATGACAATATACTAATAATAGTGAATCATTTATGAATGCAAGCAGGTGAAGAAAGCGGTAAACAACATTGTTTACATAATAATGAACGACAAGAAGAAGAAGAAGAAGAAGAAGGACAACAGGTATCATGCCTACGTACAACAATAGTTGCCGGATTCATTGAAGGACAGCACACCTATTATATGAATAAATTTTGTCATTTATAAAAATTTACATATAATAATTATAACTTACTGATGATACTGGTGCTGATATAATTGGTAAACGATCAACACACTGAGTAATAACAGGTGTTGATGATGAACATGATTGATTAATTATTTGAAAATTTGGATTACAAAGAAGATTTTGAACAAAATCATCTTGACATGGATTTTGAACGTACATATTCGTTACTTTTTTTGGCAATTGAATACAAGTAGAAGAAGCTATTTGTGGTGTTTCGTATACAGGGCATCCTTGCGCAACAACGACAGGCGAAGGTACTTCTACACAATTGAGAGCTACAGGCAAAGGTAGACCTTGATTTATTTGTCCTTGTTCTTCTTGCTGTTGTTCATATTGTCTAAATGCACGCATAAGTTTCATAACTGAAAGACAAGCATCATCTGCACTTTGTGTTATAAATGTATAACAAAGTGCATTATCAAAACCATGAAATATAGCAACTAATATAGGTGGACCAATAATATATTGTGCATAACGATTAGCTAAATCAACATTTTCAAATTCTCGTTGTATAATTTGATCAGGATTACGTTGATCAGATGGTTCACGACGCATACGTCTTAAAGCACCACAAAATGCTAAATGTTCAATAGGTAAATGTAATGTTCGATTTTGTGTATCAGTTGGTTCAAATGTAAGAAATTCTCCATTATCATTTATTGATAATGAACCTTCTTGTCCAAATATATTAGCATTTGATCGTGCTAATTGTTTTCGTAATATATCTTGAACTAAGTCAGTACCATCAGATGTAGCATAAAATTGTAATGGTTGAACACCTACATATTGTACAATTAATGTTCTACGTTCAAGTTCCCAAAAACGTGCAGCCATTTTATATTAAATTTCTAGTTTTATTTTTAAATATAAATTTAAAGTTTTGAAATTAATTTAAATAATAAAGAAAAAAACAACATTGAATTTTCATTCAAATATGAACTACAACAACGTTAATGTTATGAATTGGATACGGTTCGATACACAAATGTAAATTTGCAAAAAAAAATGCAACAGACAGAAAAAGAGCATCATCTATTATCGATAAAAAAAAAAATGACAGGTGTGATATTAAAGCGAAACGGCAAGGTTAAAATATATTTGTTCATTGAACACAACGTGTCCAATAAGTAGACAAATAGAAAGTAATTTCATGCTACTTTATTCTTTCATTCAATATTTTGACAGACAATGATTCTATATGTTATTGTTATTATCAATGATATTATTTTTTTTTTTTGACAATCAAACAAAATATTATAAAACATATGCATTGATTTCATTAAATAGTCACCTTCATATAAGCACTTTTTATGTCATCTTTTTTTCATGCTTGATTGTAAGTGAAACTTATTTCACTTTATTGAAGTTATTATGTGGTATATGAGAAAAAGAAAAACCTATTCAAATAGGACGAGATTATATTATTACACTAACAATAGAAATATTTATGTTGTTAGCTAATAAAGTTAAACATATTCCGTTCAAATAATAGTTCTCATCATCAAACTAACAAATTTCAAGTACACATTGATATGTCCCTATATTTCGATAGAACGTTTTCGATTTCCATTAGAAAAAATATTTTTCAATTATCTTACAAATAAATCCAAGATACGATTATTCTCATACAAATCGACGATGTTCTACTCACATATGTCAAAACAATTTTAGAGTTCTGAGTACGTTACACATATATTCTGCGTTATTAATTTACAGTACAAATATTTCCATTGTGCGGAAAAAAAACGATAACAGTTAAATTAACTTTGTAAATAATAACAATCAATGAAAGATGACAAAAAAAAATATAAATATTCAAAAATTTTTCTTACAATAAAAGATTTTTGTACTATTTAAAGAGAACATTTCACATATCCAAGTTAAATTAAAGTTCTTATTTGCAAAACTAATAAATTTAAAATATGATCTGCACATGATGAGTATCGAGCAAAATAATGAATGTTTTAGATATTTACAGTATATGTAAAATGCCTACAAGTCAGAATTTTAATACTATAGAATTTTCTTTATTCATGATAACTGGATAGAGCTGGATTTGATGATCTATCTTAAACCAGAATGTTATATGTGTGGTTTTCTAGAGCAATTTGAATGATGAGTAAGAAAACAAGTTTTTCTCAAATTTTGATCCTTTGAGGAATATATATATATATATGGCGCTCATAGACCTTGAGATTCGTAAAATGTTCTAAGATAAACTTAAGCGAATTTTGTTTTTAAATCGATTCGAGATTTTTAATAAAGAAATTTGAAATAACAATAATAATAAAACTAACAATTAAAGTTTTTTATAGTTTAATTTAATTCTCTAGGAGAGGAATTTTCAATCTTCAATGATTTAATAATTTAGTATAAGTATCATCAACTATATAAAACATCATTTGTAACTTAATCGAAATAATTTATTGCTTCTAATAATAGCAGATACATAGAACACTTTGATGAAGAAATTTTCATGGTAATTTTTGAATTTTAAAAGCAGTATGTAGTATTACATAAACTCATTCAATGATAAAACTGTGTTATGTCTATACTGTTAATTTGATGAAGAAATATTAATTTATATTTTCAGAGACGGCGGAGCTATGGGGACTGATTTAACAGTTTTGTTCACGTCATATTTGAATAGGAAGCAAAATATGCTAGTTGTTGGAATATTACATAGTCATGTTGAGCTTACCCAAGCTTCATAGACTCCGCCGCCTTTGTATATTTTGCATTAAAGGAAAAAAAATAAAAGTCTAAGTTTTCCTGTTCTTCAGATGGTTGAAAAACTTGATTTTGATATATTTTACTCTTATAAATAAAACGTAAGAAAATATTTTATTCGAGATTTTCATTGTAATTTTTCAGTTTGTATTTGATTGTTACACTCACATTTAATATCATTAGTATTTAAAAGAAAAAATTTTCTTTTTATTAATTAAAAATAATGATTCATAAGAATGTTATTTGTCCTTTTTTTCATACAAATGTTACGCTTCATCTAGAACTGAATTAACCTTCAGATTGATTTTCAATATTGACGATTGATCAAGGTTTATAAAAAAAAAAATTATAATTGTCGTTTCACAACAATTTTAATAAATTTATCGTTTTTAGTTTTTCTTAAAGTTCACAAATTAATCAGATTTATAAATCTACAAACATTATTATCTGAAGATACGAACAATTATTGGTTGCCTTCGAGTTTTTCTAGTCTAACAAGGGAAGGTCACCAATTGCTAAATCGCCTGTTCGTTGAGACTATGTGCACTATGTAGGTACCAATGAGCTATGAATATCTTGAAAAAAAAGTTCAGGCCGCTAGCTTATTCTTACGAAGATACTGCACTTTTATGCTATGCTTTTAAATGAATGCTTTGGTCCACCTCAGAGACATCCGAAAAATTAATTTTTGAATTTCGACTTAAAACTTTACGTCGAAAGAGGCCTTACCAAGAATAGTATTTTGTGAAAGTTTTAGGTGTTATTACTTCTTCCTATCCTGAAATGAGAACATCAAATCTTCTGATTTATCCGAATAAAGTTATGACGATTGTATCTACGGATAGGAATTTCAGAAAGATCTGAAACTTTCACAAAATACTATTCTTGGTAAGGCCTCTTTCTACGTAAAGTTTCAAGTCGAAATTCAAAAATTAATTTTTCGGATGTCCCTGAGATGGACCACGGCATTCACATTTAAAATCATACCATAAAAGTGTAGTATCTTCGTAGCAATAAACTAGCCGCTCGAACTTTTTTCAGGATATTCATAGCTCATTTGTACCTACATAATTCATATAGTCTCAATGCAAAAGTGATTGTTCAGTTGGTCACCTTCCCTCGTAAGATTTGAATTTTTTTTATAACAAACTAATCTAATAAAATGCATCAATCAAATATCTTATGAACTCCTATAGAAAAACCAATTTTTCTTTTGTATATAAAGTGTACTAAAATATTGTTGACAAATTAAACATGACAATAATCAACAAGTACTCATTCCTAAAGCAAATATTTTGTATACAAAAAATATTTTCAGATAAAATACTCATAGTAATTATAGTGATAAACTAAATAAATAAGTACATAAGACAAAGTAATCATAATTTTAGCATTAAATTCTTAATTTTCCCGTTTAGTCTATACATAAAGTTCAAGTATATATATTCTTCTTATGCTAACAAATTTTCATCATTTATAAATATTTCATTATATGCACCTGTTAAGTAAGAAGCATTCTGTTGTTTATTTACTATGCGGATATTTTTATTGTAATTATAATATTGACAATGAATATGAGATGACGTGCAAAATGAAACTATGTAGTATAGAGAAGAAAAAAAAAAAAAAAAAATGTCTAGGAATTTTTTTTTTTTGAGAGAAAGAGAGAAACTTTATGTGAAACACATAAGATAATTACATTTTTAGAAAAAGTATTATTCGTTATTATAATAAAAACAACAATATATATATATATCTTCAATGAATGTTGAAAATCAAACACAAATAATTATTGATGAAAATATAAATTTAATTTTAAATAAAACTCTTTTTATTATAATTATATGTGTAAGTATTCCAAGTGTATTAATTAATTTATTTGCTATATATCGTCTTCATGGAAATAAAAAATTAAGTGTTTTTGTATTTCGTTGTATATTACATGTTAGTTTATTAACAACATGTACATGTATACCATTTTTTTTAATTGAATTATATTTTAATTTATATTTTCCATTATCATTAACTATATGTAAATTATGGTTAATTATTGATTATTCATCAATTGTTTGTCTTGGTCTTTTGGTATGTTGGGCATCTATACAACGTCATATACTTATATTTGGTCCAATGCGTATTAAAAAACTTCAATCAACATTCAAATTTAAACTTATACCAAGTATATTTGCATTAGGTTTTCCATTAACATGGTATTCAATACTTATATTATCATGTAAATATGATAAAAAAAATTTCTTAGAAAAATATGAATGTCGTCCATGTTTTGAACAAGAAAAATTTATATTTTTAATTGATACATTATTAAGTTTATTAATACCATTATTAATAACAATAATTGTAACATTCTTTTTATTAATTCGTATAATTCGTTTACGTCTTAGTTTATTTCGTTCAAATTCAAAAAGATGGCGACGTTGTAAACGTTTAACACGTCAAATGATATTATTTTCATTTATTTATTTAATTGGCCTTTTACCATATGTATTAACAAATGTTAATTCTTTATACATTTTTTGGCCATCGATTAATTTATCATGGTGTATACAAATAGCTGATGCATTCACATATGTTCCATGTTGTTTTTCATCATTTTTAAGTATATATGCATTTCCTGAAATATGGAAAAAACAACGAAAACGTCATCATCATCATCATCATCGACAAAATAGTTTGAGATTAAATCGACAAAATAAGCATACATCATTTACATTAGTGTCAACATTTCTAACAACATCATCAAATGAAGAATAATTAACTCGAATAAAAATCAAGAAGTCATTTGCTAATTTTATGTTCTATTTTTTTTGTCCCTCATTATATATTCAACATGAATAAGATAAATGTATCTAAAAAAATACAAAACTTATTTTGCTTCTTTTTGTTTATACAATGAAATTCAAGTAATTTGAATACTGATTTTGTCCTATTAGATTAATTATTTATGGAAGAAGAAGAAGAATAGCATTTTAAGATAGTAGTATGTAATCAATGTAGAAATCTTTCATAAAATCATTGGATAATCTTGGAAAGATTTAGGTTTTGTTTTTGTATTTAATCAGGTCTAATTCTAATAGATAAAGTCAATTATCCAATGAAATTTTTTACGCATATTAACACGGAAATGAGATCGAACATCACCATAGAAATCTTTAGTTTCTATGAAAAAAAATAAATAAATAATCATTCGAGCTGCTTTAGAAATTCTATATAATGAATAATTTTATGAAATATGTTCATTGTACTAGACGTATACTCTTATTTTTTTTTACAATGAAACTATAAACTAAATCTATCAATAAGTTTAGAGATTACTCAAAAATATAACTTGATGATCTTAAACACAAGTGGTGAACATAGAATTTTAACATAAAATATTTTACAAATTCTAACTTCATCTGATGTTATAATCCATTAAATTGAAGTTATTTTTTTTCTCTTTAGTTTTATAGAAAATAATTATTTGAAATAATGCTAATTTATATAAATAAATAAAATTTTTGTAGCCTTCAACAAGAATTCTTATTATCAAAAGAGAAATTTATGTTTTATTCAAATCAAATTCGTTCCAAAGATCGTCTATTCATTTTAATCTCTACTACATAAGTTACACAAAAAAAAACAATACACTATTTATTTCTTCAGTAAACGTAAACAGTATGACAAACTTTTAAAACAGCTCATTAATCTTGATTAATTAAATGAATTTATAATTGACATATATATATATTTTTTTCTTCCTATGTATTTTCCATCTATTTTATATAAGAAATATTCTTAAATTTTCACTTTTCTTTTCAAAACATCAATATAACATTTTCCATTATATCTAAAATACATACATATATTCACAACAACAAAAGCAAAACGTTCACACAACAGAAAAGAAAAAGAATTTAGAAACAGAACAACAAAGAAAAAACAAAACCATAGCTCGATTTTTTGCTTTTTTTCAAAATATTCTCGTCAGGTTTAAAATGTTTTCTTTTTTTTGCACACATTCACACAATCAAGGAGGTGTATATATATATATAATTACAACGACACATAATGTAAACATAATTCACTGACACAAGGATTTTTCTTTTTTTGTTTAAATCACGTTACAATAACATTAGATATTAGAAAAAAAAAAGAATAAACATCTCACTACTAACAAACATGATGCGAAATATATTTTCAAAAATTAAATAAAGAAAATGTTTGACATTGATGAACATTTTTTTTTTATACATAGAGTAAACGAACACGAGATGTCGATACTTCAAGGTCACCATCAAAAAATTTTGTTTCAATAACTACATTTCCACTAAAAATAAAATTGTTTTAATTAATTCAATTTCGAATTAGGATTTTATTTTACTTTAACAAACTCGCCGGTATCATTTGACTTTCTGGTGCTGCTTCAATTAGTGATTGCCAAGTATTTGTTGAACCAGGTATTACAAAACCGAATGTAAATGACCATTCTAAATTATAAAAGCAAAAAAAAACAAATTGATGCATATGAATATTTCACTATATAAAAAAAAAACAAAATTTGTCGTTTCAGATATAAATTTCAAGTATATAAACTTATTTATATAACCTTGAATTTTAAAAAGTATCCTTCATTATAATGAAAATCCTATGAGAGAAGAAATTTTTTGAGGCTTATATTCGTTTTTGATCAAACATATTATTCATGTCTACAAGTTATTTGAGAACTATACTCTTTCAAAGATTTCGACTGAAATAAATACACTTGAGTATGTACAATCAAATAGATCATTGGGTTAGTTTATAATGATGATAATTATCTAAAGAGACAATGGAATACCTTTTGAAATTAGAACATACAAAATAAAATTTTCTCATTTTCATTCAATATAATCAGAATTATATTGTTTTTTAATCCTTATCATTCTTTGACTTATGATTATACTAATATCTAGCCTTGCTACATCTTGTTTGATTAATACATCAATATATAATTAAAACAAAATCATTCTTAATTATAATCGATTAATTTTTAAAAAATTAAAGTTTTCGTATTTTCTCTTTGTTATATGAATACTTTGTTTTGTCTGATTATTTCATTTCGATGCACATGATTTCCTTACATTCTTTTCATGACACTTTTCTGCTTCCATTCAAATATCATTAGAATATAAGTATGTAAAACAAAACAATATGCAAACTACGACAAGTAGGCCATGCAGGTCGAATTGAAAAAAAAAACAACAGAGAGAAAGTTCAAGTAAATTTGAAAAGATTCATAGTCTTTCTCATGGGGCCGAAGACAGAGTGAGAAAGAACAAGTCTATTTTATTGTGATATACCTATCAAAACTTTCCTCATCTCATCACTAAAAGAAAAATCCTTAATGGGAAGCATTTGAACTGTCAATACATGTTGTAATATAAGTGTTATTGAAATACCAACACTTACCATATTAGTTGATTAGTGTCTGTGCTGAGTTGATTAATGAAGATCTGATATTTCTCAACATTGAGAGAAGTTGACTTTTTTTTTAGGACATAATCATATAGCTCATCGATAAGGATGTGACTATGAGAGCAAAAGAATGGTCTGCAGAATTTTCTACTTTCAGTTTTCTTTTTCAGTCTAAATTGTATTTTGTATTTAAAAAACAAAGAGAAAGCTTAACACATCATATGCCACGTACTCTTTACCATATGTATCATCGTCAAACTAAATGTATATCCTATTGCAAAATCAAAATTTTTTGTTTCTGAAATAGAATTATAATACTTTATGATTGTATAAAATTTGTTTTTTCTAGTTAATACGAAATTATCATAAATACGTTGTTTTTGTTTTTTACCTTCAATGACTGTGCCTTTAAAATAAACTCGTTGTTCTAAACGAAATTGTTGCATTTCTTCTTGTGATGAAAAATTAATTTCACGTGAAACTGCTCGACATTTAAGAATTCGTTTTGGTACACGTGCTTCATGTTCTACACCAGGTGTAGATCTAAATTTAATTAAATAAAATAATATTATTTAAAAAATAAAATACATACAAATTTTCTGATGATTGCCAAAGAACTCGACCTGAATCAGCATCTCGTAAATTCATCCAATGTAATTTAAAACCATTTAATATATCTTGAGCTCGTTTGGAAGACGAGTGATCGTCAGACATATTTTGAGTTTAAATATTCTAAAAATAATAAAATATATCAAAATTTTTGATTATATATTGTCCAATGATATTTATTTTTCCTAGGAAGTATAAAGAAATTTAAATCAGTTCGTCGAATCTAGAGCGTGATGCTTAGAAAAATATTTTACGTGTCATCTTATTTTTTTTTCTTCTCTCTCGTTTATTATCGTTCTTCTGTCGAGAGTTCTTTTACTTGAATTTCCTTAAGAAAAAGAAAAAACGTTTTTCTTAAGCAACCATAAATTGTGCGTTACTATTAACAACACTTCAAAGAAAAACCTAATATATATATTTTTTTAATGAAAGCGACATCCGCATGCATGTTTCTGTTAGACTTTTTTATTGGTTCTGTAAAGGAACCATTAATATACTGCAACATTTTTTGTTTGTACTTTTATGTTTTTTTTCTTCTCCTCACTCAACAATCATTCATTTATTTTAGATCCTAAGTGCTATTGTTAAAAATGATATCTTTATGGTTATACATTTGTTTAACTTGTTTTATTCAACAATATCATACATCCGGTATTATGGATAATGTTGTTTTTGCTGTTAATTGTGGTGGAGAAGCACATACAGATATAAATGGTATAAAGAAAATAGATTTGAATTTTAATGTATTGATATTTATCTATTTTTTTGTTTTTAGGAATAAAATATCGTAAAGATTATTTAAAAGCTGGTATAAATTCTGATTATGGACGTAATTTAAATATAAATCGAGTACCAAAAGAAGATATGATACTTTATCAAACTGAACGTTATGATTTACAAAAATTTTCATATGAAATTGATTTAAATGATGATGGTGATTATGTACTTTGGATGAAATTTGCTGAAGTTTGGTTTAATGGACCAAATATGAAGGTTTATATATATATATATATTCATATTGAGTTAAATAATTTACAAAAAAAAAATAAAACAAATTTTTTTTTTTTTTTTTATTTTTTTAAATTCAAATTAGGTATTTCAAATTATTCTTAATGATGAACATTCGATTATTGATGAATTAGATATATTTGAAAAAGTTGGTCGTGCAACAGCACATGATGAATATATTCCATTTCAAATAAAAAATAATCGTCTTGTTATTAATGGTCGTAGTACATCATATTCAGGAAAATTAAAAATTACTTTTCAACGTATTGATCATCGAGATAATCCAAAAATTAATGCATTTATTATTTGGCGAGGTTCAATTGATCGTATGTGTCTATGAGAGAGAGAGATAAAAAGAAAAACATACTTTTTTTTTTTGTAATTTGTTTTATTAATTTTTAGAAATTCCAAAATTACCACCAATGCCTACAATGGAAATTCCTGATGAACCATTAGATGTTGAAGAAGATGATGAATTACCAGCTAAACCAACAAATGTAAAACGAAATGTTAAAACAAGTGGACCAAAAGTTATTGATCCATATACTGAAGATCAATCAAGTTCATTAATGCCATTATTAATAGCATTAGCTGCTGTTATACCAATCATTTTTTGTCTCTGTCGTTTGTAGAATGATAATTTCATTATTTAGGACAATTTCGCCTGTATTAACACCGTCCATTTATCAAAAAAAAAAAAAAACAAATATGAGAATAAGCCAACAAATAGATCTTTAATGCGTTCTATTTTTCTAACAATCATCTCTAATGATAATCTCGCTTTTTTTTTATTGTTGCTCTTGATCATGATAAATAGTGTCGTCCGCTTAAGGTGCTCATTCCGAAAACAAGTTTTAGATTTTTATTATGTGTGCGTATTCATTTGTTAACGAACAGACATAAACTTTAATCAATATGTGTTTTTTGTTTTTTTTTTCATTTATTATAACAAAAAAGGAAACTTTTTATAATACAAAAAAAAACAAACATTTATTTAACTTTTTGATCTATATTAATAGCATCTGTAATGTTAAATATAGTCTTCTATTGATATTAACTAGAAAAAGAAAGGAAATCGTCTAGAAAGCTTTTTCTATTGGCTTCTTATTTAGTCATAGAAAAGGAATGAAAGAATTAATAAAACATTAAGTTCAAAGTTGCATCTAGTTAGTGCTGATAACTTAATAAAATTGTTACTTATTTCAAGTCATCCTACAATGCGAAGAAGCATGAATTTATTTAATTTGTTTAAAACATTGAAGTAATATATTTATAGCATATTATTTAGAGTGCTCCATCACTAGCATTATGATAAAAAAATTCAAATATCTTTACTCCAATGTAATCGAACAGGCTGCCATTTTGGTTAATGATAGAACTTTATTCAAAGTTTTCTTCATATAGATAATGTAAGTAAATACTCCTATTAAGTATCGTTATTGACCTCACTAAAGAAATTTATCTCTTGTCAAGTAAGAAAAATATAATGTGAAGTATTTCTATAGATAATATTTAGTTATCACCTAAGAGAACAGCAAGAAGAGATCAAAACAAACTTTATTAATGATGCAAATAGACCAAATTTTCAGAAGTAATTAATTGGAAAATCAACAAATAGAGTACTTCAAATTTTAAAACATGGAACATTGTTTTTTTTGAGGCAATGGGCAAGTTAGTACCCAAAAGTCTTTAATCGTACATCTTAATTTTCAGACACGAATTAAAGCAGTTAAACAAGCTACTTCTGAAATTTTGTTTTATTTGTATCAATGCTGTATCATTCATAAGATTTGTTTTGATTTCTTCTTGCTATTCTCTTAGATAATAATTAAAAATTATCTATGGAACACTAGACATATATTGTTCTATTTGATAACAGATAAATTTTTCCAGTGAAGTCAACAATGACACTTAATTATGTGGAAGCAGAATGAACAAATTGCAATCTCTCATCGTAATGCTATTTATGGAACATTCTGTGTATTTTAAATAGTATGAAACAAGAACCATAGTGTCGAAGAGTCAGTCATTATCCTCATCAGGTTTCTGCTTTGAATTCAATTCCTTTCACCGATGATAACATGTGTAACACGACTCATAACAAGTTCCACAAAAGTGCTGTCGCGAGCAGATCTAAATAATATTGGTGGATACGAGCTACATTTTTTTAAATTCTGAACAATAACACCATGAGTTTTGGAAAGATGTTAGAAGTGTAGAGCATGAAATTCTCTATTTATTGATGCCAAATACTCTCAATCGGAAATAGAAGTTGATGATACACAGACGTACACAAATCAATTAATGCTTACCGAGAATATTCGAGACCATCGTTAGACGGTTGAGTAACTGTAAGTTTTTTCAAATTTTTGTCGATCAGAAAACTTATCAAGAAAATAAAGGCAGGACTTTTGCAAAACAAAAAATGCTATGTCTCTTGAGCTTAGAACGAAACTTTTGGAACATGCTTGTAATTTTTAAAACAGAAAACAACAATGTTTAGTGAGTTATTGTGTCATCCGTTAAACATCAAATTCATGCTCATTTTGCCTAAGTAGAATTCAGCATTTTAAAACACCGATCAACTATTGTAAAACTACGCTTTTTCATCTGTATGTTATCCTTGAATATCTACGACGTTGTAAATCAAATATAGAATGCTTTTTAGAATTTAACAATCGGAGACAAGTGTTTTGTGTTCATTTGTATGATATCAGAGAGTTTTCTATTATTTGAAATTCTCTTATTTTTCTTTGACAAAAATTATGCTTGCTCTTTCTCATCATTCTTTTTTTTCTTCTTTGTACATATCCATCAATGGTAGAATATGAAACCAAGTATCGAGTCTAGGTGAGACTAGACTCAAGTAAAATGTTTTCTTCAGGGTGGAACCGGAAATAGTTCTCTTAAGAGTAATGCGAGATGGAATGAAGAAAGTTTTGAGGAGATACAAGACACAGGTCAAACAATCTTTTCTGCTTCGGGTTCTAGTCATTATAAAATACATAAATGACTTTTTAACGTCTGGCATTCATCTCGATGTATGAGTTACTTTCTAATGTAATGCTTTAAAGAGTCATAATGAGAAAAAAAGTGCAACACTGGTTTTAAATAAGTCAATGATTTACTGTTCGAATCCCATATATGACAGAACATAGAGGAAACTAGAAAAAAAGGAGGGGATATTAGACAGTTGAGACGCAAATAATTACTTGCTTGTCTAAATAACTGCTAACGGAAAATGTGATTATATGTATATATGATGACATGAAGATCGAAGAACGATTAATAGAAGAAATAATGTAGAGAGAACAAGAATAAAAGATTCCAGCGTGTAACAGACGCACAAAGTAGCAAAAACAACTTGAATAAGATAGAGAGGAAATGGAAGAGAAAAACGACTAAAATATAAATAAGTCTATAATTATACAGGACGAAACAAATGGTGAAAATAGAATATGAATGTAAAATTTGCAAAATTAAACTTTCAATCTTTCTTGAAACTATTCTTACTAACCGATGAAATTGTAATACCCATCTAAAGTTAAATAAAATTATAACTACTTTATAAATAAATAGTGTTCAGTTAGTTACCATAATAGGATAACAATTCTTCATCTATACTGTACTACTTCAAAATGAATTAATTGAAGAAAATCGACAAACAAATGATTCGTTCAAGAATATTAATCACAGATCATTTTTACAACGGCTGTATAAATTCGTAACATCATTTGTTGCCTCTACTGTATCTTCTAATCACTTATATCTGATTATTTGCTCGATGTATGAAAAAATGACTTTGTATCGTCCATGAATGTTTCAATGTTTTACAAAATGAGTGACATGAATTTAGAATGTAACGAAAATATTACACAACAATGTTTTATTTGGAATTCATAGCCACATGTAACTGAAGTAATAATTTCTGTCGCTTTTAGTTCCTGAACAACAGTCATTATTATCTGAAGGCGAATACTTCCGTTCCTTTACAATCATATCGTTATTACAATATCAATCTAATCTTCTTTAAAACTTATGAAAGGGACTTTACATTGTACGAAATGTAAATAAGAATATAAAAATTAGTGATCAAACAATTAGATTCATCAAGGTCACAAAAACTTTTACACAATATTTTGTTCTATATTCTGACTAACTGAAACTATTATTAGAAAGTTGGTTTGAATTAAATACACCATTAAGAATAATCAGCTTCGTTTAATAACAAGCAGATATTGAACATAAGCTAAGTTTATGGCAATCTGGTTCCTGTCCATAAACTTTTAAAAATCTTAACTTACAATCTTTGTTGATATTTCAGCAATAGATATACTAAACTCTATCTGGTAAGATAAAATACTGATTTAATGGTGAATTAAATACTCTTTATTTCATAGGTAGGAGAAAGAAAAGGTAGGGTCTTCTGGAATAAACTTCGCTTTAAACAGAAACTTAATTAATTAAAAGAAACGTTTTTATTAATAATGCCGTGAAGAAAACAAAAATAATGTAGAAATATCAGATAAATCACATGAACAAAAGATTTTAAAGATCTCTATAAGACCAAATAGAAATATTTATGTAATCTTTAATTTGAATTATCTACTTCTACGAAAAAAATGTAAATATCATATCATGTTCGGCTCAATGCAATAGACACACTGCGCACTTATCTTCATCAGCAAAGGCTTCTTCGAATTTGTAAAAAGCCCGTTTCTCAAGTAAATCTCAACTCAAACGATAATCAACTTTGACTTTGAATACTTATACACTAATATCCAAGTGAACAAATCGAAGACTTCTGAAAATTTTGTTTAAAATCACTTCCTGTCACTTTCATGCTCAAATATGCTTTCAAATCGATGGAATCAGTATGAAAGCCCATATATCTTAATCTCAACAGCTGTTTTCACAATTAAAAACGGACAAAACATAAAAGATTTTTTTTATTAATCAAATTTAAAACGTACTGATGATAAGTGCACATTCTTTCAATTTTTATACCGTTGCGAAACCGAAAATTCGCAAACTTCTGACAGGTATTATTACAGCAGGCAACAATTCGATTGTTCCTATCAACATATTGGGCCTGCTTTATTTCAAGAAACATCACACATGAAAAAAGTGACTTATAGTGGAAATGCGCAACAGTCGAATATAAATTATTACGCCCAATTTTAGTTTTATGAAAAACAGAAATACCAATGTAGTTTATTTCAAGTCATTAAAGCATATGGAACAGCCAGCCAATATTAGAAAAGCATTTAAGATATTAACAATATTGAATATTGATAGAGTTTAATAAAACTAATACTCTTGATCGATCTATCTATTTTTTTACTGAATAAAGATCAAAATTTTTCTTCTACTAACAATTATTCTAGCATTCATTGTTACCATATAAAAAAAATGTTTATATCATCAAACAACCATTTCGTTTTATTTCTAACTTATTAGATGGCTATAAATATCTCGAACATCCTATAAGTTAAAAAAACGGATCTTACAATAATATTAATTAAGAACTAAACTAAGAATAGAAACGATCATCAAGTTTTCATCTGAAAAAATCTCTAAATGCTCTTCATTTTTTTCTCTATATTAATTTTCGTCAGAAAAATTAAAAATTGATATGAATGCAAGGAAAGATAACTCGAGGTCTGGTTTTTCATAAACGACATGATTTTTTTTTAGTACATTGTCTTGTCCAAACACTTAAGATCATTCCTGTTATTTTCTGCTTGATAAATGTGTTTTTTTTAGAAAAAAAAGGGAGCTATCTTTTTTTAAGGTTTTTCTCTGTTAGTGCTTGTTTGATCACACAACCCAGAATTCTCCGCGGACCTTCATTCTATATATATAATTTTTTTTGGTTTACAAGAGCATGTCAATATCCAAGACATCACAGAATCTCTTTTTTTGAATTAATCTTTGTTAATATTATATATAAAAAAAAGTACTTTTATAATTAGAGCGCCATATAGTTGAATTTTTCGAGACACCGCATTTTTCATTCTTTTTCTCGCCTTAAAAAAGTGAGGATTTAAAAAATTGTCATGCCTTGCATTCGGACATGTTCTTTTTAGCAAAAGAAATTAGTACAATAGAATGCAACCCCATAGCGATTTTGCAGTTCTCAAACGAGTTGTTTGTGAGCCTTGTTTGTTGAATATCTTTCAAAAACGTCATAATATAGACCTGAAAATTTTATCATAGCCTTTTCACTACAGCCCCAACTTATTCTAAAAATTTCATGCGATTTGAATATACATGACCCATGATCAATTTTTGAGAGATAGTACTTGAAGAACTGCTGGATGATCAACTATTTGAGAAATATGATCTAAATCAGACAATAAAGAATCGGAACGAACTTCTAAAGTTATTTTAATCGGAATATGTTAACACTGAACAGCTATTGGATGGTGAAAGATAGAATTTTTCAAATATATTGAACAATTTTCCATTAAAAAAAATAGTCTTTTACCACGAATTCTTTATTATATTTGCAGACCAACTTTTCAATGATGATAGTTTTATTTTATTTAACATACAGGGTGTTCCAAAAGTCCGGGCCAAAAGTAAATTAATAGAATTCCACTATTTATCAAACTTAATCAACCGATTTTTTTTCCAATAATAGATATCAGTGTGAAGTTTTTGTTTGTCTGGACAAACTTGACAAATACTGTTGATAGTTATAACTTTCGACTAAAACATCAAAAGCAGTCCTTTTTTGAGCCACTTTCTAGTGTTTCTCTTTCAATATCTCAATTTCTTGCGTTTTTTGTGACTTTTATATACGTCACACCTTTCGCTGTTGTTTATATGCATTCGTTGTGATATGTCGGTGCAAAATAAGCCTAATAATGTCAAGTTCCACGACCTTGAAGGTCTTGAGATCGGTTTGTCTTCCTCAGCTCATCAGTCATCATTTCAAAAGTTAAAACGATCTTATGAGCTTCGTGATCTTAGACGTTGACATTATTAGGCTTATTTTGCAATGACATGTCACAACGAATGCATATAAACGATAACATAAGATGTGACCGGTATAAAAGTCACAAAAAACGCAAGAAATTGAGGTATAGAAAGAGAAACACTAGAAAGTGGCTCAAAAAAGGACTGGTTTTGATGTTTTAGTCGAAAGTTATAACTTTCAACAGTATTTGTGAAATTTGTCCGGGAAAACAAAAACTTCACACTGATATCTATTATCGGAAAAAAAATCGGTTGATTAAGTTTGATAAATAGTGGAATTCTATTAATTTACTTTTGGCCCGAACTTTTGAAACACCCTGTAGATATCTGATTGCAAAGTTTACTTCAACAAATTAAATTTTCTCCAGAGATTTTTTCAAAAAACCTTCATGAAATAAAAAAAAACATATCTGTATGAATAAAACACACGATGTCTAGATAATTATTACTTACTTAAGTAGTTTAAATAATAGAATTTAAAGACAAACAAACAATCAGCAGAGGAGCAACTTAGAAATGAATTCAACACCTATACAGAAACTTATGTGTGAGGTAACAATGTAAGTGCATTTTTTTTACTTATCATGTACTCATATTTTAATATGTATTTTATTTATTCTCTAAATAAAAGTCAACTATTACTAACTCTGATGATAATTCTTTGATGGGTGTAAAAAAAAAACAAGGTAACTATTTATTTAATAGAATAGCAATAAGAATAAATATCATTTCTAGAATCTGTTCGAATTGAATTAATACTGAATATGAATTACAGTAAGTAATTGAAACACAATATTTTTATTTCTCGATTTTATTTTCGAAGAAAATCATAACAAAAAAGATATCATTATATATTACAAACGATTAGTAAGTATGGAACGATGCATAAAAAAATTGATGTATTCTATCCAAAATGATTTTGGCTTGAATTATTTAAACTTGATTTTGAAATTAAATAAAATAAGAAGAAAATATTGACTTCCTGTAACTATTTATTCATCAATCGGACTAAGTAATTTGGATTTATGCTTTTTCATAATAATTATTTGATTTGATACAATGCTTAGAGGACTATTAAATCATTCTAAAAAAACTTTCATTGATCTGATCATGATTCGTGTTATCGAGGATGTAATACTTCCCAATCGTAGACAATTTTTCTTTTTCCTGAGCAGTATTGATATTTTCTTTTTGCACTCTATTAAAAGAAAGATATTCTCCCTGTGCATAATGTCCCGACACTGCACACTCAATGTTTATTGCTTTAGATGATCACTGACAAGAGAACTATCCCAACTGACAATTGTCGTTTGAGCTCATACTAAACCTACAAGCAGATCTTTGTAAGACTGAACAAATTCTGAAAGAGTTCGTCTTCATGGACGTTTTATGTCTTCAACAAAGAAACAGATTTTCATATTAATAGAAATAATAAATTATTATATCAATATTGCTTAATAGGTTAGATATGAAATATTTATTATATAATTTCGAAGTAAAAATCTATTTGCTAGACAGTCTATTTGATTGTCTTTTATCCTTTTAGTCGAAGTAAAATATGATTTTCTATCCCATCAATATTTTTTCACTAATGATTCGAATGCATAGTGACATTGATTCTAAAATATATGAATATGTTCTATATAACTCAAAATTTTTATAGGTCAACTCATAGCAATTGAATATTTTTTGAAATGAATTCCTTATTATAATCTATTGCATAGTTTTTATTGTTTATTTCATGGTGCTGAATAGATGAGCTAAATTTTCAAATGAATTTTTCATCTTTGAAAGCTTTAGAAGAATATCGATTTGTACATTTTCAATCTCATTTTTGAAATCTTTTATCTTTTTGAACTGAGCTTCTTTTTCTCCTATTCTTTTTATAAGATATTTCAATACTGATATCGATCAATAAATATAAGTCTATATTTAAAAAAATACCTTAAACATGAGTGTCATAAGTCGATTACTAGAAAGAGAAAATTTTATTAACAACATGCGAATATATTTTCAAGTCTGTTTGAACAAAAAAAAAAAAATGTTATTACTCAATTGACAATTGTATTGTAAAAATAATGATAAGTTTTCCCGAGTTTACAATTTTAGGTGTTATTCTCAAATTGTGAACTATGACACATATTCAATTGGAATGTAAACAAAAGATTTTTTTTTTGTGAAATAATTCTTATTATTTAATTTTAATATATTTCAATTATTATTCTATTAGCAAAGGAGCTCAAAAATAAAACGAGCTTATCTCATTTTCATTAATTAATCTCTAGAACGAATTCTAATTTGACTGGTAATAGAAAATTTTCATTTTTCTTTCATTCTGATTGGTACTAATAATTTGTTAAATGACGAATACTCATTTTTCTGTATCTCTCTCTCTCTCGCTTGCTTCTTTTTTGAGCACTGTTAATTGGTTTATTTGTATTCAAATATCGACAAGCAATACATACATTGCTCATTTTGATCTTTGCCTAAGTGTGTGTGTGTGTGTGTAAATTGAGAAGTCAAGAAAATATGAATCCGCATAACCGTAAGTGAATTCAATTGACGTAATTTGTTAGACAACAATCGCAGCTTTCTTTTATTTTGTTTATTGTTAAATATCTTTTATGTTATATTTAAATAAGCAATTTCTTTCGAAAATATATTTAGTTTATTATCAACAACATTCTGAATATCCGATAGGTATGAATAAACATCAATTTCATGATTCAGGTATTGTTGATGAAGGTCTATCTGATGAAACTGGTTCTATAGAAGATGATTCAAATCAACAAGATAATCATTCTGGTAAGATAAAAAAATATACTTCGTATTATTTTTGAAATTCTATTATTAATATAATAGATATAAATGATATACCAAAAAAACCAAATCAATCATATCTTGAAATAATTGCAGAAGCTATATTAAAAGCACCTAATCGTATGATGCAATTATATGAAATTTATAATTATTTTCAACGAAAGTAAATTTTGTTTATTTTATTTTTTCAAAATAATCTTTATTTTAAAAAAAAATAGATATCGATATTTTGCTGAAGATATTAATAAATCATGGAAAAATAGTGTACGACATAATTTATCATTAAATGATTGTTTTATTAAAGCAGGACGTGGATCAAATGGCAAAGGACATTGTATATAAAGATTTTTCTTTTTACACAATAACTAAATAAAAATTTTTTAGATTGGCGTATTCATGAATTAGCTGAAAAAGAATTTGAACAAGGTCGTTTTCGTCGTCGTCGTTATCGTCAACAAATGCGACAATTACAAATGCATTCTCAAACATATGATACACAATCAATGTCATCATATTATCCTTCAACATCATATTATATGTGTTCACCACCACCATCATATCATAGTATATATCCAACTTCAAATAATTCATCTGAAAATCATTTAATTTCTTCATCGGAAACCTTAGGAACAATGTCAAATTCATATCCATTATATGATCCATATTCATCATCGTATTATACAACAAATTATCATCATCATCCGATGGCTTTGTCATATACAAGTCAAAATGAATCAGCATCTTTTTGATGCTTTTTTGTACTTTGTTGAAAAATTTAAATTTTATTTTTCTTCTTGTGATTATTGTGTCTCTTTTTTTTCCAATAGAATAAATTCTTTACGTTTGATATTCATTAATTGTAAATAAAAATGTTTAATGATGAGCGTGAATGATAAGCAGAAACTATTTCAAGACGATTAGTTATGATAATTTAACCAAAAAAAAAAAAACGATAATAATGAATTTATAGAACGCGATCAAACACAAGAGTAACAAAAGAAAAAAACTTCTTGTCGGCAAAGAATAGAATTAACTTATCGAAAAAGAAAAATTTATCCTAAAGGTGTTGTTATGATACTTCACACGTAACTCAACATCATTTCTCAATTAAACAAACAAACAGCAGGAGGTAATAAATATATTTCTTTGTATATTCATAGTTAAGATTAATCCGATATTCTCTATTTCTTGTTTATTGTCTGTCTATATCGAAATTGTTAACTAGATTAAAAATAATATTTATATTTCAATTTATTGAAACTAATTTACTTATCAAATAAAACTAAATGAATGTAAAATAGCTTAGAAATAAGATATATTACATAATGATATAATTTAATAGAAAATCATTATTTGTTAAATTGTTACAGATGAATTAGAAGCAAAAGAATTCAATATGTTTCGAACAACATTGATAGTTATTTTTTAAATACAACAATTTCTTAATATTTCAAATGATATTATACTATATTTGTTGAAGTTTTGCTTCAAAAATTAATTTTCTCACGGACTTTTAGAACACTTTATTCTAAAATAAGACTAAAAAATCATTCACTATGTATACAAAGTCTTTTTGATCTTAGTATCAATAATATCGATTTTGCTTCTACTACATTATCTTTATTTTCATTGGTTAATATGATTTACTGTTTTTTTCATGACATATTGTCAAACAAAACGAAGTAAATAACTATTCTGCTTGTTATTATTTAGCACTCGTTTATTGACATTATTAGTCTGATTCAATCGGAGATAACATCAAGTAATATCTCCATAGTTGATCCGGATTGTTTTGAAAGACACTTTTTTCTTTATTCATTTTATATAAACTATTGACTGAAATCAACTAACGAAGGAACGTTTTCAACTGTCAAATCCATTTTGAGTTCAAACTTAGTGCATAAGATAGCCCCTAGGAAAGTATGAAAAACCTCAAGAGATTAAATTCTCTTAGGCCTTCTGTACAAAGTTATAGGTATTTTACTGAAATTTTAGCCTAGGGCATGATATATATGAACAAATTGAATAACAATGTTTCAGTCTGAGATTTTACCCATAGCAGTGGCGTACGCAGAAATTTTTCAAGGGGGGGCCCAACTTCGTAGGGGGGCCGGCAATGGCACAAAAAATTTTTTATCACGTGAAAATATTTTTTCCTGTACCCCCCTCCAGGACTTTTTCGTCTCAAGGGGGGGCCCAGGCCCCCTCGACCCCCCTGCGTACGCCGCTGACCCATAGACAGGTCTATTGATGATTAGAATATCCTGAAAGTTTCAACTCAACAGAACATATCCTTTCCGAGATACTAGCATCCCAAAAATGACTCCTATAGGACAACAAATGCTAGGATTTTCTGTTTTTTGAGACTTTATTATCTCGGGAAGGATATGTTCTTTTAAGCTGAAATTTTTAGCATATTCTAATCATCAATAGACCTGTCTGTGGGGAAAATCTCAGATCCAAACGCCGTCATTCGGTTTGTTCGTACGTACCATGCTTTAGACTAAAATTTTAGTAACATGCCTATAACTCTGGACAGAAGACCTAAGGAGATTTAATCACTTGATGTTTTTCATACCTCACTCGGTTTGAACTCAAAAAGGATTTAACAGTTGAAAACGTTTCCTCATTAGTTGTTTTTTCAATATACTAAAAAAATGACTAGACATAAAAATGCTTTGTTTGATAAGGTTCTGAAATTTTGACTATGAATTCAATGTGCAATAAAAACAAAAAACTCCTATCGTCTACATAAATAGATTATGTTCATCTTACATAATAATTGTTCAATTGATACCTATCACAACAGGCGTTGCTTTATAAAAACTTTAATTCGCTGATAGAATAATATTTCCAAATGAAACTTATCAAGCTCGTTTCCCTAATGAACATTAGGTTTTTCTATATTAGTCTTTTCTTTCCTATTAAAAACCTTACTCTCATATTTGAACACACATATATATCATAATAAAATATTATTTCGTTGATTATTCCATATGATTATCGAAATTTTTTTTGCAAGACATAAAATTCTTTGATAATAATATCGATGTTATATTTATTATTTTTCTTTTTTTTCAAAAAAAAACTTTCAAATGAATATTATATTCTCAGTTGATATAACGCGAGAAACAAGAAAATGAATCATTCATTTAGATTTTGTTGAATGCGACAACATCAATCGATTGAACATAATCTTCAAATTCACAAATTTTTTCTTCAAGAAAATCAGTTCCAATCTAAACACCCACACAAATAAAATATTTTAAAAACTAAAAAAATAATTTACTTTATCATCTTCAACAACACAACCAATTTGTAATTTTTTAACACCAAAAGCAACTGGTAAAAGTTTAGCTATAAATAATAATATAAGAAAAATTCAAATATAAATTTTCTACTAACATTGTCCCCAAACAAGACCATCAGCTTCAATTGATCTTACACATTTTTCCATAGCAGCAAGATCAGTTTCATCATCCCAAGGTTTAACATCTAATACAATTGTACTTTTAGCAATAACTTGTTCCTCTTGAAAAGTCCAAAAAAAAAAACAAAACAATTCACATTTTTAATAAAGCAATTTTTTTACTCTTTGATTTTTTTGCTGCATAATCAGCTAAACGTTTTTTTGTTTCTGCACTTTGTTCTTCATCATCAGAACCAAATAAATCAACATCATCATCATCAGCAGCAGCACTAGCAACAGGTTTTGGTTCAACTGGTTTCTAAAATAAATAAAATTCTATTCTTATTGAACAATAAATCAAACGAGATAGAAGGATAAAAAGAAAAAGATCTTTTCTACTAGGAGGAAAAAAAAAGAAAACTATGATTTTTTGCTTTCTATAGATATCTAACCGCACTAATCGTTTGTTTGTTTAATTCAAGTTGTTCAACACGTCGTTTAAGATCATCAAGTATTTGTAAAATATTTTTATGTGTTTCTTCAATATTTGCTAGACGTTGTTCAGTAGTTGTATTTGTTTCATTGGATATTATTGTTGTTGTATCAGTTTTGTTAATCATTTTTCTAACATCACGAATATGTTCACTTAAACTTGCCTGCAAGATTGACGAGAAATTTATTATGTACAAATATAGTTTGCACTCCATGCGTTAAAAAAAAAGAAAAGATATGTGCGAACAAATTGAAAAATCATAGATTCACATAACAGAAGCAAGAGGATATATGGGGAAGGGTTAGTTAGTTAAAAACAAAGTGTTATAGTGCGTCTTGTATTTTTATCATTCGAGTAACAAAAAAAAAGGTTCGGACCTGTTCTTGTTGTTTTGATGGTGGTTCAACTTTTTCTTGTTTGACTTGTTGAACAGATAATGTTGTATTATTTGGTTTTTCACTCTAGTAAAATTTAAAAAAAAAAATTGAATAGAAATTTTGATGAATTATTATTAAAAAAATTACAAAAACATGATAATGTGTTTGTTCAGCAAGTTCAACTTCGTATTTAGGAAACCAACTATTAACATGAATTAAATGTTCAAGCATTGTTGTACGTTTAATGAAGTCAAAGAAAAAAAAAAGTTTTTAAAAAATCTAAAAATCATCAAGAGTATAATATTTATATGTTTACAACATGTCGATATGTATAATGTAATATTTCAAAAGAAATAATTCTTTATTTTAATATTAAAGTTGAGCTAATTGTCCTTCAAGTTCTTTAACACGTTCTCGACTTCGTTGTAATTGAGAATTATTTTTTAATTCATATAATTTATTTCGTATTGTTTCTGTTCTCATTGAAGCTAAATTAAAATCTAACCATGAACCATAACATGAATCTTCATGTGGTAAACCAGATGATATACGTTCTAAATTAGCTACACTTGTATGTAATAATAATTGAACTGCTTGAGCATTTTCCGAAAAACTTCGAGCTATAGATTCAACTTGTTCACGAGGAACTTGTTCAGAACTTAATTGTTGTACAATATTACCAGCATGCCAAAGCATTGTTGTTAATTTATTTTCAGCTTGACGTAATTGTTCGAGAGTATGAGATGTTGTATTTGTAAAATCCGTCATATTTTGAAGTAATACAGAATAATGACGATGTTTTACACACGAAAGTAAAATTAACACCACCAAGGTCTATGATCAATTCATGATTGGTTAATAAATAAATTTTTTTATTGAATAAAAATTTAAAATAAAAATAAAATTTTATTTATTTTTTTCGACAAAAAAAAAAAAAAAAAAAAAATTTTTTTTCATGATAAAAGAAAATTTCATTGGTTATTTAAACGACCAATTAAAATATTTTAGATATTTCAGAATAATATTTCTAATTATTAATGTAACAAGTAGAATTCAATTCTCTTTTTTTTTTTTTACTTTATTTCGAAAACAACAAAATTTACTATATACACTTTAATTCTCAATATTACAACGTAGTATGTATTAATAAATTAAAGTTTATATTTCGATCAGAATACTTCTATTATCTGAACTAAGGATATGTAATTTTAATTAACTAATTATCGATTCAGTATATTTTAAGAATTACAATCTTAAGTTAACAAAAATTGTCAAATAATATAAAGTAGAGAAGAAAATATTTACATCAAATTGTTTTTGCAGGAGGAATAATTAAAAATGAGAGATCAACATCATTTGATATCTTAACTTTACCCAATTGATGTGAAATTTCAACTACAGATACTAGAAACCAGAGGTCCAAACAGGGCACTGGGACTATTGCTCAACCTGATCCTGATCCGCCTGCCATAGGCATCACTTATGGTTTTCAGACTAGTGCAAGTGACAGGCCAAAAATTGCTTGGATCTCTGACTTGCACCAGTCTGAAAACTATAGGTGATGCCTATGGCAGGCAGATCAGGATCAGGTTGAGCAATAGTCCCAGTGCCCTGTTTGTACCTCTGGTTTCTAGTCTGTCGTCATTATTATACTCGTTCGAAAGACCTGGCAGGCCTAAAAAACGTGGCCTGCTTGGAAGTATTCTCTAGTGACAAAAATCAATCGTTTTTTTACTCTCGAACAATTTATTAGGGTTCATAAAGCTCTAAACATCAGTACTTTGGTTTTGCATCAAAATCATTGCATATTTTATAAAAACAAATGAAGAACCAATTTTGAAAAAGCTTGAAAGATATAGTGTGAAGTGTCTCAAAGATAGACGAGGCTCTTAAGCAGACACAACGTAGTCCTATGAAAACCTACGAAAATTGTTTTTCTCCAACATCAGTGGCGTACGCAGAAATTTTTCAAGGGGGGCCCAACTTCGTAGGGGGGGCCGGCCATGGCACAAAAAATTTTTTATCACGTGAAAATATTTTTTCCTGTACCCCTCTCCAGGACTTTTTCGTCTCAAGGGGGGGCCCGGGCCCCCTCGGTCCCCCTGCGTACGCCACTGTCCAACATGTATGTAAAAACACATTGGGTGAATACTTATGATATTATCGTACGTGTAAGCTAAATCTAATCCATGAAATAAGTCTCTAATTTTCATAGAGTTGTTATCTCAATAGATTCTATATTTATGACTCACTGTTTCGTACTTCCGTGAGAAATATTCATAACACTGCTACTACCATAATGAACATTTGTGATTTATGTGTGGTTATAAACGAACTAAACGGATTATATCTAAAACTAATACTTTATTTATTAGTTTTTCATAAATTTTAATTCGATTCGATTATTTGTTTGTTAATTTATGAAAGAAAAATTTAGAACATAATTTTTTAGATTTCTTTTTAAAAGCTGGTGTTGCAATAGCTCGTCTATGTAAAAAATGTGATGGTTCAGGATGTTCAGATGCATATTATTGTTGAGAATGTACAATTACAGAAAAAGATCGTGATAGTTGCCCAAAAATTGTTAATTTAGGAAGTACAAAAAAACAGATTTATTTTATGAAAGCAAAAAAATTTGATTTTAAAAAATGTTAAACATATTTTTTGTATAAAATAAATAAAAAGATTAAAATATAATTCTAGATTTAATATGGATGATAAAAAAAAACGTAAAGTTACGTTTCGTGATATACCTGAAGAACATAAAAAACAAAAAAATACTACAAATGATACACGTTTACATAGTGGAAAATATACATTAGATAGTGATGAAGATGATGATGATGATGAACAAGGAAATGTTAAACAAATGAATCAAAATGATCTTGATGGTTTGTTTTAATAACGAAATTTTTTTATTTCTAAAAAAAAAAAAACAAAACATATATATATTGTTTTATTTCTTCTTCAGAAATTGGACAAGAAGGTGCTACGATTGGTTTTGATGATGATGTTAAAATAACACCATTTAATATTGATGAAGAATTAGAAGAAGGACATTATGATGAAACAGGTTGTTTTCAATGGAAAAAAAAAGACGTATGTATATATATATATCTTCTTTAGAACTAGTACTAGCTCTATGCCACAATATAGTCAGCATTCTCTCAGATGAGTGATACAAGACAAATAGTTTTCAGTGATTTGCAGAGGGCTGTCCGGACACCTCCTAGGAGAAAAAATTCCAGGAGGGAAGTACAGGGCTAAAAGACTATTTATAAGATCAAGAATTTTTTTCTCCTGGCGGCCATTCCCGTTAGGAAATTTCTGGCTATGCCCATGGGATCATGTCATACTGTTGGTATTGAGGTTTACATACAGTATCTTGTGAGGGTGGGTGTGGTTCCGGGTCATTAAATAAGCGAAAAATTCTTTCGAAGAAGTTGGAATTCGGTGAAAACGGACTAATTCACTAGTGATGATTTAAAGATTAGAGACTTGTACAATTTTCCATGTTCAATTGAAGATCTTTTTGACGTCTGCATTTCATTGAAGATAAAAGAAAACCAATGAAGACTTATGAGGGAAGGTCGTCAACTGTTAAATCGCCTGTGCGTTGAGACTATGTGCATTATGTAGGTACCAATGAGTAATGAACATCTTGAAAAAAGTTCGGGTGACTAGCTTATTGCTACGAAGATACTACACTTTTATGGTATGTTTTTAACTGAATACCGTGGTCTCCCTCAGAAACATCAGAAAAATTGATTTTCGAATTTCGGTTTGAAACTGTACATAGAACGAGGACTTATCAAGATTAATATTTTATGAACGGTTTAGGTGTTTCTGACTTCTTCCTTTCCTGAAATGAGAATATCAAATCTTCTGATTTATCCGAATAAAGTTATCATAGTTGTATCTACGGATAGGAACTGCAAAAGGATCTGAAATTTTTACAAAATACTATTCTTAGTAAAACCTCTTTCTATGTAAAGAAATGCAAAAATCAATTTCTCTGATGTCCCTGAGAAAAATCACGGCATTCATTTAAAAGCATACCCATAAAAGTGCAACATCTCCATAGCAATAAGCTAGTCGCCCGAATTGTTTTTTCAAGATATTCATTACTCATTGGTACCTATATAATGCATCTAGCAGAGATGTCCATCGCGGCTGAAACTCTACCGCTGCCGCGCCGCGGCATTAGAAAAAAAAAGTTACCGCGCCGCGATGGTTTAAAAAAAAGTCACCGCGCCGCGATGAGTAATAAACTTGCCGCTGCCGCGATGGTTTTCAAAAAAGTGTTTCGATTTTCACTGCTGCAACTGTATTGGACCAGAAATATTGGTACTAGTCCATCAGATTCATTCAGTCTCGGGGTGTTTCATTTGTAAACAATGAAATTCTATTAAATTCATGCAGTTTTTCAATGTCCTCGAAAAAAAAATGCTGCCGCTGCCGCGATGAGCTTTTAAGAAACCTGCCGCTGCCGCGCCGCCACCGCCACGGCGGCAGCGACAGCGCCGCCATGGACATCTCTGTCATCTAGTCTCAAAGCAAAAGTAATTGATCAGTTGGTAACCTTTCCTTGTTAGAAAGAAAGAAGATTGATGTTTGAATTTTCTAGAAAATCTAATAATAAAAATATTTCTAAATGTAACAATTTTTGTATGTATTTTTAGAAAGATGAAGTTCATGATGCATGGCTTGATGAAATTGATTGGACAAATGTTAAAAATTATAAATTAAAAAATCCTGATGCAACAGGAGAAGATCTTGATGATCAAAAACAAAGTAATTTATCTAATAATGATGATGATGATGATGATGATGAAACAGATAAAAATCAATTTAATGAAATAAATACTATTCAATCAATGCTTACAATTATGGAACCAGGTGAAACTGTTGTTCGTACAATAAAACGTCTTGGAACAATTTTATCTAAGTAAGAATAACTTGCTTAAAAAAAAGTATTTTTCATAAGATTTATTTATTTAGTAATAAACCAAAACAACAATGGAAACAACGTAAACCACTTCCTGGTGAAATTCCAATAGCAAAAAACATTGAACAAACATCTGAAGAATTAAAAAAAAATAAACTTTTACTTGAAGAAATGTCTGGTCTTGCTAATCAATTTGTATCCAATGGTGAACTTGATATCTATCAAGAAACTTATGAACGTCTTAAAGCAAAACTTGATCGTCTTCAATCATCATCAAATTCAACAACAACAACAAATTCAACATTTGATATGTATGCTGATAGTGATATTTCATCATCTGTAAATAAACCAACATCATCAACAGACACAGATCGTAAAAAAACAAAAACAAAAGAATTTTTATATTAATTAATCTTTGTTTTTTTTTTTGTTAAGGTTCATCAAAAGTTCTTTGGGAATATAAAACAGATGTAGATTCAATAGAAAATCTTCAAGGTCCATTTACAACTGAACAAATGATTCGTTTAACAAATATGGAAGGAAAATTAGATAAAAATAAAGTATTATGTCGTCGTATTGGTACTGAACAATTCTATTCAATAAAACGTATTGATTTTGATCTTTATCTTGATTAAATTGTTCATCTGTAAATAAAAACATTAGTTTTTTTTGTCTTTTTCTTATTCATTCAATAAAAGATAACAACTTTTTCTGATCAAGATCTATTACTTTCTTATCAGAGACCGTCACAGGGCGCTTTTTTCACGCCCTGCCCTGCCCTGAAGATTAGTCATGATTTTTTTTCGCCCTGCCCTGCCCACAGGACTACTAAATTGGGTTTCCTTATTACAAGACCTCAAAAATTGATAAAAGTTATGTGGCTGCTTTCAAGTTTGATATTAAAATTTTATTCATGTAGGTTCAAAAAAGTGTTAAAATAAAACCCAGTTGACAATGAAAAAAATCGTATAATAGAGAATAGAGTCCTGCATCGGATCGGGTTTTCAAACCCGATACATTCACCGTTATTCATAGTGAATATAACAATTAACAACGATGCCTGGTCGAATGTGTGTGACAGACACCCATATCGAAACAAGCAGAGCTGGTGGTCTTTGAAGTTGCTACAGCCAATAGTGGATATGTCGGGTTTGAAAACCCGACCCGATGCAGGACTCTACTAGAGAACAATATCCGTGTTAAAACTTCAAAACAAATCTAATTTTAATGAATTTTTTCATATTTGAAACTTGATTAAAGTGTTTCTATTTTAATGAGATTATTCAACTTTAATCGTGATGCGTGTGAAACGCAATTTTTTGAATTTTTAATTTGAAAACTTCAGTTTCTTTGTGAATTCATCATCCTTCTATAATGATAAGTGTAACACTAGATCAAACTTTGACACATGCCATACGTCGAAGTGCGATAGGGATTAGTACTAACTGGTGTAAATCAAAATACTGACAAATTAATTTTGTCTCACTTAAGGATGTTACTTTATTTTTATCTTTCTTTATAATAAAGATCGAATAAATAATAAAGAAGCTTTTTCTTCTATGAGAACATAAGCTTTAGCTTTTACTAAGTAGTTCAAAAGAATAAAAAAAAAATCGATTAGAATTAGATTTTTCAAGAATTTTTTATCAGAGCACCGGGCAAAGTTTTTTTGCCCTGTCCTGTGACGATCTCTGTTTCTTATGTATATAAACAAAATAGAAGAACACATGTAGGACAAAAATAAAATTAGATGATGATTTATCATTCATTAGATTATTTTAAAGAGTGACGATGCATATTAATCGATGTCATAAAAAGATATTAAAAAATTTCTTATGCTACAATAGAACGTGTCTCTGCGCATTCTATTTCGAAACAGTCAAGATAAGATTCCATCGAAATGAGACCGCTTTTTTTAAACATTCTCTTGAGAAACACCTGAGAATGGATTCCTTTGACTGATGAATGAATTTAACGTCACTTTTCATTTAAAAATGACAGCTCTGAAGTACGACACCCTGAAACTGATGGAACCTTCAATTAGTCATACTTTACAACTGGCAGTCCTGATTCCAAAAAAATTTTTTTTTTAATAACAGTTTGAGCCACGAAAAATTAGAGCTCGTCGAGTTGCATCAGAATCAATCTTTCAAAAAATTATGTCTGAACTTCTCTTCAAGAACTCTTATAGTGAATTTAAATTCAAGCAATAACGACCAAGAATGCGTTCCAAAAAAATCTGGGACAGTTAAGAACACATTTAAAAAAAACCATGGAATGTGTTCTTAATGGTTCTATTTTGGAATGCTTTCCACTTTTGTTGGAACGTGTTCTTTTCTTAAAAAAAAGGGCTTTTAATTTTATGGAACGCGTTCTTTGAAGCAAATATTTTTCACTGGGTAGATTACAATTAATATGAGTTTATATCATCGTTTTGCACGATTGCTTTGTGCAGTCTTTCGCTCTACTTGATATTTTTTATTTAAATGATAATTTGTTTGTTTAATTTTCTTATAGGATGCTCACAACCATGAAATAATGTAGCATTTTTTTTCGTGTACTTTTAATGTAATGTTGAATAGAGCGATACTACGGAACTTTTTAATGCAATGCGACGCACAATATTTATGTAGCTGTGTGCAAGTTTTTTTGTTTTTCTTTCTTTTATACTATACATACGCATCAATACTTAAGTGAATTTTAGGTGAGAAACTCTAGTTTTTATAAGTTCAACTCCTGGAACATTACGACTTCCATCTAATTTTATTCGATTGGGTTGAAAAATTTTGTTTTTTTTTAAAGATACCTAAGACTATATTGTAGAAGTAATTTTAAAGCTTTTAGAAAAATTTCACTTTCTATGAGACAAAAATTCGGCGCCGAAACCAGGTTCTTCGTTTTGAGGATTCTATATATTCGAACAATAAAGTGAAAAAGGAAAACGATTGATTTTATCTCTGGAATATAATTTCAAGTATGTGTAGTCAATATTTCAGGTCGATTGAATAGAACTAGATGTATTGTCTGTTAAAAAAAGATAATAGTCATGGCTCCTTTTTTCAATAACTCATGAAAGGAAAGAGATAGAAAACTGCGATTTTCACCAATCAAAAGAGACAATACTAGGACATATTTTTCTTCAATTTTGTATAAGAAGAAATTATTTTAAAATCAATCATTTCTGCAAAATATTACAAAAAATTCATAAAAATGGTCTATCGTTCTAATGAAATTTTGGTTTTGATATGTGATTTGGATAGAAGAACCACAGATCTATAGTTTAAGCAAATTTTCTTACTTATTGTTAAAATTTCATCTAAACGACAGATAATTTTTATATCTTTTTTCGATATTTTGTAAAAAAAAAATTTGATTTTAAAATGATTTCATCTTATACAATATTGACGAAAAAAGATATTCTAGTATCATCTCTTTCGACTAGTGAAAATCGCAGTTCTCTAGCTCTTTTCTTTCTTGAGTTATTTCAACAATAGCCACGACCTTTTTTTTTTCAAACAGACAATAGATCGTAAGTAATCCTTCAAAAATCACAGTTTCCTGGATAAAACTGCAAAAATTTTTTTTCCTTGAATACATATCTGATATAAAATTTCAGCTTGATCCGTTATACCATCCTTAACAATCTACATATTTCATAAACTTACATGAAATATTGTATTACACACATTTTGTTCTTCTCTTTTATTTGTAAAGGTTAACAGAATTTTTCTTCAAGTCATGCACTCAATATTCATTTCATATTGTGTCATAGAGTTTAAGTCCTATAATCAAAATAATGAACTTATCTTACGAGTATTCATATTCAAATGTCTTGAACTTCAAGTGCAGAAAGTAAACAATGTATTAAACAAAAACATTCATTTTTTTTTTCTCTGTAATTCAAGTAACTAAGTGCAAAGAAAAAAAAATTTTAATAAAAAAAAAAACATTAATGAGACACATGATATTCGAATATTAGATACTGTTTTTTTCTTTTTGAAATGCTATTGAATTATTACAAAAAAAAAAAAATTTCTTTCAAATGACTATGAGCACATTTGTTTTTTTTTTGTGCAGAATGATTATGATGTTGTCATTATTTTTTTTAGAAAAGAATAAAAGATAATTCTCAATTCATAGAGTTCAAAATATTTCATAGTTTTTACTAGATATATCATTATAAATGACATTCTATTGAAAATGATTGTATCTTCTTTATAATACTTATACGTATAAGATCATCAACAACTTCTAATTAGTTATTTAATGTAGAAGAAAAAAAAAAAAAGATTAGTAATAAATGTCCTAGAAAACTCATCAAGAATAAAGAATAGAGTAATATACTTTGTATTTCCGTAGTGTGTGCTCGAACTTTTGTACCTCATTGAACTAGATTTAAGTGATCTTTCAAGAAATTCTTAAAAGATATAATATATATAGTCTTGTCGAGATAGCTTCATTATTTGAAATATTTTCTTTTAAGTAAAAGAAACAAAATGTTCTCTATTTCGAAAAAAAAGTAAGATAAAATTATTCGATTAATTTTATTGTAAGAAAATAAAACATATTCAATTCTTCTACTTTTACATATAATAGATTTAAACAAAAAAAAATCTTATATATTTCTTTTTTTCTCTTATCCGAAGTGATATTAATGTTTTTAAGAATTCAAGTATATAAAATGTTGAGATTTTTGCATTTTTCATAAGAACTACTTTGCAAATAAAAATTAACAAAAAAGAAAAAGTATTTGATTCATAGTGCAAATAAACTTTTTAACATGAAAATGTCATGAACAATACCGCGCATGATTGACAGAGGTGATGCGAGCGGGAAGGATACCCCCTGCTTTGAGAATTCTGGCTCAGATTTTCTCCTAATTTAAAGAGATTATTAAAAAGTTTTCTCCGATTTTGGAAAAATATAATCGGACAAATTTTAGGCTACTTTCTCCGATTTTTGGGTACCCCCCCCCCCCCTGTTTTGATCTCTTCGCGCCGCCTCTGATGATTGGCTAAGGAGCAGATTATCATATATGGTGTTATGCATACGTTTTGTATTTCTAGCGTACTATGAATATGCCGTTTAAGTGTTGTTGCAGCTAAACCGCATTATTAATTAATCTTTCATGATCTAATGTCTCTCGGAGTCGATTTCTCATAAAAATATTTCTATAGATTTGTTGCCTGTTTACAAAAAAAAACTTTCTTTGGTTAATATGAAGTTCTATATAAAATTTTTTTAGCGTTTTGTATATATCAACCAATAATGTTTATTAGATACTATCAAACTGTGTTAGTTTAAAAATATACTATTAATAATAAATATATTATTTTATTTAAGTTAATTTCTAAACAAGTATACAAACATAAGTATTAGTTTTACAAAACAAGTACAAGAATAAAAATTGATTCACATAAATGAATTATATAGATTAATGAAAGGAGAGTGTAACAGAAAATCACTCTACTGTTCGATAAGAAAAAGCTCATACAATCATTGAGTCTTAATCGTCACTACGTTGCGTAGGAGCATCGTAACAAAACACCTGAGCGGTAATTCATCGCAGATAGAACCATTTTCAACATATTATAACTCAGAGTTGATAGCCATAAATGAAAAAAGTTGTAGTAAACTATACAGAATAACAAAAACTAACAATTGTGTCTTGATTCGATAATCCACTAAATGTGTTTCAGGCATGACCGCGATTGAAACTATATGCAAAACAATTTGGATTCATTTATTTGTTGCAATTCTAAAGAACTTGAACAGAATAAGTTGTTAACTATGATCATTAACATTCGAAAACAACAATTACAATCTTTATGTGACGTCATATGAAATGTACTCTATTTATTAATTTTATTTTTGTACTTTGAAAAATACTTTTTTTGAATAAAAATAATAATAATTTCCTGTTCGAATAATTGTACCTGGATATTCTGACAATTACATTTACATAGTAGATTATATCTAGAAGAAAATAAGTCCGATAAATTACTAAGCATGAATGATATAATTCAATTTGAATGACAGGAAAAAATTAATTATAGAAAAGTAATGTAGCATAAAAACGTTTGTTTTATATAAACATAATTATCTCTGTTATTTACAACAATTTAATGAGTATAATTGATATTCTAAGCAAAGAGGATAAGAATCTCATTAAAATATTTTAAAAAAAAAAAGAAAAACAAACTTATTTTAAAAGTACTTGACATTAAGAAAAACTGACTTTTATCTAACTATATGTAGTCAGGAATTTTACACTAATAGAATAATTATATAAATATGTTATTATATCAAAGTACTTTAATATGTACTTCGTTATTGAATTGTTAAATATACTTTAACAAAAAACCAAAGCATACAAAATATCAATATCGAAAGAATTTATATAGAGTACAAATCATATCATTTATAGATTAATCATTAATCATTTAAATGTCAAGATATGAAATAGTAACAAAAAAAAAACAGAACAAAATCTACTTGGGTCACTCTGATATAGAATATGATAAATTGTTTTATTGCTTATCTCATATTTCAATATTTGATTATTTTCCTATACAAAATATAATACGAAATAGAAGTGTATTATTTCGAATATTGTTAAATATTTGAAATAAAAGATTAAATATAAGTACATAAATATCTTAGTATAATCGATCAAGCAGAAAAACAAAGAACACCAGAGGTTAAATGTCTTTAAAATCATCTTATTTTTTCATGAAAATATATGCCTATTTAATGAGAATCGATTGATCATTTTCTATTGAATAGACTATAATTCTCTAAGAATGATTAAATTCAAGATATGTAATATCAGATTATAACTAAATATCATGAGAAATAAATCTAGACATTCAAAAACTTTCAAAATTCATTAAATTCTTAACAAAATTTATTCATTGTTTTTGTTTATTATTCCACATTAGAATCATTCATTGAATATTATAATAAATTGTTATCTATGTCACTAATATAATTTATTAGTTGATAATCTGATCCGAACATATGTTTGTCTATTTTCCTTTTTTTTTTTTTATTAGATCATACATATATTAACATATAAAATAGAATAATAATAAAAAAACACAAAATACAATCCATGCTATCAAAACAAAATAATTTATATTTGCAATTTTTATTAAAAAAAAAAAACAAAATTCATTTCTATTTCCTTCTTATTAATTAAGATAATATTTTAAGTAAAGGAATATATTAACACAATCAAAACTCTGATTGAATTTAACGCAAGAATGATAGTTTCAATATGAAATATATATATTTAAATTCGTTGTGTCAAGCAAATTTAATGTGACAAAAAAAAAAGAAAAGCAAAACTATTCTAAAAATTTTCTTTTCATTTAAGAAACTATGACATGTCTTTAACTTCTACATTTTCTAGTAAAACTTAATGAAGGAAATCAAACAATTAGTGGTTTTTTTCTTATTATCATCATTCATCCTGGAGAAAAATTTTCATCTATCGACATGAAATAAGAAAAAAAAAAAAACTAGAAAGTAATGTTGTTAGACATGAGAAGACATTATATATCCTAGTTGAATAAACGGAAATCCATCATGTATAGAAATATGAACTTTTCAACTAATAAGTCATTATATGTTTTTCTTTTTTTTTTATTCTCATCATAATTATCTTAGAAGTGAATATATATATTTTTTTGTCTCTAAAGAGAATGTGTTATTCTCTTGAGCATTATATCTATTACTTAACTGATCCATCTTATAACATTCCTTTATTATCAACATATTAAAGAATAATGTTGATTTTTATTATTTACTTTTTTTTTTTTTTTGTTTTTTTGTTCCCTATTGAATTTAGTTTAAAGAGTTTACGACAACTATTGTAAGTGACATTTGTTATTGCACTTGATAAGAATTCTTTTTTTTTTTAATTAGATCTTCTCTCTTTTCCCTTGATATACATTCTCAAAAAAAGAGAAAACATTTGATGAATAGAAATAGATAAGCAGATTTCCAGTATAAATTCCAAGGCCTTGTTATATGAATATAGTTTTTTTGTTGTTTCAAGTAAATAATAACAAAAACTTAAGTGTAGCTGAAAATGATCAAAAACAAAATCTCGTTATTATTCTCTTTCATATAAAATAGATTTTTAGAATAGAAATCGATAAGTAACTATCATTATTGAATGAAATTATTTGAAACAAAAGAAAAAATTCTTTTCTTCTTTATTAATGAATTAAAATCATTATTTCATCGTCGTTTATTTTTTCCTTTTTAAATTACAAAAAAAAAAGAAAGACGTATTTGTTTGATTATTTTATTTGTTTTTTTTTTCGGGCAATAAATGTTCTATAATATAAAATTACCGCCTAGAATAATTGATGTTCACGCTTTTTTTTTTTTAAATAGTTATTAATCTTATTTCATTTAGATTGAGAATTATGTAGGTGTTTGTCTGGAAGGGATTCAGCTGGAAACAATATTTGTTATTAATAGTAAAAAGTAACTGTTTGATCTTTCTTTTTTTGTATATGTATACATAGATCATTGATATATTGATCATGGAATGAGTTAGTTAGTTATTTTTTGCAAATACTCTTTTGAATGAATGAGAAAATAAGATAAGCAGGAAGTCCATATAGACACGAATGTATATGACAGACATGTTTTCTGTTTCCGTATATATTTTTTTTTTTTCTTCTTTTATATATCTTCGATCTAACAGTATGTGTGAAATAATTCTATACTAAGATCACTTTTACACTAATGAGTTTCCTGAGCTTATGTTTCTTCTTCTATATTATTTGTTATCTTCTTTTACCAAGTTAAGATAAATTTTTTGTTGAATAGACAAGCATGTATTGCTTATAGCCATTCTCATACTCATATAACTATATATTTTCTCGTTTTTTTTTTCTTTTTGTCTTTTCTTCTTATTACACATATTTGTCTTTTACCATCATTAAGAATAGCATCAATAGTATAGACAAACAGGCGATGTGAACTAATGAACATTAAAAAACAAAAACGAGAAGCAGACATAGAAGTTAATATATATTTGACATCCTAATACAGTTCTATCATATTGTTTTCTTTCATTTTTTTTTCCTGCTCTACATATATATTATTGTTATTTTTACTATTTATCTGATTGGTAAGATCATTTTTTTTTTAGTTGCATGTAAAAACGATGATGAACACGAGAATTCTCCTTCAAAAGTTATCAACAAGCTAATCAATTCTGACTTGCTATTGTCTTTGAAGGAGGAGAAAAAAAATTGCGAAGAAAAAAGAAAAAGATTTAAATGACAAATCATCATCATTTGCTTGACTAGATGAACATGCCAAGCAAGTCAGTAATAATAGAAAAAAAGAAAACCTTTCTTGTGTTGGGCATAAGCACTTCATATTATTGTTTGTATTACATAGTTTTGATTATTGTAGGTCGCCCTCATCCTTTTTCATATTTATTTCCTTTTCATTGCAAATATCATTAATATTATTTATCGCAATGAAACCTCAAATATTGACCTTTATATTATTTACAATTGGCGCTTTTTTGTTTCAATCAGCATATCAGGTAATTTCAAATAAATAAACAAAAAAGAATTCTAGGATTTTATAAATTTGATTTCTCTTATCTAGTACCGCCTCCAAAAACGCGAATTAACCGAATATGATGTATGTATATCAAATAAATTTCTACTTTGTTTTCGATAAAATATTTGTTCATATGTAGTTAACCAATTTTATTGTCAATACATGCTCTGCCGACAATGTCGAAATGCTTATCCAAAACCTTTGTGACCAAACATTACAATCGGCACTTATGGGCGTAAGTATTTTCTTTTCTTTTGATTTTCCTTGTAATAAAAATACATATCATGAATAATATTAATCATCATCAAGTGTTATATAGAAGAAATAAATGAGTTCATTTGGTTGATGATATATTAACACTCAATTATATTTGACTTGTTTTTTTTCATATGCAGTAAAAAAAAAAAAGAAAAAAGGAATTTATTTTTTTTGTTTTTTTTCTAATTTAGAATTTTCCATTTTTGACATATTATTGTAAAGTGATCGGTTCTGGAAATCGATATTGTGACAATATCAATCGGTATATATTGGCAACGCAGAATACAAAGCCCAAGGTAATTAATATATAGTGAAAAATAAATCATTTTTGAACTTTCTTATATTTCAAAATAGGATTTAATGTCTCGTCGATTTGTACGAAGTCTTTATGAAAATAATCAATTATATGAAAATCAAGAGGAGACGGATACAGATATAGACGTATGTTTAATTATACAAAAAAAAACCAAGAGAAATAAATTTATATTAATAGATAATTCTTTCATTTTTTTTCTTTTAGCTCAAACAAAAAATGATTCTACAAATGTGTCTCACAACTACAGAAAAAAATGCAGTAGAAACACATCGGTTTTGTGATCAAACATTAAAAGATATTCAGCGAGGAGTATGACAAATTATAATCTTTAAATCTTTTTTTCTTTCATCTATTATTATTAAATGGCATTTTTTTTATCTATTTATTATCTAGCGATACCCTGAAATTAAACGTCTTTGCAAATCTTATCCTGATTTGAACTATTGCCAACGTGTTCTGTCATTTTCATCGTTATTCTATTGGCCATTATCAAAAGAATCGTCATCTCTTTTATCATCATTACCTTCCACGACACCTAATATTTATCTTTCGTCCGTACCACTAGAATTCTCAAAATCGTCTGACATCAAATCGATCATTGATCAACCAAGAATGAATAAAAACACAAATAAATCACCATTATCATAATCGACAAAAAAAAAATCGATGTGTAAAAGAATCTTTTGCTCTAATCATTCTCTAAATTCTTCACAGACGTCATCATCATGTCAGAAAGAGAATATAATAAAGAAGCCGAAGTATAGCAAAACATGTAAAAAAAAAAAAAAAAAAAAAAAAAAAAAGAATTCCCTATCAAAAAAAAAAAAGAAAATCTTCTTTTCGTTTGAATGTGTCTAGAATTCGTCTCGTATAATATTACTATATCTGCATTATGTTGTTTTGTTCATTTGAATTTAAATAACAAATAACAATGAAAAAAAACAAAAAAAAAAAATAACAGCTTAATATTCAAAAATCATATTGAAAACATCATTTCTTTGTTCGAGTCATCCTCCGGTATTTAAGCTTTATGAGATATAAATAAACAGTCATAAAGATTGAATACCAAAGAGGCAACTCGTACAAATATTTTTGTGTAAAAAAAAAAAAAAAAAGAAAAAGAAAAAGCATATAAACATGCATTCAACTTGTGTAATATCTACCGTTTTGACAACATACATACTTGTTAATCTACGATTAGAATACTTCTATTAGAAGAAATCAATATGAAAGAAAGTATAAAATAAGCCACAGCAGGCGACAACCATCATTTAGTGAAGTGATGAAGCATATTGAAATATGTCTTACATATTTTTTTACTTGTTCGTCATTATAATCATCAAATACAATCTCACAGAGAAAAAAAAACACATGCAGCTTTCGTTTCTTATCGATCATACTACCTGTGTTCAACTATTTTACAATTGTAGTACATATATATATATGCCTGATCGTTTCTATATATTTTCGTTGACGGCATCTCTTTCTTCCAATCAACATTGTTTAAAACAATTATTTTTTTTTTATTATTATTCTAATAGTACATATATTTGAATGGTGAGAAAGAAGAAAAGAAAAAAAAAAGAATTTAATTTCGTTCTTTTCAATACAATAGGTAAGCATAATTGTCGTAAATAGCACGTTAAACATCAAAAGACCACTATATGATTGTTCCTAAATATTGAATTTAATACGACAAAATATATTATATATACATTGGCATGTTATTAAAAAGAATGAATACGACAGAATAATAATACGTTTATTGTTTCTTGATTCAAATACATTTATTGAATAGAGAAACTGAGAACACAGTGCTTACAAATGAAAAAAAAAACACATATGGAATAGCGAATTCACTTTTGATATACATACACGTAATACTAATTTTTTCATACAGAAAGGAATGACACGATATATGTCGAGTATTCGAGCACTAATAGCAACATGAATAAAAAAAAAGAAGAAGAAGAAAGTTTAGAAACCCCACTTATCAACATTTTTCATGAACTTTTTTTTTACCAAAAAATGAAAGTTTTTATTGCAAACATTGTCGTTTGAGCAAATTCGTTATATGTAAAAGAAATATATCAAGATTCAGAACTTCAGAAAAAAAGATTCATTTGTTTTGTTCTTAACTGCACATATGAAAAGAGAAGACAAATAGAAAAAGAAAAAAAGTATTTTGCTGCTTAAGTTATTGAGACAATAAGTATTGCAAATATTGAAAAGATGCACAAAAATTACATCAAAAAGAAAAAAAAAAAACGTTTGAAATATGAGATAGAACGACTGAATTGCAAATCTTTCACGATGATGTATTCAGAGATTTTCTACAATAAATAAAAAAAAGACAAACAAGATTTTTTTTTTTTTTGACTTACTGTAATACTTTACATTTTTCTTTTTCACCGATAGTTGCTGGCGGTTCACATTCGAATGATGCAAGCATTAGAGCTACACAAAAAAAAATAAATAATTAGAATGAAATAAGAATTTTTACATCTAATACTTACAATCTTCATTGAATGTCGGAGATGTAATAATATAATTGATAATGACGTCGTTTCGTTCAAATGAACACTTCAAAAGAAAAAAAAAATAATAGGATAGAGTAATTAGAGAACATAATTGACTGAGTTTAATTGATGAGTTTAGTTTACTCATGAAAGGATAGTAGATTAAGATGTCATCATATTAGTTCACTATGACACAATAACAAAATCTAATTTTCATGATATTTATTGATCTTATTTTCTTAGTTACTAAAAATAATATATTCAATTATAAAAAAAAAAACATATAATTCGATTAGAGATCTTTAAAAGAAAAAATGCTTGAAACTAAGAACATTTTCTAAGAAGTAATTATTTAAAATTAAAAATGTCTCGACAAATAATTTTCAATTATTAAATAAATATACATCCGCTTTTATAATAAATATTTTCTTCGTTTTATATAAAAAAAAATAAATTCTATATATAGGATTATTAATGTTACTTGGCATTGAGAAAAATATAAAGTAAAGTCGAAATATAAATCCCTAGAGAGTTTTATTTCATTCGAATATTCAACTAATTAATCTTAAATTATTATAATTAATTTTTTTTATTAATAAAATATCTCCAATATAGCATACTTTACTCTGTTTACATTGTACAAATTCTTGAGATATAAATTTAGCCATTGAATAATATTTCTAAAAAATTAAAAAAAAAATTAAATATTCAATAAAAATTTGAAAAAAAAACCTTTAAATTAATTCCACCAGCTGTTGTATAATCTTTACTATGTGTTTTTATATAATAAACATCTTGTAAAATAATACTTGTAAATGGTATAACAATTTTATCTGTTTTCCATTCATTTTTTTCTGCTTCATCCATAGCTACTTTAAGTATAAGACGATATGTAGCAAAATTTTTTGATACATTCATATATTGTTCAAGTTGTTGAAATTTTTCTAATTGAACTTTTGCCCACTGCAAAAATTATTCAAAGAATTATATATTACAATATAAAATAAAAAAATTATTTATTTATTTACAGTTCTTTTTAATCGTCTTACAGGTTGCATATTTAAACCACCTAAACAAAGATTAATAAATTATTGAATATATTATTCTTTAATAGACTTTTATTACTGAAATACAATGAAGAATAATTTCTTTATATAAAAACAAGTATTGTTTCATAGAAAGAAAATATATATTTGATTATATTTAAATATAAGATTGACAAAATTATGTGATAAAATGAAACTTTCTTTGACTATTGATCTATAAGAAAATCTTGACAGAACTTGAAAAAATTTTGTCGAGAGGCAAAAATATTATTTTTTTCTCAAAACAAATCTGTTTCCTGTAGGCATCAAATAAGTACTATGAATATGTAGTACTTAAGAATGATCTTTCAACTATAATATAGTTTAAGAAGCCAAAGTTTAGATTAATCTACTAAAAAACTAGCAAAGTTATAATAGAGGATCATTTTACTCTGATAAATTTTGTAATATATCTTAAGCGAATTCTATTTGAGTGAAATTTATGATCATACAAAAAAAAAAAAGATAATGAAAATTTATTTTCCAAAATTAATACTCAATGCTTGTGTGTGTGTTAATTATTATTTTTTTGTTACTGTAGTCTAGAATATTTTTAGCCTTTTTTTTTTTCTAATGATTAATAATACTCTTGAGATGAAATCTAATAAAAAATACTTTTGACATAGTATTAATATTTGTATTATTTAAGTCACGTATTCAGTTCAATGAATAAATGTATAATCTTGCCCATATTTTATTATAATGAGCTATATTTATAAATATTGTCACATATTACTAGACAATTATTATATGAATATTAAAATAAAGACAAAGATAAAAATATTATGACAAGTAATATTTCATATATATATAAATTAAAATTTTCTTACCAAGTATTCCAATCATAGAATTATAATTTCGTATTTGAAAACATTCATATGCAGCATCAATAAAATAATTAATTAATCGTACACGTAAACGTCGTTTTGTATGTTTAACAATTTCTGTTGTTATAAAAAATGTTAATCGATTAAACCATTGTATATAAGCTTCAAGACAAAATGTTAATTTTGTATCATGTACTAAATTTTTTGTTTTATTATTAGAATCAGATATTGATGATTCTTTTGAACAAATTTTATTTGGATGTGCTCGAGCTTCTTCAGAAGCTAATTTCATTATAAAATATTGTATTAATTCTTCAGCACCAACTGGTTTTAATCTATCCTACGAAAAAAAAATCAATAAATTAAAATAAGATTAAATTATTCAAAATAATACCAGTTCAATATGAGTTAATTGTTGAGCAAATAATATTGGTGTTGAACATTCATTTATAATGTCCGTCTAAGAAAAAAAACAAAAAAAAATTTTTTGTATTGTTTTTATTTTCAATAAAATAATTAATTTACAACTAATGCTGATTGATTTAAATAAACCAGTGTTTTTTTATTTAATTGTCGAATATATTCTTCATAATTATCTAATGCTTTAAGCTAAATAAATAAATAAAAAATATTATTTTCTTTTAAATTAATTTTCTTTACTTTTGAACGAAGTTTTTTATAAATATGTTGTACATCTGATTGAAGACTTGATTCAAAAATAGTTATTTTTTTAAAAAGATCTTCAATTTGTGACATCATTTCACTATTACGAAAATCATATGGAAATGTTCGTGTCCATTGTGATAGTACATAAAGAAAATTATTTAATGTTCGAACACTTTGATCCTTTCAACAACAAATATAAATTAATATTTAAAAAAAAACAAATTTTTCTTTTTTTTTTTTAAATCATACCATTGTTAAATTTGCTATTGATTTTATTGTTAAACGTGCTAATTGATTAAATAATAAACTTGGTCGAATATTCATTCGTGAACATAATAACATTGGATAAATAAATGATTGCTAGAACAAAAACCGATAAAGAAAAACAAAAAAAATTTTTTTTTTTCTTTAATACCTTTGGAATATAAGTATCAGTAGGTACTAATCGTCGAATAAGTGAATCCATTGAATAATATAAATAATCAAGTGGTGGATCATCATCACTTGTTACTTGATTCGATGATGAATAATCAAATGTTGGTATTGGAGTAAATGTTGATGGAGTAGATATTGGAGGCTTGAAAAAAAAAATTTATATAGATTAGATATTTATTGTACATTCAAATTATTAAATTAAATAATATGAACATTGCTGCAAAATGTTCTATAAGTAATAATCAGTAGGATCAATAGTTTTTAGTTTCGATCATCAAGTTGGTTATTATTTCGCGTTTAGTAATACACATACACGAGTGAAAAATTTTAATTTCATTTTCTAATAGTATCAATATGCTCGAGACATGCTGAAGAACTCACTTTACTTCGAAATGTTCTTTTTCTTCAAGGTTAACTATTGTTTTTGAAATTCACTAATATTTTGTCTATTCTGCAAGTTTTATATGTTCGACACTTCTGTTGTTTACAAAACAAAAAAAAAAGAAATTCATTTTATAATCAAAATTCTAAGAGCAAATATCGAAATGATCATTACTCGATAATTTTCACATAAATTTTGAAAATATGATATTTGAAGCATATTCGATATAACCAGAAAAAGGATATTACTTCCAGTGAAAAAGTATTGGTTCAGTTTCTAATCTCAACGAGATTGAGGGCACTAGAAGTACAACAAATCTTGAATGGATTTGGTTTCAATCGAACGTGATTTTAACATTGTAGTCGTATTACATTGAAATCAAATCTCAACCTTCAAATCGAAACTATTTCATATCAATTTATAATACTTAGGATTTGTGAGTTTATCTTGTAAAGCCTCAATATATTTAGGTAATTTAAGATCAAATTCAATTTCAAGATTTTGGATTCCTCTAGGAGTCGTTTTGCTCATATCTATCTATAAGATTCAAAAATTTTTCTCTTAATTAAACATAAACACGAAAATTTATATTTTTAAAACTGATGTCTTAAAAATCGAATAAATAACTCGATTCTGTAAAAGATTGATTTTGAGGACAATCGATTTTTCTTTGTAGTTTGATCGTAAAATAGTTCTATTCTGTATCAACATAAATGATGATATATTTATGACTATAATATTCGATTTATATATGCGCAAAATCATTTCTTAGCGACATGACATCTCAAAATTAAAACACGTATGTCCTGAGATAATGAACTTTCCTCAAGTTAATTTTAATATGTTAAATTACTCGAGATATTGTGAAAAAGTCAGTACTAGAAATCTTTGCTTGATGAAATAATCAATAAAAAAAAAAAACTTTTTACTTTGCATACAAATGAAAAAAATGCTCTTTTAAAACCGAATGAAAAGTACACAATCATCAAGATAATTAATTTTATCAGTAAATCTTTCTTTTGAATTTAATCTAATAAATTACCTGAAATACAGTTGATTGTTCATTTGTTTTAGCTGCTGGTATAACTAAAAAGGTTGATTCTGTTTGACCATTTGGTATGGCAGGTGTTGGTTGTCTAGATTGATTTGTTGATGATTCATTATTATAATCATATGAATTAGTTGTATTTGTTGATGTAGAATTTTGATGTTGATAAATTGGAACATTTGTTCGAACTTGAGCATGAATTCGATCATAATATTCTTTTGAAGATAAGTCACGATTTTCAAAATTATATACATTTAAATTAGTTGGTACTTGTTGTTGTACATTATTATTATTATTATTATGTTGAACAAAACCATTTTCTAGTATTGATACTGGTTTAAATGTTCGTTCAGAATTAATATTATTATTTTTCGATGATAAATATGATTGATGAATATGAATATTTGGTGTAAATGTAGAAGGATATTGATCATTATAAGATATTTGATTTGAACTATTACCAGTATAATAGCCGGTTGATAGATCATGACTATATGTTGTACCATTCATGATAAGCTATGAAAAAAAAAACAGAAAGAAACAAATATAGTTAATTAATTAATTTTTTTTTTTTTTGGTTTTTCATTTTGTAAAAACAAAACAATTATTTTCTATTGACACAAACAGAAAAACAAATTGATTTCATTCATTCAAAAACACAAATTATTCTGCGTTATTATCATATGAAATATATATATATACACACAAAAAAAAAACAAAAAAAACAAAAAAAAATTACGATATTTAATTAAATGGACGGATATAAAAGAAAAAGAAATTGATATCAATGATATTTTGAGCGTTTTTCACTGATATTGGATGATTTCATATCTTGACTTGCTCCATTAATACTTGCAGTAGCACTTGTTTCTTCTGACCTATCTGAAGATATATCTTCAACAATATGTTGTTGTTGATCAATAGTTGAACGATATGAATATTTTTTAATGATTGCATCATTACCATTAAGTAATGGTGCAAGTTTTTTTTTATAGAGATGTGTTTTAGGTGATGATAATTGTTTAACATTATTAGTAACATCTTCTAATGTTTTATTTGATATTGAAGATAATTCATCTGTATAAGATGATGTTGATTTAGCACTATTAATTGGTTTTAAACGACCACTTGGTGGTCGCATAACATTTGATGATGATGATGATGGTAAACAATTAGTAAAATATGTATCTGATTGTTGTTTAATTCGAAATACTTTTTGACCAGCAACAGTTAAATCAAGTGTTGGTATTGATTCTGTTGAACTTGATTTAGAACTTGATTTAAGTCTATTTGATATTGATAAATTTCCATTATTAGAATTAATATGATTTGATGGTGAATGTGAAAAATCTTTATTAACTGTTGTTTTACGAATTTTTTGTTTTGATTTATTTCTTGATGATAATTGTTGTTGATCATCAAGAAAACGATAATCATCATACATTGAATTTTTATTTGTTTGTTGTTGAAATCGTTCATCATTATGACGTAATAAAAGACGTGAATTAGATTTTTCATATTCTAATAAATAATCATCATTATCATCACTACCATGACCTGCAAGACTATTTGCATCACTTTGATCATCATCTTCTGAATGTGTTGAATTTATAATAATATGATTATGATGTTTTTGAATATTAGATAAATTATTTAATTTTATTGAACTTTTTCGTGGCTTAATAGGTGGTGGATTTGTTGTTATTGTTGATGATGATAATGATCGATTAAAATCTTTTTCATTATTATTATTATCTTGTTGATTTGAATAATTTATTGTACGTGAATATTTTTCTATAGATAAATTTGGTGACGAATGAGTTTCTATTGGTAATGATTCATTTAAATGACGACGACTATTACGACGAATATATGTTGCATGACCATTACCAGGTGGTATAGGTGTTACATCATAACCATTTATTTTTATTCTACTATTATTATTGAAACTAAGAGTTGTTGATGGTCGACTATTAATATTATTATTATTATTATTTGTTTTTTCACGCAAATAAACTTCAAAAACACTTCGACAAAAATAAAGACCACGATTTTGTGCATAATCTAAAGATGATATACCATGAATATCTAAACAAATATATATTTATTTTAGTAAAATGAAAAAATAAAAAATTATTGTTGTTGTTATTTTTTATAATACCTTTAAGATGTGGATCAGCACCATGATCTAATAATTCTTTTAATACACGTGCATGACCATGTTTTGTTGCTAAATGAAGTGGTGTTTGACGATATTTATCACCATCATGTATATATGAATAATTATTTGTTTGTTCAATCATTTGAAATATAAGACGACAAGCATGAACAGAACCTTGTTCAGCAGCAACATGTAAACAAGTTCGTCCATCATTATCACGTAATAATATTGATTCGGATGATAATAAATATTTTAAACATTCTAATGGTTCTGTTTTTCTTGCACTATGATGTATCCATGTTCGACCATCATTATCTTTTTCTATTATATTATTCATATAATTAGATAATTCCTTTTTTTTTTTTAATTTTAAAAAAAAAAAAAAAAAAAAACAAAAAATTATTTTTTTTTCTCGAAAAAGACAAAAGAATGTCTTACTTTAAAATGTTCATAACGGTCAAGATGACACGCCCACATAGCTGGTGTCATACCATCAATATCTTTCATATGTATATCAGCATTATATTCAATTAATAATTTTAAACAATCAATATTTTCTGCTAAAACAGCCCAATGTAATGGTGAACGTAAATGTACATCTTGTTTTTTAACATCAGCATTATTTTCTAATAAAATTTTTATTATTTCAATATTTATATATTGTCCATTATCTGTATAACAAGCACGATGTAAACATGTTGAACCATCATTAGCTTGTATATTTATATTTATTATTGATTTATATTCATCTAATAAATAATTTAATATATTTATTTGTTGATATTGTACAGAATATGTTAATAAATCTCTTCCAAATGAATCAACACATTCAATTAAATCTGGTTCTATATTTAATAATTCTTTAACATATCGTAAATCACCTTCACGTACAGCAATAATTATTGGTGATAAATTAATAAAATTATTTAATGAATGTTTTGGTATTATTTGTTTAACTTTATTTGATTCAACATCAATCCATGGCCATTGAAATTTATCGGGTGCTTCACGAAATGGTGTTAATGGACTTAAACCACGTTCAATTGTCCATTGTAATGGTTTTTGTTCTTTATCACGTTTTTGTAATATTAAATAATATTGTTGTAAAAAATGAAGAGCATGTAAAAGTGTATCACGTAAACGTGAACTTGCTTCTTCATCAGGTAGTTTAAGTAAAAACTCGAGTATAGTTGATGATGTCTTTTGAAAATCTTTACGTTTAATAGCCATTATGTAAATAACAATATACCTATATATAGATTTTTCTACTTTAATACACACATCTGTAATATAAATATAAAAGCTTATCGACCGAAGCGACAAATAGTAACGTGAATAAACAATAGGATTGATGATTATATTAACAAAAAAAAAGTGTCATAGAGAAAAAGAAAAAGAAAAAACCTCAATGATCTATAAAATTTTATTATCATAATTTTCATTTTTTTTTTGTCGTTCTGTTACGAATTACTCTAGATGTTAAATTATACATCAAATTCTTTAATGTTATTATTAAGAATGTCGAGTAACATTGTATTTATTCTAATCAAGTATGTCTAGAAGAGTTTAAGATACATTAGATATAGACAATAAGAAGATAAAAAGAAAAAAAAAAAATGAAACATACATCTATACGAACGATCGATGAACTTTCAAAGTTAATCAACGAACCGGTGATATGAGGTGGAGCATGTACACATATGCAATCATCGTTGGCATGTGAGTAGAACGAGAGACAGAGAGAGAGAGCGGGAGAAAACAACGAAGTTGAAATATGAAACTTTTTCTTCTTTCTCTTACTCTTTTTTTTTTCACGCACATATATATGTATATACACACAATTACTTGAGTGTCGTTATGATGTAGGAGAGGCTACCTCTTCGTCACTTACTTCTTTAATGTTGAATGAAAATGCAGAGAGACAAAAAGAAAAAAAAAAGAAAAAGACAAGAGAACAATATTCAAAAAAAAAAAATACCAACCGAAATTTCTCGTTCAATAAAGAGAATTTTCAAAAAAGAAAAAAAGGCAAGATAATTTTATTTAATCGAATTATACATGACACACACACACACATACAAAGAAAAAGCTAACAACTAATAGATTATATATATAAATAAATAAATTAAAAAATATATATATTATGTTTTATAAATATGTTTCTTTTGCACATGTTATCATTGTTGAAAATAATTTCATAAATGCTGTATCTTTTGGTCTTTGAAGTCCACGTTCTAAACGATTTTTCATTAATTGTATAAATTCAACATATGATAATAATTGATCTTCATTTTCATCAAATAATGTAAATACAACATCAATTAAATGTGAATCAAGTTCAATATGATTAACAATTTTAGCAACATGAGCAAATATTTGTTTATCTATTGCACCACCAGCTATATGATAAAATGTTAATGCTACATCAATATCATGAATATTACGAAGAAAATTATGAAAATTTTCATAATCTTTAAATGATATTCCTATTGATTTTGTTTCATCATCAATTGGATAAGATTTTTTAACACGTTTTAACATTTTTTTAAAATGTTTATCTGATAAACCTGAATATGCAAGTAAGGACATTGCAAAATCTAATTCAGTCATACGTGTTTTATCATTAGGACATTTTGTTGCACGATGAAATTCTAATTGTAATATTTCATATTGTAATTGTTCATAAAATTGTAAAAATTTTTCAATTGTTAATAATTGATCAAGATTTTCACCAAAAAAATATTGATTAACAGTTGATGTTTCTCGTAATATATTACCTGTTGTTGAATGATCACGATGTTTTTGTCCAATAGTTGTTTGTTCACGAATTAAATTTTTTAATTTAGTAAATTCATCAAAATCAAAATTTCCATTACCATCTAAATCAAACATTTGAAATGCTATTTGAAAACAACGTTTTGGTGTTGATAATAATGTAACAAGAAATATATAATCACTAAATGTAATTAAACATTGTTTACCACCAATACGTTCAAATATTGATGTTTGATCAGAATTTAATTCAGAATAATATAAATGTGTATTTAAATGTTCAAGTTTTTCCCATAGATCAACACGAAAATCATAACGTTGAAATTTATCAAGTTCTAAACCATCGGGTTGTTTCAAACCTGTAGAACAAAAAAACAAAAATTTATTAAAATAAAATTTTTTTTGAAATATACCAGGTGTAATCGATCGAAGAAAATCATCTGGTGTCATACAAATAATACCTTTAAATAGAATATTTTGTATATATATATATTGTTTTTTAATGTAGATTTATAAAATTTACCTTCAGGATTTTCATCGCTATAAACTTTTAATGTAGCAAAATATCGAAATATTTTATCGGGTGTTGAATAAGCTCGTATACGATTTTCATAAGCAATTTTTTTCTTATCACGAAATGAGATTTTTGTTTTTGTTTCTTTTGTTTCTGATTTTCGAGTTTTAGAAGTTTCCTAAAAAAAAAACAGAGTAAAAATCAAATCAAATCTCTTTTTCTTTTGTCATATCGTGATCAAAATAAAATATATTTTAATTATTTTCTCTTTGAAAAAAAAAAACATAAATTATTTATAATATTCATTTATTTTAATTGAAGTATTATCACGGAAATTATGCATAAAACATAACTGTCTAGTTGGACTAATCAATCGCAGGCATTCTTTTTAAAATTATGTAATAATAAAATGGTATGTTTCCCGTAAGATGAATGTGATGAACGGAAGTTCTTAGTTATTATATAATGATTCTTTTCTTTTGTATTTAGAAAAGGAAATCAGAATAAAGTTTCATATATATATATATAAATGTATGATGAATTGATCAAGTGAAGATAATCACATAAGAAGAAGAAATAAGCATTGTAAAGAATGAATATATTATCATTTTATAATCTAAGAATATGAAAATTAATGATGCTTGATTAGAATTAAACAAGCTATATTGATCTTGAATCGTCATAATGTAATAGGTCATAGTAGATGGCAAACCATAGACAACTTACGAAGGAAGTATCTGATGTGTACACTTTACTTTTCATAAGAAAAAAAGAAAGAGATTAGTAAGGAGTTATAACTAGAGGTGTAAGCCGAAGGGGTCAAACGACGGCGGCGATTTTAATGGTCAAATGTTTTTTTCCATAGCAGTAGCGCCTACTAGACTTTATGTTTTCCTACACCGGAGGCTTTAATTGTAAAAATTCTTTTCCATAGCGGCGGCTGCTGCTATACTTTATGTTTTTCTGCACCGACGCTGGCTTTGACAACCAAAAAAAACCAGAAGTTTTTGCTCCACAAAGACGAGAAAATGATCGATCGCATATGTATCGGTGGCGGCACATTATACTATTATCAAAAATTTTCGTTCATGGCGGCGGCGACGCAGTTGTACAGTTTACACCTGTAGTTACTGAAAACTAAGTATTCCGAAAAAAAAAAGAGTTCTTAATCTGAAACTTTGCGCCTATGAGCATGTATGTCTCTTGAGAAAGGCATATTCGTTTTCATTGAAATTTTAACGACTATCGAATGACTACTAAATCTACGGATAGGCAAAATTTTAGATGAAAATGCTTTATTTTTGTTCTTATATCTGATGAGTGAAAACGGAGGTGTAAAAAAAAAACATAATAAAAGAAAAAAAAGAAATAATATTATGAAATAGTTTTATTATAGAATTGAAAAGTTGAAAGTTTTACTTATCAAATTTCAAATACTAAACTAACTATTTCCTACAATAAAAAACTCAAACTAGAAACCTCAGATAAATCTTTTTTGATTTTTTCTTCATTTGAATTATTATGATTTATTTCAACTGCTGGTAAAATAGTTGCTGCTTTAACATTTGAAAATATATCTAAACGTTGTTGAGTTTCCATTGGATTAACATATGTATTCATTTCAGTCACTTGATTTGTATTAACCGGTTTTGTCCAACGATCTTCAAATTCTGTAACATTTCTACAAAAGAAAAAAAAACATCGATAAATATTTCCAATTCTTTGTATTAGAACTAAGAGATGAGCGTTATAAGTTAGTCTTCCGATCGCTTTTCAAACTGTGATAGACGATCTAATTAGTTTTTTGTTACAATCATAGAAATGTATAGATGACCAACTGTTGCTGAAATATGATCTAATCTTTCTCAGAATTCAATATCAATAGAAACAAAATAAAGTATTTAATAATTGCAAAAGAATTCTTCTCATCGCTTTTCAGCAGTGTCCGGTCACAAAAAATTGACCTACATCGGACACTGATTCCCACTTTTATACAAAAAAAAAAAACCGCGCAGCCTAACTGCGGAAAAAAATCAAATTAACAACACAAGGCAATTTAGACAAATCGGTAATTTACAAATCAATACTACATAGAAATCAGAGATGTCCATCGCGGCTCAAAATCTGCCGCTGCCGCGCCGCGGCCAAAATCAAACAAAGCTGCCGCGCCGCTCCCGCGACGCGATGGCCTGATAAAAGAAGCTACCGCGACGCGCCTTAAAAAAACTTGCCGCTACCGCGCCGCTGCCGCGCTGGTATTCGAAAAAATGTTTTGATTTTCAAGACTTTGACTGGTTTGAAATAGAACTGATGCCGCTAATCGATCAGATTCGCTAAGTTTTACAGTATAGCATACATAAACATGCAGATTCTGTGCAAATTCATGAATTTTTGAAATTTTTTCCTAAAAAGCTGCCGCCGCCGCGCCGCTGCCGCGACCGCAAAATGAAAATCTCCCCCGCGCCGCGATAGTTTTTGGAAAAAATCTGCCGCTGCCGCGCCGCCACCGCCACGGCGGCAGCGGCGCGGCAGTGGCAGCGGCAGCGGCAGCGCCGCGATGGACATCTCTGATAGAAATAACTTCTTTCAAGTGTATTACTTTCATCATTAACATTTCAATAAGCTACTTCTAAACTTCACTCAACATTAATTTCACTGCATTAATTCTAGAATTTCGCCTTTGGTCAATGTCCTATTAGTAAAATTCGAGAATAAAAAATAAAGAAAAACTCTTAATTAATAATAATAAAATTACTAACGTTAAATAGAAAATAGCATAAGCTCCAATAATAATAAAAAAAAATTGCATATAATGTACAACATGATGTCCTGGTGGTCTAACATGTCTTCGATGTCCATAATTATTATAACCAAAACTAAATTTTAATTTTCTTGTACGATATGATTGATTAATAATAATTGGTAAACGAACTTGAAGTAATGATTTTTCTTTTTCATTATTTAAATAATTATTATTTAAACATCGTATTAAATTTGATGATGTTAAAATATTTGTTTTTCTTAATAAAGATGATGAACATAAATGCCAAAAAAGATTATTTTGTTGTTGTTTTAAAATTCCAATGAAAATCATCTACAAAGAATATTCTACAAAGAACTTTTCCCACAAAAAAAAAAAGAAAATCGATACACACAGTGTAAAAAAAAAAAAAAGAACGGACGGAGAAAAAAGAAATTGAATATCAGACATAAATTAAATTGGATCTTGTAAATCAGTCATAACATTACTTAAATGTTTAATACGTTCTTCCCATTTTTTTTTACGTTGATTTGTATCATGTAATAAAATTCTCATTTCATCTTCGACTTCATTTATACGTATTTGTGCTTGTTGAAGTTTTTCTTCATAATTTTTTTGTATTTGATTTAATGTTTGTCGATGTCCATGTTCAATTGTTTCGAATTGTCGACGAAAATCATCATCACGTTGATGAAGTTTTTCTTCTAATTGTCTTTAATACGAAAAAAAAAAAATTCAAAAAAAAAAAATAATTTTGTTTTTACTTGTGAATTTCAAGTAAACGATTATTTTCATCAGAAAGTTTCTTTTCATTTGTTTGATATGTTTCAGATGCACGACGAATTTTATTATCAAGTTCACTAATTAAATCTGATTTTTCTTTCCATTTACGACTTAAAGCACTAAAATTAAAAAAAAAGAAACTTAACTGAAAATTTAAAAAGTCATCAATACTTGTAATCCGATTTAGTTTTTTCAAGTTGTTGTTGTATTTGATGTATTTCATTTTTCATTGAATCTCGTTTTTCACAAACTTTTTCATATTTTTCTTGTAATTCTTGATAAAGTAATTGTTCATCTTGTAATTGTTGTTCAAGTTCTTTATGACGATTTATTAAATCTTCACGAGCTTTTTTTATTGTTTCATCACGTTCAACAACACCCTAATAATTAATAAATAAATAATATTAATTATTTTATTTTGTCAACATAAAATTAATTTAGACTTGAAAAATAAGATTAAAATTTATTTTTCATTATATGTTTCTTTCTCAAATAGTGAGAAGTGCAAGTTTCTTTGATGTTTCTATCAAAATCTATTTTAAAAAAATAGTAGAATATATTATATTAGGAATTTCGGTTCTGGTATCGATCAATAGGACTGATTCTTGTTTTTTGTTATATCAGCACGGAAAATGAGCAGTTTAATAACTTTCAAAAACCAAGCAAACTGTCAAATCTGTAATTTTGAAAGATCGTGTGAACTTTTCCTCTTTATAAATTGTAGTTAGTAAACATTCCCGTCAGTATTTCATTGATTTTCCGTCTCAATATTGTTATTAATCGCTAAACTGATTTTGTCATATCGGAAATTAAAGTCTTTTTTGATTTTATATTTTTCTGTATAGAAGATATGTGATATGAATCACACTTTTTTCTTTCTATAATAATTTCAATTGAATTATAAAAATAATAGTTTCAATTACAGATAAAAAATTCATATTTTTATCGATCATATTCAAACTTTCGAAATTCAAAAAAAAAAAGAGAAGTTGAATATTTCAGAAAACTTTATATTGAAAAACTTCAACATAGCTACAAAATAAATATTGAATTAAAAATAAAATTATGCAAAAAAAATTATTCTATGAAGATTATTAAGAAAATAAAACAAGCAAATATTGAAACAAAAAATAAAAAGCTTTACGATATGATTTTACTCAATTGTTTAATTTGAATTGTACCTTTAACAATGTCTATAAAATGATATTTGAACTTTTTTTCATCACATCTAAACATTATCTGTTCAAAGTCATACTAATAAAGATAATTAAATATATTCTATTTTCATTTACAAAAAGTAACGATCTTGGCTATTTTTTGAATAACTGCAACAATTTTTTGACTTCAAAACAGAGATGTCCATCGCGGCCCTGCCGCGCCGCTGCCGCGATGGCCTGTGGCGGCAGCGGCAGGTTTTTTAAAAGACCATCGCGGCAGCGGCAGGATTTTTTTGGGGAACATTGAAAAACTGCATGAATTTAATAGAATTTCAGGGTTTACAAATGAAACACCCAGAGACTGAATGAATCTGATGGACTAGTACCAATATCTCTGGTCAAATATAGTCGCAGCAGTGAAATTAGAAACACTTTTTTGTAAACCGCCGCGGCGGTACGTTTATTTTATAATTCATCGCGGCAGCGGCGCGGCAACGTTTTTTTTATAAGCCATCGCGGCGCGGCAACATTTTTTTATAAACCGTCGCGGCGCGGCTGCGATGCGGCAGCTTTTTTTTTTCTAAGGCCGCGGCGCGGCAGCGCCAGATTTTCAGCCGCGATGGACATCTCTGCTTCAAAAGAGTTCCTTATCTGAAATCGAATAGTAATGTTTGTGTTCAGTCTCAATAGTTAACAAATCTTTTTTTTGCCTCTCAAAATCTATTTGCTCTAATAGGAGGCTTATGAAAAGTTTTTTTTTACTCTGATATAACTTTCTGAATTTTCTATGAATTAATATAATTACATCTTTAAGTTTTTGAATAGTATCCAATTGACTTTCAATAATAGTTTGTTTAATACGACATGTATCAACTTCTTTATCTAATTGTTTTTTTAATGTATTAACTTCACTTGTTAAAGTTTGTATAGTTGATTCTAAACGACCACGATCTTGAGCTAATGAAGCACCTAATAAAACAAAAAACACAAAAAAAATGAAATAACTAAAAAAAAAAGAAAATAAAACCTTGATGTGCTAATTCATGACTCCATAATTTTTTTTCTTCTCTTAAACCTGATAAAACAGATTCTTGTGCAATAATTTTTGAATCTAATTCACGACGTTCTTTTTGTAATAATAAAATTTGTTCACGAATTTTTTTTAATTCATCTATTGTACGTTCAAGTTTTGTTGTTAAATGTTTATTTTGATGAGTTAAATTTTCATTTAGTTTTGTACGTTCTTGTAAACGTTGTTTTTGTTCACGAACTAACTACAAAAAACAAAAAACAAAAATTGTAAATTATGATTAGAAATATTATATTAAATATATATAACATACCACCATTAAATCATTAACCATTTTTCGATCAGATTCTTCACGTTGTTTTATATTTGTTGATGATGATTGAAGAAGTTCATTTTCTTTTTGAAGAATTTCATTAGTTTTTAATAACTAAAAAAATAAATGATATTTTTTTTTTTGATTTGATAATAAATCTATAGAAAAAAAAAAATTTTTTTAATTACGTCTTGATATCGACGTTCTTCAATTTTTAATGCATCACGAAATTCATCTTCAAGTTTTTTATATTCAATTGCTATTGATTGTAATCTAAATCAATTATTTATTTTTTATTAATTTAATGGAAATTTCAAATTATAATGAGAACAATAGTAATTACTAAGTGCTTAGACCTTTTTGAAATTTAATACAAAGATCTTTGTTTAAAATACTCAAGAAAAAAACTATTTTATACTGGAATGTATATTTAACTACTTGTTAATACTTTGATCCACTTGAAAGTACTTTAAAAATGATGGTTTATCAAGGTTAAGTACATTTTTTCCCTCGAGGAAATATACCTGATAAAGTGATTCTCTTGCTACAAGAAAATCTACTCAATGACTGTATAATGTGCGATGCCTTTTATTTAATCTTTTGACTCCCGGCGGCGAATATATACGTCCGAATCTATTTATCGTTTGTTAGGTGGTGTGTCATAAGAGTATAATTCTTCTTTGTTTCCTTTCGGTTTGATATCATCAGAGAATTTTTGACAAAGTTCAGACTACAAAATTGGAAAATCATCGACAAGATCTTCTCCTTTGTATTTAACTGCTCGACCTTTATTCCATAGTCTTCGACATGATATACATGTCCTAACTGAAATATATCTCTATGTTGTATTGTTGATTGCTTCAAAGAGTATCATACAAAGATGAACTATTAATGTTTTTTTTTAACACAAAAATGTAATTTCCTGGTGACAAAAAATTAAAATCATATTTAAATATTACTTTTATGTTCGCAAAAAAAGCTGAGAGTCAAAGAGGTAATGTACACCTCTCCGTGTTGTGTCCTATAGGTGTAGTTAGTAAGAATTGGCATATCAAATCAATTCTGTGATTCGCATTGAGAACAAGAGGAAATCTAATTTTCGAATATCGACTTGATTATGAAAAAAATGCAATATCTTCGCAGTAATGAGTTAAAGATCAAAACACTTTCCAGAGTACTCATGAGTAGAGAGCTGTGGGTCCACATTTTTTTGAACCCAGAGCCGGTTGGATCCGAGTCTGGAGGGAGTCGCAGCTCTCTACTCATGAGACTCTACCAAATGCTTATATTACTCACTTGAACACAATGAATCACTTAGTTTTTAGACCTTATTGAAAACCTTCTTTCATTTTGAAACATATATTTTCCTTGTTTTTTGTCTATTTTTGAGGACATTCTCGGTAAAAAAAAAAAAATCTTACTTTTCTTGTTGATGTGTCATTTCAGTTCGATGAATATCTTCTTTTCGTTGAATTTCTTGTTTAATATATTGTTGTACTTCAGTTGCTTGTAAATCAATTCGACATTTTTCAAATTCTTGTCTATAAAAAGAGTATAATTAATAAAATAAAATGCTCAAATATTTCTATTAACTTATGTTGAATTTCTCTTGTTGTATAAAGTTCTTGACATTCACGTAATTGTTGTTTAATTGTTTTTAATTCTTGTTGTAATATTTCATTTTCATTTTGTAATGTATTACAACGACGTTCCCAATTTCGAATTTTTTCATTCTTAAAAAAAAAATAATTATTTGATTAATTAGATGATTAAAAAAAGTCTTTTTTTTGTTCTATACCTCAGTTATACGAAGTTCGTTTTTTTCACTTTCTAATTTACTTAAACTACTTTCAAGAGTTTTAATTAATTGTAAATTTGTTTCTTGAGCTTTTTTATATGAACATAATTGATCATCTGTACTTCGAAGACGTGCCTATAGAAATAAAAAAAAAATATTTTTAAAAATATGTTATATCAATCAAATACTTTATAATCATCAAGTATTGCAGTTAAATCTTGAAATTTTGATTTTTCATCAGCTAATCTTTGTTTATGTTTTTCTGTTAATTCATGTAAAATTGTTTCATTTGTTCGACCATCATTAACTATAAATAATAAAAAAAAAATTTATTATTAAAATATTTAAAATAAAATTTTAAACCTCGTTTTTTAAATTCATTAATAATATCATTTAAATGTTTAATTTCTTGTTCAGCACGCCAACGTTTATCACGTTCATTATCTAATTCACGTAATGTTGATGTATATATATCATTCATATCATCATCACGACTTGATCGATAATGATATTCATCACAATCACGTTCACGTATTGTATTAAATAAATGTTGTTCATGATGATGATTTATTGTAAATGGACGAGTATTTTCATCAATCATACTATGAGATTTTGGTTCAATTATCGCAGGTGGAGAAGAATTATTTAATGATACAGGATTTTTCGTCGAAATTTTTTTACTAAAAAAAAATGATATTTTATTTTACTTAGGACGGTATAAAAGTTCTGGCTACGGTATTGAAAGAATCTTGTCGGATGAGGTGACCTATTCAGAAATGAAAACTTAAATCTAACATGTTGTATAACTTTTTTCAGGCGCTTCGAATGGTATATAGCAAACCCTGTTTTCATAAGATTTTGAAGGAACTAGAGTCAATTTACTAATAGACGACCGGAGATCCCAGTGCAAAATATTACTAAAAATAACGGAAGAGAATGCATTCATAAAAATGTAGAGACTTCTCTTTTACATGAAGAATGTATATTCTACAGCTTAGCGAACGTTTTCACAAACAAAAAGAAAAGTTCTGAGTTTAAAGGAACTCATTCTTTACTGTTCCACACTAGTACGAAATGCTTTCTTCTCATTTCAAAAATCGTTCTCTATCTGGATAGAATGCGTTCCATGAGCCAATAGAACGTGTCTCTGCGCATCCTATTTCGAAACAGTCAAGATAGGATTCCATCGAAATGAGACCCCTTTTTCTTGAAAAACACCTGAGAATGGATTCTTTTGATTGATGAACGCTTTCATCTGAATTTAACGTCACTTTTGATTCAAAAATGACAGCTCTGAAGTACGACACCCTGAAACTGGTGGAACCTTCAATTAGTCATACTTTACAACTGACAGTCCTGATTCCAACAATTTTTTTTAAATAACAGTTTGAGCTACGAAAAATTAGAGCACACCATTGGATAGAGCTCGTTGAGTTGCATCAGAATCGATCTTTCAAAAAATTATATCCGAACTTCTCTTCGAGAACTCTTATAGTGAATCTTAATTCAAGCAACGACCAAGAATGCGTTCCAAAAAAGCTGGAACAGTTAAGAACGCATTTCAAAAACCATGGAATGTGTTCTTAATGGTTCCATTTTGGAACGCTTTCCACTTTTGTTGAAACGTTTTCTTTTCTTAAAAAAAGGGCTTTTAATTTTATGGAACGCGTTCTTTGAAGCAGATATTTTTCACTGGGATGCAATATATATGAGGTTGTAGTCCGTCAGAAACTCTACAAAATCGTATGTGAGAAAAAATATTTTACAAATACCAAACATCACAATATTCAGTAATTTATCATGCTTGGACATGAGTGTGTAGTCCTCTATCAGTAAATTGATTCTAGTCTCTTCAAAGTCTTATGAAAATAAGATTTTCTATATACCATTCGACGCGCCTGAAAAAGCTGTACAACATGATAGATTTAGTTTTTCATTTTTGAATAGATCATCTTATCCGACAAAGATCCTTTAAATGCCGTAGCTAAAACTTTTAGACCAGCCTCAATATATACGTTGTTGTTGGTTGTTGTCGAGGTGTAGATTGTATAACAGTATTAGCCATTGTTGATCGTGGTCTTAAACGAGAAGTTTTTGTTGGCATTGAATCTGATTCATTATCAGTAGATGGAGATCGAGCTGAATTGCAAAAACAAAATGAAAGAAAGAAGATTTTTTAAATTAATAAAAACCTGAACGTTTATCATGAATTAAAGGACGTCGATTTATAGATTTTGAATCTATTTTTCTATGATGAGGAATACAATCACTTTCCACTGCCTTATAATAAAAGAATGATAATAAATAAATATCAATAAAAACAAAACTACCGAAAGAGATCCATTATGAATATCAATACTTGTTGTTGTACTTGATTCCATAGGTTTTGGATTATGTCGAAGTGCATTAAGTGCTGCAGCTATTTTTGGATATTGTTGTGATAATGAATTTGTTACATCATGCTAAATTATTATTATTATTATTTTTTTTAAACAAATCTTTTTCTTTTCAAATAGATCATACTAATTGTTCTCGTGTTTCATTGGTTAAACCAACATACTGTTCAATTCCTAAATACAAAAGAAACAAAAAAATATCGAATATTTTTTTATTCTTTTTTATTGAATAACCTGTAAGACCTTGACTATTAAGATCTTTTTTTCCATGTTTATCCATTCCATCAAGACTAATTAATGTTCGAAGACGATTAAATAATGTTATTCGATAAGCTATTTTTTAATATATAAAAAATAAATAAATAAATAAACAAAAATTTGAATTTATACCATCTTTTTTTGCTATTGGATTTTCTCGAAATGTAAGATGTTGTAAATGAGAAAGACCATTCATATTTTTAATAATATCATCCAAAGAACTTTTTGTTTTTTTTTAAAAGAATAAAATATTAATCTTGTTATCTTAATAAATATATATATATGAATTCTTACTCAATATGATTTCCATGCATTTGTATTATAGATAAATTATATTCAGATCCCCAAAGATCTTGAAAACCTTGTAAATATTCAATTTTATTATATGATAAATTAAGCCATGATAATTTTCTATTATGAAATCATATTTTAAAAAAAAATTTTTGTTTTTTACGTTTTTTTTACTTTAATGCAAATAAACCTTCAACAATAACAATTTTATTTGATGCTAAATTTAATGTATCTAATGAAATAAGACCTTCAAGACCTTGTATACGTGTTATATTATTTGATGATAAATCAAGATGTGTTAAATAATTTAATCCTGTTAAACCATTTATTCGTTCAATTTCATTTGAATGTAAATTAATTGAAAGTAAATTTTTATGTAAAGGTATTTCATCTATATTTCGAATACCAGATGCCATTAAACTAAGATCAGTTGATTTTGTATTAAATTTATCATTATTATTTAAATCAAAATCCATTATTTATTCTTAAGATTTTCTATATATATATATATACAAAATACTACATATATTTAATGATAATAATTTCAATTCGAATATATGATATGATTCATTTATGATTAATAACGACCTCTATGCGCATTAATGTGATAAAATAAGTAGAAAAAAATCATTCGGAAAGGTGTTGACAAGGTTATACAAAACATGAATGGCTGTTGTACATAGTTTTTTTTTTCTTTGTATAGCAGAACATTGATTTAGGTAACAACGAATACAAATGGTGGTCAGCGTTGGACTTATGCCAAACAGGTATCATAGATTGAATTTATCAATCATTGATCAAGATAAATTTTATTCCTCTTGGATAATTTAGAGATCTAGATTGAAGTTAATTCATCGGATCTTCTCCGATTGTTATAATACGGATAGAAATCTAATGGTTAAGATTCTGATAGTTGGATTCCAAGAAAAATCTAAATCGGAATTGTGCTTAATTTATAAGTTGTTCTATAGTAATGTTATTCACATAAATATACATGAGTTATTGATTAAAAAAAATATGTTTTCTCTAGTCGAGACTCCCTAGAAGAATCCCTGAGGGAGTTAAGAGGGGATTCAGGGACTCCCCAGTGACTCCCTATGGATTCACCAGAGACTTCACGGAGAAGAAGAAGAATACCCCGCCTTTCGGCTACCTTGCGGTGTAGGGTGCTGTCCGAGAACAGTTTCGAGAGCCCGATAATTTTCCTACATCTATTACTAAATGTAGCTCTGGGCAGCAGGCCGGCCTGACTCAGAGTTCTCCCGCTTAATCACTTAAGCTACACATACATACTGACTAACCACATACTAGCCACAAGGGCTTTAGTGTATGTCAACCACGTAGTCAGTTTGTTATCGGATGGGTGATCCGAGACAAAGCAGCCGTTAGTGACTTGTCCAAGGTCATTTTCTGACTGATGCAGCCGAGGTTCAAACACAGTACCTTGTGAGTATGTGTCGAGCATCTTAACCATTCAGCCATACCGGCCGACTTCGCGGAGACTTCCTAGGGACGCCCCAGGGAATTGATGAGTATTATCAGGGTCTCTTCAGAAGCCACCATTGGAATTCTCTGAAAAACTCAAATCTATGAAAATTTTAGAGGGACTCCCCGATGATTTCGTTAGAGAGAGTCGACTAGGATTTTCATCTGTTAGATTTTGCAAGAGAAATCTTTGATTTAATATTTATTTCTCTATGTATTCGTAATGTTTATAGTTCCGTATCAACATCTTCATCAGATGTTCAAACAATAATTCGATTAGCTGAAGAAAAAATTCGTGTTAAAACAATTGCATTAGGTCTTCGTGTAACAGAATTTTTTCATGATTTTGATCGTCTTCGTTCAGGTTATGTTACTTCATCACAATTTAAACGGTAAATATTGAGAAAAAAAAAATTCTTCTTTTATTTTTAATTATTTTATTATAAAGATGTTTGGATACTAATCTACGTCTTCAATTATCATCTGAAGAAGAAGAATTATTATTTAAAAAATATGATCTTAAACATGATGGTTCAATTTGTTATCGAGAATTTTGTGATGTTATTAATCGAAGTAAGTTTAATAATAATAAATTTGAAAATTTTTAATACAACAATCGATCAATATGTGGACTTAAAATAACAAATAACAGATTTAAAAAGTATTGAAATCAAAGAAGAAAACACTTAAACAAGAATATTGAATGCAACATATAAAAAAAAAACTATCTAAGCTCTCACTTTCCGCTAGAGTTGCACCGATACCAGTTTCAGTTTTAGAACCGGAACCGTGCATCTCTACTTTCCGCTCAGAAATTCTAATTTTTGTCTAGTTGTAAAGTCTTTTCAGCTATAGCCAGTGACGTATCCAGGATTTTTCAGTATGCTGAATCTCGATTTCCGAGCACGGGACCCAGATGAAACTCATAGAGGGTGATGTTGGATCCAAATAATGGAATTTTATCAAAAAAAATTTACACTCAAAGTTTGCGAAAAAAATTAGCATTTTCCTGATCCCCCCCTCGAGGATTTTTTTGCTGTTAGTAGTATCATGGTTTTTAGAATTTCATAGGAAGCTACACTGAATTTCATCGATAGTTTTCAAATGTCGTTTAAAAATATGCAACCGTTCAAGAGTTATAACTTTTTGAGTTTTTGCTACATGTGAAAACAATTTTTGCAAAATTTCAAATCGTCATAACTCTTGAACGGTTGCATATTTTCAGACGAAATTTGAAATCTATCGATGAAATTCGGTGTAGCTTCCTATGAAATTCTAAAAACCATGATACTACTAACAGCAAAAAAATCCTCGAGGGGGGATCAGGAAAATGCTAATTTTTTTCGCAAACTCCGAGTGTAAATTTTTTTTGATAAAATTCCATTATTTGGATCCAACATCACCCTCCATGAGTTTCATCTGAGTCCCGTGCCCGGAAATCGAGATTCAGCATACTGAAAAATCCTGGATACGTCACTGTTCTAATCGTTCATATATATATATATAAATGAATCTTATCATAGATAAATTCATTCTTAATTCTATGATTATTTATATTTTAGAATATCCTGAAACAACAATAACACCATATCCAGAAAATTTTACAAATGCTGCTCCACCATATCTTAATTCTTGGCGTTCAACTCGTCATATTGGTACACAAGATGAAAGTGAACATTTACAAAATGTTCTTCAACGTATTGCTATTTATTGTAAACAACGTGGTATTGATGTATTATCAATTATGGAACAATATGATAAACATAAAATGGGTGAAATAACAGATAGTCAATTTTATCGTGCTTTTGTTGGACCACAATTAACTGAAGCTGATATGACACTTCTTCGGGATAAATATTCTGATCCAGGAAAACCAGGTTTAATTAATTATTTAAATTTTGTTCAAGATCTTAATAGATATTCATATACAAATGAAACAATATTATCACAAACTGATAATAATAATAATATTCAACAAATTCCATTTGTTGGTATTGAAGAAAAAGTAAAATTTTCTTTTTTTTGTTTTTTGTTTGTTCATTGAATTTTTTATTATTTTATTAGTCTGAACAACGTTCAATACAAGAAATTCTTGATAAAATTCGTATAGCAACATTTAAATATGGTATACGTATATCGGATTTTTTTAAAGATTATGATAAATTACGTAGTGGAATAATAACTGAAGGTCAATTTGAAAGTGCACTTTCATTAAGTATACAAAAACAAGCTTTTCTTAATATGAATGATATTAAAAAATTAACTGAATATTATCGAAGACCTGATGGTCGAATTTATTATAAAGAATTTGTTGATTCAATGGAAAATGCTTTTAATATTCCTGAATTAGAAAAAAAACCATTAACACAAATTTCTCGACCAAGACATGGACTTTTATCAAAAGTAAAAATATAAATATATTTATTATATTGCTTTTTTTTTTTAAATAGCCATTGAATACAAATTTAACACCAGATGAAGAAGATCATGTATCACGTATACTTGATACAATTACTGAAAAAGTACATAAACGTCGTTTAGTTCTTTTTTTCATTTTTTAAACCATATGATCGAGTAAGTTTTTTTTTTGTTGTTGTTCCCAAAAAAGAAATTCAACAAATTTATATACGATTATCTTTAATAGAGTAAAGCATTTACACGTGCTTGTACTAAACATCAATTTGGTCGTGTACTTCGAACACTTGATTTAATTCCATCACCTTATGATTTTAATATACTTTGTAAAAAATTTGAAGATCGAGAAACAGGAGATATTAATTATGCATTATTTTGTCAAATGATTGAACAAGGTATGAAAAACATATAAATAGTATATGAAAAAGATGCAAACAAAATAGACTTTGTCAATCTTACTACATCCTATGTATCGTATTGTTTCACAGAGGAAGATCTAAAAAAACTCATGTAAGTTCTACCCGTAGGACTTACAGTGAGGGCCCAAAAAAGCATGTACATTTTTGTTTTTACGCATAAACGAATAATAAGAATACTCTGAAAATTTTCTTTCATATCGGACTTTGTAGAGCTTTTTTCGCTGATCATTTTGGTAAAAAAAAGTTTTTGATTTACATTGAGTAATGACGATGTTATAGTCAAAATACTAAACACTGTAATATAAAGTAGGGAAAAAAGTTTAGCACACTTTTAGTATTTGGCTAATTTTTACATTATTTCACAACATCTGAAAGATGTTCTATACATCATTCGACGCAGAATTTAATGGGCTACATTTTAGTAACAAGCACTTATACTTATATTGCAGTTAATTAATCAATTAATAATAATTAGCAATTAATTAATAAAATTTTAATTTTTTTTTAATTCCAACTCTTTCGTATGAAAGAGCATAAAAAACTGAACAAAACTCTATAATTACTATTTGGAAAGCAACGAATTTAGTGTGATTTTCAGAGTATGTTCTGTTGTAGTTAGATATAGTGTGTATTACAGTGTTTAGCATTTTGACTATAACATCGTTATTACTCAATGAAAATCAAAAAGTTTTTTTTTACCAAAATGATCAGCGAAAAAAGCTCTACAAAGTCCGATATGAAAGAAAATTTTCAGAGTATCCTTATTATTCGTTTATGCGTAAAAACAAAAATGTACATGCTTTTTTTGAGCCCTTACTGTAAGTCTAAAGTAAAAGAATTGTATGACCGTAAGCTATTTTCATAAGTAGCACTTAAGATATTGTATTCAATGAATGTAAAAAGTTTTTGTAATTTCCTCAGGCATAAATGCATAATGAAGAACAGTGTCCGACATGAGTTAATTTTTGGCATGATCTAACCCGAGTCGGACACTGACGAAGAAGTACAAATCTCAGATATGAACTTGAAAAATTTCTTTTTTTTTTAAATAGATTTTGTGGCAATTAAAGTTGAACCAGAAGAAGAATGTTTATTTGAACGTGCTCGATTTGATGAAGAACGAAAACGAGAAAAATTAAAAGTTAAAATTGATACATCCAATGTTAATCTAAACGATTTAATGGGTCGTATTCGACATCATGTTCTTATTAATCGAATTCGTGTATATGAAAAAAAAAATGATTTATTAATGAATGAATAATTTTTTTTTGCTTTTTATTTCGTTTCATATAGGTAAAAGAATTTTTCGAAGATTTTGATCCTCTTCGTTTGGGTACAATAAGTCAATCACGATTTATTCGTGTTTTGACTAGTTTAGGTCTTACTGGTATTGATGGTGTTCCATTAACTGAAGCACAAATGTTTGCTTTATGTGATCATTATCGTCATCCAGATCAACATGATCTTATATTATGGAAACAATTTGAACAAGATGTTGAATCAGGTTTCTTATTAAATATGACATAATTAAATAAATCTGATGTTTGTTTTTTTTTTTGTTTTAATTTTATGTAAATAGTTTTTACATTATCTGATTTGGAAAAATCACCAATAATTCAAGTTTCACCACAAACTATTTATGAAATGCCAACAGCTGGTACACCTGATTGGACTAATATTGATCCATTTAATAAAGAAGAATTACATCAAGCTATGCAAAATTGGAAAACAAAATGTGAACAACGACGTATTGAAATTGTTCAACCATTTAAACAATTTGACAAGTAAACTTAAATAATCAAATTTCACTAATAATATTCCTTATTTTGAATAGTAATATAAGACTTATAACAGTAATCATGAGATCATCAACTATACGAGCTAGACGTGTAAGCCGAAGGGTCGAACGGTGACGGCGGCTGACAAAAATTTTCAATTTTTGAGAATTTCCGACGGCTACTAATTCAATTTTGCAGGCCCTTTAGTGCCACCGACTGTAATTGTTTCAATTTTTTTAACAGAGGTGGTGCCGGCTGATAAATCTAAAAGAAATTTTTCAAGGGGGGGGGGGTGCCGACTCATTATGGGATGTGCACACCAGCAGCAAAATAAATTTTTATTTCTCAAAAAAGATATTTTACCTGTACTCCCCTCCAGGCGTTTTTTGGCCAAGAGGGGTGCTCGGGCACCCTGTACACACCCCCTGGCTACGCCCCTGCATATTATGCTAATTTTTATTCTCTACAAATCAGCACAAAAATATTCAACAAATAAATAATATTTTTGGAGCGAAACAGGATTCACATCTATCTCTTACATAAAGATTTTTCAATAGAAAACATTTTTAACAGTTTTCATTGTCCATACACAACTATAAAGCAAGATAAATACAACAGTCGAAATTAGTGTCAAAATCTACATTGAATCAAACATATTTTAGAAAAAATTCATTTATGATGATTATTTTGTAGAGAATAATAATTCGGAATTCTCTGATTTTGAGTTTCGATAGAAAAATAGATTGTTAACAAATTGTATTGGCATAACTCACACCGTTCAATGATTTGTTGAAATGAAAACAATTACAATTTGTACAGAGTATATTTTTCTACTTACTTTTTTTTTTTATCATGTGGATATTACACTAGTAAAAAGCAGAGATGTTCATAGCGGCGCGACCGCTGCCGCCGTGGTGGTGACGGCGCGGTCGCGGCATAGTTATTTTTGGGAGCGGCGCGTTAGTTCTTTTCTTTTATCGTCGCGGTGTGGCAGCGGTCAGTTCTTCAATCTCGATGAACATCTCTGGTAAAAAGTCCCTATTGAATAACGCTTTAAAGAAATATTTGATAAAAAAATCAATTTTTCTTTTTGTTGTTGTTTAGACATAATCGTGGACATGTAACACGAATACAATTTCGTCAATGTTTAGCTATAGCTGGTTTAACTTATACAGAAAAAGAATTACAAGCTGTTGAAGCAGCTTTTATTGATGATGATGGTTTTGCTTATCGTCGTTTTCTTGAATGGATTCAACCACGACATCGTGATCCTCTTCGTTATAATATTTTACAAGAAGAACTTAAAAATTTAAAAAAACAAAAAATTTTACCTGATATGAAATCATTAACAAGTATTCAAGATGTTTTACAAAAAGTTAAAGGACAAGTAAAAATATTGATTTTATTTTTTTTGTATGACTATCGATTTAAAAACATTAAACTTATTTTTCAAGGTATTTCGTCGTCGTATACGTTTATATGAATGGCTTAAAGATCATGATAAATTAAATTGTGGTCGATTATTATTTGATACATTTCGTCGTGCTTTAAATCCATGTCAATTAGAATTAACAGAAAATGAATTATCTTTACTTGAAGATTAGTAAGTTTATTTTTTTTCTGAAATTTTTACTTCATATTGTTCATTGAGTAATTTACCATCGAAAAAATCAAGTAAATTAGTAATTGTTGTTTCAGCTATATTTTTTAAAGCTTCTTCAGTAAGAAATGCTTGATGAGATGTAACTATTGTATTTGGCATTGATATTAAACAAGCTAATGTATCATCATCTACAACCTATAAATAATATTCTATATAGAATTTCATTTAACAGAAAAAAAAACAAATTTACTTCTTGACTAAAATCATTAAAAAAATAATCTTTTTCATTTTCATATACATCTATAGCAGCACCTCGTAATTTTCCTAATTTAAGACTATCAACAAGAGCTTTTGTATCAACTAATCCACCACGACTTGTATTAATTAATAAAGCACCTTGTTTCATTTTTTCTAAAGTTTCTTTATTAATTAAATGATAAGTTGAAGGAAGCAATGGTGCATAAAGTGATACTAAAACAAAGAAAATAAATTATTTCTAAGATAAATAAATATTTATTTTCTCATACCAATATCACTTTTTTCAAGTAATTCATCCATAGTAACATATATAAAACCTTTTTCTTTTGCTATTTGTTCATTTGGAAGTATATCATAAGCTAAAACTTGACAACCAAAACCTAAAAAGATATTAATTGCACACATACCAATACCACCTGTTCCAATAATACCAACTGTTTTACCAAAAAGGTCTATACCAACAAGACCATCTAATGTAAAATTATGTTGTTTTGTTCGATAAAATGCATGATGTAAATTACGATTTAATGAAAGTAATAAAGCTACTGAATGTTCAGCAACAGCATATGGTGAATATCGTGGTACACGACATAGTTTAAAATTATATTTTTCAATTGCTTCTAAATCAACATTATTATATCCTGCACAACGTAATGCAATTATTTTAACTGTATTACATTGTTTATGTAATTCTTCAATAATATTTCTATTAAGAATATCATTGACAAAAACACATATAGCATCAAAACCTATAGCTTGATCAACTGTTTCATCAGTTAATTTACTTTCAAGAAATGTAAAATGTAATTTTTGTTGACCATTTAAATCTTTTAAAGCTTGTCGAAATGTTTTTTCATCATATAATTTTGAATCAAAAACAAGAATTTTACGTTGTGACATTTAAATATTTATCTCTAGAATAGAATTATAATTATATATATATACATATTATTCAACAAAATCATTTATTGATCTTGATTAGTTATAGTGTTTTTATTTTTTTCGATAAAATATACATCAGTGATTGTTAACTATATGAAATAGGTAAATGATGCCTTCATAAACGAAAAAAAAAAATAATCAAAACACATCGACCACAAAGAAACAAAAAAAAAAGCACGAGACTGACTGATAGAAAAAGGGTAATGTTTTATTATAGCGATGATATTACGATTGATAAAGGCTTAAATCGAAAGATGTCGGCATACGAAAAACAAATCAAGGGTATATATAATTTATTATTAAAAGAAAAAAAAAAGCATTTTCGGCATTTAAAACTAATTTAGAAATTCTTTGAATAGTTACATATATATCTATTAATTTATAAATCTTATTTATATTTCTTTTTACTTTTTCTAGTTATCGATCACGTATTGATCCTAATTCAATTGAATATAAAAAATTTTGTGATGAAATTGAATCAATATTTACAACAGATTCTTTGGAAAAAAATCCACTTGTTGATTCTGAACAATATATAGCAATTAAAGATGCAACAAATATTCATTTAGATCCAGATAAAGAAGATCGAGTAGCAAATCTTATGGATAAAATGGCAAAACGCGTAAGTTTAATGTTCATATTTTAAAAAAAACATTTACTTTTATATTTTTGCTTAAAAAAAAAGGTTCATTCACGACGTATACAATTATTTCCATTATTTGAAGATTTTGATCGTGTTCGTAATGGTCATGTTACACAAAATCAATTTTTACGTGTATTAAATGATCTTGGTTTATTAACATTATTAAATGGTTTTGAAAAAGATAATTTATTAGAAAAATTTCGTGTTAAAATTGGTGGACGTGATGATATTGATTATATTACTTTTTGTCATGAACTCAATGGTTTAGCTGGTTTTGAAGCTGGAATACCATAATAGAAAACAAGCAGCACATTTATATTGATTTTGCTTTGACCTTGAACAAAAAAAATTAACACATATTTTATTTTTTATTCTTTTGACTCAACGAAAAATAAAAAAGAAACGAAACAATTTCCATTTGAAATGAAAAATTTTTCGATACAAAATTATTCAGATATGATTTTTTTTCTTCTGATCATTCTATAGTCATTTTCTAATAGAAAATTTCAGCTTGAACGTTTAAATAAAACAAAATGAATTTAATAAAAATATTATTCTTTTATCTCGCACCGACGTTTGTCGGGCTCAGAATATATTTCCCGAGATCAAATGTTCTTCTTATTAAATTCAATTTTGAATTAGATTCTGAGAAAAATCTCAATTACGTTTTTTTCGAGAAAATAAAGTTCATCGTAAAATTTTTAGAAACATAATTTTCTATACGAACTTCAAATACGTTATTCTTTTTTGACTTAAAGTTCACTTTTTCTAATCAAAATCTGTTAAAGATCAATAAAAAAAAAAAGAATGATATCTAAATCAAGATTCAAGTCGTTCTATTTAACCAAGATCACTTGGCTTAGAAATTCAAAAAGTATCTAATCTTGTAGTTCTTCATATTATATTTTTCTTTTCACGAGATATTAAAAAAAAGCTATTAACACTATCCCTACGGGATTAAAATGTAAAACACACTGTAACTGCTCTTGGTAATCATAGGAAGATTGTTTTATTTTATCTATTTGTAGCACAATTCTAAACGATCTTTTTACTTATTCGCCTAGAACTAGGCAATTGCTCGCTATAACAGTTACATAGGATCCTATAGCGAGCAATTGTTCCGATCCTATATTAGCAATAGGGTGCCGGTCACGCTCTGTTGACAGGAAGCGATCAGTTGACTTCTCTAAAATGAGTTTAAAACTACTGGTCGATAGCTCTTGTTATTATTGTGATTACACGAATTCTTTTTAAATTCTGGAATGGATCTTAGCAAGCTTTATTTATATTTCAAAATATGTAGAATTTATTTTAATATATTTATTTGGATAATAGAAGTTTTTAAAATAATATTTAAGATAAATAAAATTTTCTTAAAAAGAAAATATGAAGAATAATAATTCATTGAAAGATATGATTGAGTAAATTTTTTGAAATGTTCAATAGAAATGACAATGAAATTTTGTATTGACTTAGATTTTTTCTTTTTTTCCATAAAAAAAATCGAGTAAATTTTGAATAATTGATTCAGCAATTGTTTTTAATGCTTCTTCAGTAAGAAATGCTTGATGAGATGTAACTATTGTATTTGGCATTGATATTAAACGAGCTAATGTATCATCATTCATAACCTAAAATTAAAAAAAAATATATATTTATTTATATATTAAAGATAAAAGAATATTTTTTTTTGTTTTATCTTACTGTTTGACTAAAATCATTGAAAAAATATTTTTCTTCAAATTCATAAACATCTAAAGCTGCACCTCGTAATTTTTTTGATTTAAGACATTCTAAAAGTGCTTTTGCATCTACTAAAGGACCACGACTTGTATTAATTAACATAGCATTTTGTTTCATTTTATTTAAAGCATTTTTATCAATCAAATGATATGTTGATTTATTTAATGGTGCATACAAAGAAACTAAATAATAATAATAATTAAATCATTATTCAAAAAAAAAAAAGAATTATTCTTATTTATTCACCAATATCACTTTTTTCAAGTAATTCATCCATTGTTACATATTTAAAACCTTTTTCTTTTGCTATTTCTTCATTTGGAAGTATATCATAAGCTAAAACTTTACAACCAAAACCTAAAAATATATTAACAGCACACATTCCTACACCACCTGTTCCAATAATGCCAACTGTTTTACCAAAAACATCAATACCAACAAGACCATCTAATGTAAAATTATGTTGTTTTGTTCGAAAAAATGCATGATGCATATTACGATTAAGTGAAAGTAATAAAGCAAGTGAATGTTCAGCTATAGCATGTGGTGAATAATTTGGTACACGACATATTTCAATACCATATTTTTTAGCTATTTCTATTGATGATCCACTATATCCAGCACTACGTAAAGCAATTATTTTAACTGAATGACAATATTTATGTAATTTTTCAATAATATTTATATTTCGAGCATCTCGATTAACAATACAAATTCCATCATAACCTTGAGCTTCTGTAACAGTATCATCATTTAATTTACTTTGAAGAAATGTTAAATGTAATTTATCTTCACCATTTAATATTTTTAAAGCTTCTTTAAATGTTTTTTCATCATATAATTTTGAATCAAAAAATAAAATTTTTTTTTGTGTCATTTTTACTCAAATATATTTTTTGTTTATGAGAAAACTAAAAAAAAAAGAAAAAGAACTGACTAGATTAAAAAGCTCACATTAGTCAGCTCAGTAAAATTATAGTTATTATTATTCGTTATGTTAACGAGAGATAGATAAGCACAAAGTTTTCTTTTTCTTTCTTTAGTGAACATAATTTGACTGATGAATAATCATGTAGAATATGTGAACAACGACGAGAATGATTTTTTTTTCAAGAGTAAAAGAAAGAAAGGAAGAAACATGCATGACGGAACTAAGGCTTTCCTATGATAATAATCTTGAACTATACAAGAAGCAAAAAAAATGTCCTTAAAAATGATTTAATTATGTGTACTTTTTCATGACTATATGAAATTAAAAGTTATTTATATTATCTATATTTTTTTTTATAAACGAGAATTCCTATATTATTTGCTGCTTATATGTTATCTTATGTTTTCTTTCACTTGGATTGCATTAATTTAATTATCGAAAATGATTATTGATAAATTATTAAGGATACAAAGAAGAAGAAATTAATTTATCATAAAGTTTTTTTTGTTCCGAAGGTGCCGTTTTTCATAGATGTATAAGTATTTATGGCAAACAAATTGTAAAATTTGAATCGGAGCCTTCAATTATACATTAAGAGACTAAAACGAGGCAACCATTCATCCTAAACTATATGACATAAGTTAATGACCAACTGTGCTTCCCACTAACAAAAACTAATTGATTATCCCAGCAAAAAATTTTCAAATTCATCTATTATACATGTTAATAAAAGGGAAGAACTATGAGTATTTCTTGAATTATTTTTGATAGGAACCCAATAAAGAGTTATAGTTCCCACTATTACAAAGAGAAGATTCAGGCACATAAATGCATACTGAAATTTAATTGACGAGGGTGTGGGTGTAGATGATATAAAGAGAGACCCAAACCCACAACCGAGAATGATTTTTTCAAGTAAAAAACCTCTTCTTATTATGTTTTTTTCCGTACATACATTTTGATTTACTAGAATATCGATTAAAAAAAGAACTTATGAGATTATTATTGTATAATTTTCAGTGATGAAAACAAAAACCTCGTTTTCTATTTACTGTTTCTTTTTGGAAAATATAGTTAAGAATTAAGTTCAATTAAGACATAGTCTTTCGTGCAGGAAACATCAAAGATTAAGTTTGATTCAGTAAGAAAAAAAAAACAATCACCGAATAATATGTTTTAACGAAATATATATGAGGTATAGTTTTTGATTGTTCTCAAACTTTTTCATATCTAAAATTCCCTTTTTTTTTGTCAAGCATTAAGTACTATGAATTTCAGTATCTTGTTGCAAAATGATGTTAATGATCAAGATTTTTAATCATATAAATCAATTGTTATACTAATTAAAGAGACATTTTAAAATGTTTTTGTTGAAATAATTTATCTACGAAATACATAATGTTTTCATTATTAACATAATTAAGTAGAAAACAAAGAAGATATGAACATGAATTTTCTCACTTTAATATAAGATAGTTAGATACACGGCATCGGATTGAGATATTCTACTTGATTAATCGTTTGACACTTTTGATATTGTCTCAAGTGTCAACTCTTTGCATTTTATTCTTCATTAAAAAAAAAAAACTGTTACTCGATTGTTCCGTATTTTTTATGTGTATAAAATTGATCCGAATTTTTTCGATATCTTTAGTAACAATATTCATCTTGACTCATGTCACTGGGTTTTCTCATAAATTCTCAGTTGTCAGTCTTGAAGAGGTTTTCCCCAGAACTCTAATTTCTTTTCTTTGTGAAATTTCCCTTTGTTGTGTTCTGACCGATAGGAAAATCAGCTACTTATGTATCATAAATAGAAAAAATGTTACAAAAACTAGAGAAGTATAGTATTATGCTTTCGTTCTGCGATGATGTTGTTTCTTTTTCTTCCATTCAGATAATATTTATCGGTTCTATACTATAGACGAATGATTCAGTATAGAAAAAGAGAACAGACGAGTCTGATAGCGAACTTCTAACCGTAGTAAGCAACCCAATAATCGAGTGTGTTTGGTCAAAAAAACAAGAGAAACTACCTTTGAATAGATATAAGCAGAATTAAGCTTGTTGACGTACAGATTTATGAATGTAAAGAATCAACGAAGTACAGACACTAGTATATAATTAGTCTTGAATTTAAACAATCTTTTTAATCGTGTTCTCAGTACTTTGACGCTTTTTCTTGTCGTTCGAGCATATTACTCATCTTGTTTGTTGTTTATTCCGTGGGACGAGAAAAGAAAATTGTATCATATATTCTTCTACTATTTTTCTCTTCTATATTATGGGACATCATCTTATATAAGTAATACACATTGTAGAAATAGCTGATTAATTGATATTCTATGACTATTTTATAGACAGTGATTTTTTTTTTTAATCAAATGAGTGGAGAATTGGATTTTCGAGCATTACTGCTCAAAATACAAGATCTTCTATCCGACAATGATCGACATCGTTTTCTTTTCCTTCTTGGCGAAGATGTTCCCAGATATTTGCGCGATGATCCTTCACTTAGTGGAACACTTCGCGTACTGGAATCTCTTTTTGAAAAGGCAATAATCAGCAATCAAGATTGTGATTATCTTATTAAAGCATTTAAGAAAATACATTGTAATGATGCTGCAAAACGACTTCAAGGTTTGTTCCTTCTGTTTCTTATTAAGATTCACTTTTTAACGAGCTCTTTATATTATTTCTTTTTCAGAATATCAGCTAGCATTGGAACACTTTAGTCAACGAAGTTGTTCACTTCAAGATATTCTTTTATTCGACAACGATGATGAGGATAAGATGCCCTCGGCTAGTTCGTATCAATAGGAGGCTTTACTTTGTTTACAATTAGAAATTTTCTTTCAGGATTCATACGTATCCCATCTGATCCAAATTCGACTGTAGGTCATTCAACCTCGTGTACAGATTTAAATCTTGAAAACAAACCGTCAAAATCATTACTACCTGTGCATAACGAAACGAAAAAACACATTCATGGATCTCGATGGACTTATCAGATATGCCAACGACAATTGAACACTTGTGAATGGATTTTACTTATCAGCAATATTCTGATTCTATTGAGTCTTCTTTTAACTATGTATTTCTCGGGAACATTTGCTCCAAGCTCTTCAATGAAGAATTCAGGTAAATTAATAGTCATTCGAATGATATATCAGATAGTGACCGATGCAGAATGTTTTCTGTAGACACCTTTCACTCTATTTGAGAAAGTTCCAGTCAATACAGTGACTAGCACAGGACGAAATCAACTTCAGATAAGTCTTTAGATTCATGCATTCAGATTGAACAACTTTCGTGAAATAAGTTGATTTGTGGTTGGTTGGTTGGAGAAAGTTTTCATTGTGATTATAATGAGAAATCACTCATAGCATTACAAACAATCATTATTTTCGAGTTATATCCATCAATATTTATTTATTCACAGAAGACATGAAAATTTTTAATCCAATCGAACTTGAAAACATCATCACTATCGACTTCCATATTTTAGTGTCTTTCTGTAACTAATAAAGATGAATATGTATACTATTTAAG